>VDFB02271358.1:1242861893-1243392663 GCA_007258455.2 Sequoia sempervirens | reverse complement strand
CCCCATTTCTTGGACCCATTTTTTCAAACATGCCAATTTAGGATGCCAATTTCACCCTTTAGCTTTCCAATTCGGTGAAAAAATGGGTCCAAGAAATGGGGTCTCTTGGTGATGTAAATCACCGATAGACCCCATTTCTTGGACCCATTTTTTCAAACAGACCATTTTAGGATGCCAATTTCACCCTCTAGCTTGCCAATTCGGTGAAATTGGAAATGTAGTGGCCTGTTTGAAAAAATGGGGTCTTCCGTGATTGTAAATCACCGATAGACCCCATTTCTTGGACCCATTTTTTCAAATAGGCCAATTAGGATGCCAATTTTTTTGACTAGCTTTCCAATTCGGTGAAATTGGAAATGTAGTGGCTTGTTTGAAAAAATGGGTCCAAGAAATGGGGTCTCTCGATGATTTAAATCATTGGGAGACCCCATTTATTGAACCCATTTTTTCAAACAGGGCAATTTAGGATGCCAATTTCACTCGCTAGCTTTCCAATTCGGTAAAAGGGAGTGGGAGAGAGGGAGGGAGATGGAGGGAGAGAGAGGGAGAGAGGGAAAGAGTGGGAGAGAGAGGGAGGAAGATGGAGGGAGAGAGGGAGAGAGGGAGAGAGTGGGAGAGAGGGAGGGAGTGGGAATAATTATTTCAATACAACATAAGACATAAACTATGCATTTGAAGATATAAAAGGAAAAGAGCATATGAAGAGAGTAGGGATCCGTCATTGCCTGAATGATGAACCCCAAGTTGAACTGCTGCATCCTTGTCTAGTCCCTCTTGCTTGATTGTTCTAGAATTTGACCTGCTGCTACTTGAAATGCCTACAAGAGATTAGGAAAATTGTGTTAGAGCTTGGGACCCATATTCTCTGCATATGCTATATCAACAAATATATAATTCATTCTCATAAAGCATTGAAATAGTTTTGCAGCACTTAAGATATCAAGAAAAGCAGAGGACTATCATCAATCATCATGAAGCATCATTGGAAGCTTTTGGATTCATTGTTTTATCTAACATGTTTGTTCACCATGCAAGTATAGGTTTATTTTTCATTGTTGGATTATTTCATTTTGATATCACAACATGTGGAGTAAAATGGGATCCCACAAGGGTTGAGCCCAACATGTTGCCCTCTTGTTTTCTGAGAGAGGTACGAGTGTGGACTCATCACACTTGTAAACTTTGAGTAGATACTCATCACCCATGATAGTGAAGTTCACAGACCTCACTATCATAAATGAAAAGTATTTATTCTATAAAGAAAAATAAAATCACAATGAGATAGGGACAACATTACGTATCTAGGCACACCAAAGAAAGAAGTATAGTCATATGAAAAGATAATCTACAAGAGAACTCAAAGGGTAGTCTTGTATCTAGGAATATGATGCAAAGTGATTGGATTAGTTCCACATTTCTTCAATTGGTGACTAGAGATATAAGAGATGCTAAGTCAGCTCAAATTACAAGTGTTGCCAATGCTTTACTAGTATTGATTTACTAATGCTTATCATTGAAATGGAATAAGCATGTCACAATCAAAGGGATAGTCAAGATCTTTGGAGAAGAGTGTTAAAGGCCAAAATAGTGAATGCTAGGGTTTCAAACCCTTAAAAGGACAAATTGCAGAGATAAAATAGAGCCATGTGTCTTCCTCCCACAATGATTCAACAACTAGGCCTTTACAACCACGATTCAAAGATTGGACATCTAACCTGAATAGCCATTTCAATCATCTTGAAGGTGCATTTAACTTGTCAACCCCCAAGGACATGTACTTGAAATGGGTCAACACAGTATGTGCACTAGGAACCCAAAGTATTCATTTTCATTCTATAGCTAAGAAAGACACAATGCTAAAAGTAAATTGCTTAGAAAGGAACAACATAAATTTTGACCATCAATCAAAAATTACACCAAGTTGAAATGCATGACAGAAATGAAAATCTAAGCAAACAAATAGGATACTACTCTGTTTGCTTTGGCTGTAGGAATAGTCACAAAATGAAATTCTAGTGGCTATAGGAACAGTCAGTGCTAGATTCTTAACTAATTACTAAACAACAAGTAATACTAAACTAATAATAAACTAAAGGATGGATTACTCACCAAGTGGGCCCCCTTGGATAAGTATCCTCTAAAACTAATGAGAACTCAGATGCTCGAACTCATAACTTTATTTTATTCATTGTAAATCATGAGTACAAAAGAGTAATATATCTCTATTACTGAAACTCAAGAATGCAAGTACAATATCAAATCGTGCAACTTTCAGAGAAGGAGCATCAGATCCTTATTTTTATAACCAACTAAACAAGGCAGTCAACTCCATGAACTGGGAGGATGCCATTTAGGGAAAATAGAGAAAGTGGGGCGGTGGTTATGCATGCATCGAATCCGATTAGACATGCATGTCCAACCGTAGATTTAGTGTAGTAATGCACACATTTTCTCAATATCAATGATGACCACTACAAGGTGGTTATATTCGGTTTGCATGATGAATCTTCTGTTGTTGACCTCCTTTGACTTTTGAGCGATTCCTTTACTGAACGTTATGGTGCTTGCCCAACTGGTGGTGTCTTCCTCAACTTAGCATCCTCAAATTAAATTTGCATGGAAATGTTAGTACACATAATAATTGCATATCTGTAACTACCTTAAGGAACATTCATTAACCACATGAAAAATTAATATAGATAGTCCATTTAACATGACATTTATCATTAAAGGTTTGCAGAAATAAGATTAAGCCCAATGTCTATAGTTTGAGGAAAATATCATAAAAGTATCAACACTTAATGTCAAAGTCCATGATAACTTCAGCAACTAGATCACAAATTCTACCCAAAAATGAGACCATAAAATAGACTCATCACTCCCCCAACCTAAGATCTTGCTGGTCCTCCAACAAGGGAAGGATTGTTCTTTTGCTTGGTCAATACTCTAAAATTTGCAACTGACAATTGTCCCACATCAAAGTGTGTTGTGTGTGAATCAGGATCCCAATAGAATCCTCCCAATCTGTCCAATCTACTCCATTTTTGTTTCTCTGCAACAATATCATATTGGTAGAACCTGAAGTTCGGTACAGGCCACATTAGGATGGGTGGCTAAAAAGTTAGGGGAAGTCAGAAATCACCCCTTTGTCCTTCCAATGCGAATATATTTGTTAATTCTTTTAAGAGTTGCTGCATAGTTCTGGATGGAATGAGGCTTAGCCTGCTTGAGATCATCAGTTAAGTTGTTCCATCTTTGTGAGAGGTATCTCTTCATGGTTTCCTCTTTTGCTTTTTCCTTTGCCTCATATTCACTATAAAATTATTCTATCCAAGGAATAATCCTATTACCATAGCTAGGCCTGAAAAGCATTCTATGCCATTCCCTAAAAATATCCCCTAGATTCCTTGATTTAGCCCTAATGGGCAGAGGGATGTTAGACTGTAATTGCTTATAAGCCCCATATTGCTATCCCGAACTAATCTCATTTCACACCCAAGACATAAATTCCCTTAATTGGACATTCCCAACATACAACAACAAATTCCAATCATGATCTTGAGTTACAACATAATTATGCAAATAAAACTCACACAACAAATTCTTCATTTCAAGGGAAGCAATTCGATAAGCATTGAAAACTTCAACAGGTGTCTTAATAGAAGGGTTCAAACCTGAGAAAATTCTTGCCAGTCTAAAAGAGAGATATTTCTCCTTCAAATGCAGAGCATAGACCCTTGGAGGGGTCCTACATTCCAAAATCTGTGGTACCAAGGCTGCCATATCATCCACCTTCTTCTTTAAGGTGGCAATTTCTGCATCTTTATCTTCAATTTCCTCATCTCTCTTTTGAATTTCCTTCTTCAATTTGCGTTTTTCCTCCTTGTGTTCCTCTTCTCTTCTTTGTGTCTCTTTCCATAAATGCATGGAAACCTTGTGGATTGAAAAATTAGGGGGGTTATGTATTCCTACCAGCATCTTCTTTGGCAGTAATGCTAACTGCAAGGATTCAGGTTGTCCCGTCAATTCTGGCTACAAGGGTATTGATTGTTCTTCCAATTCGGGCTGTTGTTGTAGGGACTCCTGCTCCTATTCTGGATTGTACTGATTGTTCTCCCAATTCAGGCTGTTGTTGTAGGGACTCCTCCTATTCTAGCTTTTGCTGTAGGACCTCTTGCTGTAGGAAGTCCCGATTTTCCTCATACTCCTAATTTTTGACTTGTTCTGCAATATTGGCAAGATCAACCAATGTTATGTTTGCTGCTGTCTTAAATATATCTTCCTCCTTGACATTCTCCTACCCCATTGGAGCTTCTATGTCCCCTTGTGATACTTCTCTAGACTTAGGGCTTTCCTGTAGAGGCATACCAAAGGCTGACCTGACTGGTCTTACTTTCCTAGGAGGGTTCTTATGTTTTTCTTTGGCTGCAAGATGAACAATGTCAGCCTTTCTCTTCTTAGAGCTTGACACCTCTTTTTCTGTTGACTACCTTTTTGCCTTTCCTTTTCTCATTTCAACTTCCCTCTCATGTGCCCTAGTTTTCATTAGAATTCCAAATGGAACATCATCATTAGAGTCAGGGGAAGAACTTTCTTTGTCTGAGTGCTCTGTCCCAGAAGAGCTAATTTCTATAGTTTCTTCTGCTGCAAGAGGGTTTACACTCAGGCCTGTGCCAAAGGTGGAAGCACCAAGAGTGGCTTCAGTTGTGCTCAATCTCCTACTAGACCTATGGTGTTGAGGTAAAACCATAGGTTGCAAGTGCTCAAGTCTAATTTGATCAATTTTTGTGAATTCTTCCCATGTCATTCTAGATACATCATGCAAAGACTTCTCAACTAGCAATTTAATCAGACAATGGTGGGAAACAAAATTGTCCCTACCTTTTTGGGTCTGGACTGCCATAATTGAGAGAAGGTTGTATAACACGTTTGACACATTCATCCTCCTTCCATGCCTCATATGATTCAAAAGCTTGAAGTGCACGAAGTGTAAATTCAACTGGCGACCTTCATAGGTGATGTATTTTCTGACATAAATAGCTATCAGCTTCCATGGCTTGGGTAGAGACATTCTCTTCGCACCCTGTTTATCTATGCTCAATGGAGGGTCATTCAGCTCTATAAATTCGGCCCTAGTCGATCTGGCATATCTAGAAGCAAGGTAATTTTCACCATCAATAGGTAACCCTGTAACCTCTACAATTCTTTCTTCAGTTGCTATGACCTCCAACCCTTTTACCATGGCCTTTCCTTTAGACAATGTCTGGGCGAACTCTAGTACAATGTCTTTATCGAAATCATCCAGCTTCAGGAAGTAGTTAATCCATCTGTAGTTTCTGAATTCAGCCAGGTAGGGTGCATCCTGCAGTAATACATCATATATCGTGGGTTCACTCTGAATTAACCCACCTCTCATTGTTTGCAAAAACTCTGCGGTTTCCTTCCTGTACTTCCGTCTGAAAATCAAATTCACCTTCCTGCAACACTTGCTAACTTTCCAATGCCAATGTTGACTGGATTTTCCTTTTCTAACTTACCTTTTATTTGTAATGCAACTTGAGATATGACAAGGTCAATAATGGCAAGGAAAGAGTAATAAAGGAAAGCTATAATGGATATATATGGTGGCAATAGTTGGTGTCACTCACACATGCGAGCCGTCTTCTCACTCAAATTTAAAATCGACTCAATTTAAATTTTGTTGACGTAGACCAACATGGATTGACACATGGGCAAGATATTCACATATTTTTCCTCCCCCCAACCTAAATTTGGGCATGTGTCCACACATGCAGAATGATGATTTGATAGTGTAGGGAATATTGGCATCCTATGGTGAATGTCCATACTAACGTACAACAATTAAATGAATGCACTTAAAGACAATTAAGATATAGCAATTGATGCACACATACCTGAATGTGTGGAGGATTTGTTGCAAAGATCGTGGAGAAAGTACCGCTCACCTTTTTAGGAAATAAGTTGAGCAATTAATGGAGATGAGGTGGAATGAGGTGGAGTGAAGTGATGGAAGAGAGAGAGAAAGGTGAAAATGGATGGGTGGATGGGCGGATGGCTGAAGAAATGGACTCCCATGAAAGTGGAAGTCTTTATTATGACAAGTACGTACCTTAATTCTCCAGAAGGAGGGACACTAGGTCCACTTCCTTCGGCTGTAGGAAGTTCGGGTGCGGCATGTTGAGTGAATTGCTGCAGGAACTCCTCTTTGGAAGTGGGCTTGTGATACAGTCTGAGGTGATGACCATTGACAAGCAACTTGAATTTGACTGGGTCAATAGTAATGAGTTGTACAACACCATTAGGGAATACTTCAACAACCTCATATGGTCCTAGCCACCTTGTCTACAATTTTCCTGCATTGTCCTGATATCTTGAATCATAGAGCAGGGCCCAATCTCCTAGTTAGAATTTCTTGTCCTTGATGAATTTTTCATGCCACTTGATTATCTAATTCTGCACTACCTCTATGAGATGCAGTACTGCTCTTTTCATCTTATCCAAAAAATTTAGCTACATGATTCTTTCTCTCTATGCTTCAGAGATATCTATCCCCAGATCTACTACAGTCCTAAGAGTCTTGTGTTCAAATTCAATGGGCATCATAGTTGTTTTTCCATACAACAAATCAAATGGGGTGAAGCCTGTAGTTGTTTTCCAGGTAGTTCTGTAGGCCCAAACAACTTCTGTCAATCTATTTTCCCAATCCTTTCGGTGGATAGCTACTGTTTTGGTCATAATAGCTTCAATTTCTCTGTTGGTTACCTCAACTTGACCATTAGCTTGGGGGTGATAAGGAGTGCAATTTTTGTGCCTTATGTTGTACTCATTAACTAGTGCTACAACAAGAGTTGATGTGAATTGATCCCCTTGATCAATCACTATCTCTCTTGGAACTCCATATCTTGTGAAAATCTCCTCATAAAGAAATTCTGCAACCTTGTTATCTCTTGCATGCTTCATGACCTTAACTTCTACCCACTTTGTTACATAATAAGTGCATACCAAGATATAAGACTTACCATTTGATGGAGGGTCAATGGGTCCTACAAAATACAATCCCCACTTGTCAAAGGGAGTGATTACTACCTGAGGATAAAGTGGCATCTCATCGGATTTGGTTGGCCTGCCCATTCTTTGGCATCTGTCACATTTTCTTGTATACCTTCCTGCATCTTTGTGGAGTGTTGGCCAGTAATATCCTGTGTTCAAAATCTTCATTGTTGTCCTCTTAGATGAAAAATGTCCTCCACATGGTTCATTGTGGAATGCACTCAAAATTTCATGTCTCATCTTCTCTCACACATATCCTCATGACATGGTCTGGTCCAGTATAAAACAAACATCCAACAATCCAGGAGAAAGGAAAAGTTTTTTCAATGAGTTCCCTTCTCTCTTTTGGGGAGAAGTGAGGTGGAACTCTACCTATGACCAGATAGTTAGCTATGTCAGCATATCAAGGTGTTTGTACACTAATGGAGAATAGATGCTCATCAGGAAAAGATTCATCTATGGCTTGATTATCTTTTGATGTAGCCAGCCTTGAAAGAAAATATGCAACAACATTGGCCTTCCCTGGCTTATCCACAATGGTTATATCAAACTCTTGCATCAACAATAACCATCTTGCCAGTCTACTTGTGATCAAAGGTTTATTCATGAGATACCTAATGGTTGCATTATCAGTGTGCATAAAGATTTGGTAACCTATTATGTAATGCCTAAATTTGTTCAGGGCATAAATCACTTCTAGCATTTCCTTTTCTGTCACTGTATAATTGAATTCGACTCCTTGCAAATTATGCTGACAAAATAAATGGCATTTTTAATAGTTCTCTTTTTGTCCTAAGACTGCTCCTATGGCATAATCTAATGCATCAGTATGGATGTGGAAAGGAAGCTCTCAATTAGGTCCTTTAAGTATAGGAGCATGAGTCAAAGCTACCTTTAAGTTAGAAAATGCCTTGTCACAAGCTTCAGTCCACTGGAATTCAACATCTTTAGTGAGAAGAGTATACAATGGTGCTACTACCTTGCTGAAATCCTCGATGAAACACCTATAATATCCTGCATGGCCCAAGAAACTCCTAACATCCTTCTGTTTTGCAGGTGTGGGAATATTTGTGATAACCTCAATCTTTGCAAGATCTACTTGAATTCCCTTGCGGGAGATGTAGTGGCCAAGAACTACACCTTCTTGCATCATCATGAAGCACTTTTCACTATTTAAGGACAAGTTTTGGTCTTCACATCTCTGTATGACTCTCCTGAGATTTTTCAATGCTTGATTAAAATCAACACCATAAGTGGTAAAGTCATCCATATAAATTTCCATGCAATCATGAGAAATGTCTGAAAATATGCTAATGACTGCCCTTTGAAAAGTTGCAGGTGCATTGCATAAGCCAAATAGGAGTACTGAGTAGGTATAGGTCCCCCATGGACAAGTAAATGTGGTCTTCTCCTGGTCCTCTGGTGCAATTTGGATCTGGTTGTAGCAGCTGAATCCATCTAGAAAAGAAGGGTATCGCTTTCTTGCAAGTGTGTCCAAAACTTGATTGATGAAAGGTAAGGGAAAATGGTCCTTCTTGGTGGTAGCATTAAGTTCCCTATAATCAACACAAACTCGCCATTTCCCTCCTTTCTTGGGCACAATCACTAATGGATACACCCATTGGCTATCTAAAATGGGGTAAATAAATCCTCCATCTAGCAATTTCTGCAGTTCCCCTTTTACAATTTCTCTTAGTGTAGGGTTAATTCTTCTTTGTGGCTACCTTATTGGGGTGCAATCATCTCTGATGTAAATTCTATGTGTACAAAGTTCAGGGTCCAATCCCTTCATATCATGATAATCCCACACAAATGCATGTTGATGGGTCTTTAATAAGTTTTCCAATAACAATTATTGTTCTTCACTTAGTTTGTTGTTAACATTCAGGTTTTTTCCTTATGACACCTGTACTTGTGGCATCAACTCTATCATGGATACTTCATTAACAAAAGGTACCTTTAGTTCATATGGAAACAATGTATGCGACATACCTGTTGCTACAGGAAGTCTTTCTGCAGGAACAATGGTTGCAGGAAGAGTGGTTGTAGGAAGAGCGTCTGCAGGAATAGTGGTTGCAGGAAGAGCAGATAGAAGTGTCTTGATTGGAGTAGCATAATGAGAAGATGATGCTTCCTCCACTTCATAATGGTTCTAAATGATGTTAGCCAATACTTCATCCTCATCTTGAAGCTGCATGAAAGAGCTTCTGCCTAACATCATAAGCTGCGCCATAGAATTAACTTCCTCGGCCTCTTCACCAACATGTGGCCATACAAGATTATCCTCATCATGAGATGACTGAGCAAGAGGATAAAGAACAAATTTTTTAGTGCTCTTCCCATTTGAAATGGTCATGTCACCTGACTGACATCCAATATATGCATCTACAGTTGCTAACCATGGCCTTCCAAGAGTAATGGGATACCCACCTAGTGTAGCCTTAGGAGAAAGAATCATGAAGTTTGTTGGGTACTTCCAGGAGTCTAGAAATACCAAAATATCCTCCACTATACCATTAGGCTTAACAATAGAACTATCAACAAGTTGTAGGATAGTAGGAGTAGATCTCATGCTTGCAATGTTTAGTTGTTGCAGGATGTCTTTGGTCATTACATTTATTGCTGCCCTTAAATCAATCAGAGCATTCTTAATTTGGATCCTTCTTATATAACAACTGTTACCACAGGACTACCTGGTTCATTGTACTTGGGGATAGTCACTTTTCCAAGCATGATGTCAGCTAGCTATCCCACCACATGAACTATAGTTGGGTCTTTCTTTTTCCTACCTGGCTTCTTGAGGCATGCTTCCTTGATTGCCTTGCCATAAATTGGAATATCCTTTATGGCCTGGAATAGAGGGATCTGGACACATATATGCTTTAGTTGATCCGAGATATCAAAAGTTGTATCCTCTTTTTCTTCCTTCTTCTTGGAAACTTCCAATTTTTGAAGAAATGGTGGTTCTTTTTTTTTTTTTAGACTACAGGAATCGGGTAGCACGACCCCCTATAAACTGCAGTGCGCCTGGTAAACTTTTTAACGTGACCGGCGGCACTGGCACGACACGCCCTCCGGTACCACGGGATGGGGGAGACTAGAACTCGTGACCAGCAGAGCCGCAACGAAATTACTTAGCCAACCAAGCTAGGGCCCCCGCCCGAAGAAATGGTGGTTCTTGTTTAGTCTGCTTGACTTGGATTGGTTCAGGATTTTTAGGTGCATTTGGCTGAATGGGATCATTTAGAGGTTCCTCCTCCTCTTCCATAAGAAGCTTAGTGATAATGGGCTTGGAAGGGGTTGGTAGAGTAGTTCCTGAACGCAAGTGGATGTCACTTACACTCACAACATATGCAGGGAATTGATTTGAATTAGTAGAGTATGTAGGTTGTTGTTGTGGTTTGTTATTTGGATTGGGTGTGGGCTGAGTTGGTAGCCAGGTAGGTTTAGGTACATTTGAGCTTGAATTAGCAAGTGGAGGCATTATAGCAGGTTGTTGGGGCTGAGAAGGTGGCTGCATGTAACTGGTTGTCTGGGTAGGCCATTGTTGTCCTCCCCTCCATTGATTTATTTGTTGCCAATTTCCTGGAGGTGGCTGCCAATGCCCTTGAAATTGCTGCCAATTCCCCTGAGGTTGCTACCACTAGGGTGGAGAGTTTTGATGATTGGTCCAAGCATTTGGAGGGTTTCCAAGGTTGTGGTGGATATCCTCCATAGTTGGATGGATATGGGGGCTGCCATTGCTTGCTAGATGAATAGGAATTGAAATATGGCCCAACATAAGAGAGTGGATCTGGTGGCATACCTTGTCTTGGAGCCCAAGGCATCCTTTGTGCAACATAGTAGACTTGGTCTTCTTCAATCTGAATTGGCTTCAACTTGAGTGCAATCTATTTTCCTTCAATATTGGCTACCATCTTGCATCTGCAGTCCTTCTTCTTTTATCTGCAATGGGGGTAATACTCTGCCAACATTGCCTCTGCCACCTCTTGCTTCTTCTTGGCCTGAAGCGTATCTAGCAGAGTAGCTAGATTATTTATAATGCCTTTCTTGAAGTCTTCCAACAAATGAGTAATCTCCATTCTTGAAACTCCACTGGTAGTTGAATTACCCATGGAAGATTGGTAAGCTCTCCCTTTCTTTGAAGCTTCCCTAGAGTAGTTTTGACATATTTTCTTGATATCTTCCCAAGGAACTTGGGAGATATCTCCTCCTCCCATCAGGTCCAAGGCATAGGTGCAACTGTCATTGATTCTTCTTAGGAAAAGCAAATTTTGTGAGTTTTCATTGAGTGTATGGTGTGGATATTTTTGTAGGAAAAATAGAAACCTTGCGATATAATCCTCCAGGCTCTCATCTTCCTTTTGCTGCATCCTGAAAATGTCACCTCCTCTCATGTCACTACCCCTGCAATATTCCTTGTATTTCTCAAGGAATTTTGTCTTCATGTCTTCCCAAGTTTCCACAGTGTCTCTGCCTAGGCTCATGAACCATCTTAATGCAGCTTCTTTCAGAGTAGTAGGAAATAGCTTAAGCCTATGGGCATCAGTGGTATAATCATAACTCCTATAGAGTATGTCAAACTCAAACAAAAAGGTATCAGGGTCTTCTATAACAAGTCCATAAAACTTGGGGACTGTTGAAGCAGGGATGTTTTTATGTTGTCAACTTCATTTTGATAGGAAATGGGGAAAGAAAAAGCTAGTTGGTTAGGTCTATTCCTATTTGCATCACCCATGCTTGCTTGATGTAGTTCCAAAGTAAAGGGGTTCTCAAGCTGATTTTGGTCTTTAGAGGAGACTTAAGAGCTAGTCAGATCAGGAAATACATCAACAAAGGGGTGTGGATCTTCTTCTTCTTCTTCTCTTAGCAAGTTCTGATATTCAACTAGCTAGAATGGATTAGGATTGTTAGGAAGGAATCTCCCATAAGCATCCCTTCTCCTTCCTCTATGCATGCGGTATCAACTCACTATCCACCAACTCACACAAAGAATTGGTAAAGAATAAGGGGGGTTGCCATTACTTTCTAAATGAGGGTATACTAAGAACAACTTCCAGAAACACTACAACAAGAAAAACTACCAATGACTCCAAAGAACTCCCTAGTTTGACACCATCCTCGACAATGACGCCAAAAATGTCTGCCTCCTAGAATGATTCAACAACTAGGCCTTTACAACCGCGATTCATAGATTGGACATCTAACCTGAATAGACATTTCAATCATCATGAAGGTGCATTTAACTTGTCAACCCAGGGACGTGAACTTGAAATGGGTTAGCACAGTATGTGCACTAGGAACCCAAAGTAGCCATTTTCATTCTACAACTAAGAAAGACACAATGTTGAAAGTAAATTACTTAGAAAGGAATAACATAAATGCTAACCATCAATCAACAATTACACCAAGCTGAAATGCATGACTTAAATGAAAATCTGAGCAAACAAACAGAACACTACTCTATCTGCTTTGGTTGTAGGAACAATCATAAAATGGAATTCTAGTGGCTGCAGGAACAGTCGGTGCCAGATTATTAACTAATTACTAAACAACAAGTAATACTAAACTAAAGGATGGATTACTCACCAAGTGGGGCCCCTTGGATAAATATCCTCTAAAACTAATGAGAACTCAGATGCTCGAACTCAAAACTTTATTTTATTCACTGTAAATCATGAGTACAAAAGAGTAATATATCTGTATTACTGAAACTCAAGAATGCAAGTACAATATCAAATCGTGCAACTTTTAGAGAAGGAGCATCAGATCCTTATTTATATAACCAACTAAACAAGGTAGTCAACTCCATGAACTGGGAGGACGCCATTTAGGGAAAACAAAGAAAGTGGAGCAGTGGTTATGCATGCATGGAATCCGGTTAGACATGCATGTCCAATCTCGCAGATTTAGTGCTGCAATAACGCGCACGTTTTCTCAACATCAATGATGACCACTACAAAGCGGTTACATTCAGTTTGCATGAGGAATCTTCTGCCGTCGACCTCCTTTGATTTTGAGTGATTCCTTTGTTGGATGTTATGGTGCATGCCCAACTGGTGGTGTCTTCCTCAACTTAGCATCCTCAAATTAAATTTGCATGGCAATGTTAGTACGCATAATAGTTGCATATCTATAACTACCTTAAGGAACATTGATTAACCACATGCAAAATTAATATAGACAGTCCATTTAACATGCCATTTATCATTAAAGGTTTGCAAAAATAAGATTAAGCCCAATGTCTATAGTTTGAGGAAAATATCATAAAAGTATCAACACTTAATGTCAAAGTCCATGATAACTTCAACAACCTGATCACAAATTCTACCAAAAAATGAGACCATAAACTAGACTCATCACCATGACCCTTTGATAGGAGTTTTCCAGAATGCATGAGTACCTGTAGGTGACAGTAAGGGAGAATGTACAAAAAATATTGAAACCATAAAGAACACCCATAGATGAAATAAGCAAGTTTCATGGGACGAGCCATGGACATGGGTTAAAGAAAATGAAGATATTATTTTTCTTCTTCCAAAATAGAGTGTAGAGTGAAGCTTTAAAACACTCATATGGAAGCTAAACAGGTATACAAGGTCGAGTACAGGGTTTAAGAAAATGAGTAAGCCCTAGAGTATGTGAACTCATGTATTTCGTGCACAAAAAACCCTCAGGAAAAGCCGATGTTTCTTGCATGGAATGAAGAAGGGCAGAACAAAAAAGATATAAAATGATATCAAGGGCCACAGGTACCATATTTTCCTGGCCCATCCATAAGCTACAAAGAAAATCCTTCTATTTTGTGTCTTCATAATGAATTCACGAGCTCATAGAGCAAGAAAATGCAAGGAATGAAGCCTTCAAGCCACGGGTTTAGGGTAAAACCATAAGAGAAATGCAAAGATACCACGACCTATTGCAAAATGAAACCTAGAGCTCCAAAATAGGAGTAAAGTCGTGAGCTCTAGGTTGCATAAAATAGAAAAGAAACTTCATTATTTCCTTCAAAAATCAAAACAAGAAGAGGAAATACATAGGAATTTTGAAAGTAATGTTCATTTTTTTTGCATCAACAAAGCTCGAAATGAGCTTTTTATTCACAAGAAATAAAAAAGAATGGCATTGTTTCCATAGAAAATGACTTACACATGAGAAACTTGCTTGTCTTCTATGTGAAAATAACCTCCAGATGCAAGTAATGGTGGCGGTGCCATGAAAACCTCCATGAAAAGCACCAGTGTAAAGCCTATGTTGGTGGGGTGAGACTTTAAGAAAATTGCAAGTGAAAATGAAAATGCTTTGTGATGTTTGGCGGGTTTTGTTCATTAGGGTTTCCTTAACCCTATGAATGCTGATATAACTTAAGGCATTTTTTCCTTTTGTTTAAAACTTTTGCAATAAAACTAATACCCCCACCTGTTATTCATTTCTAATGAACTAGGGATGTCCCCTATATGGAGTTGTGTATCTTTATTTTGACTTTCAAAGTATATGTATGTCAAATGTATTATTTTGCATCAAACCATGAATGTAAAACATTAATCTAAGTGGTGCAGTTATAAACCACTTAGTTAATGTTATTTTAAAAGAAAAATGAGTGGCATTTGTTTCTAAAGATGAGTCATAGGGGATATTATTGAAGAGTTATGTTTATGCAAGCATATAGGGGGAAGTTGAAGAAGTTGGTCGACATATGGAGGGAATATAGGGCTGTTTTGAATTGGTTTGAAGCATTTTAGGGGCAGTTTTAGGGACTTTTATGATGGGTAAGGTCAAGGTTTGACCTTTTCTTCACTTTGGAGTCATTTTGGATGGAGTTTGGGGGCTATTTTTTAGGTTTTTTGGTTATACACGTGACCAAGAAGTTTCTAGTTCCTATCTTTGTGCAACCTCTTGGAGAAGGATATAGTAACTTCAATTTTCATTGTTGAAGTTAGTTCTTATCATTCTCTTTTGTCTACTTTGGTCCTTTTGAAGTCCTTTGCAGAAAATGACAATATTTGTAACTCATTTTGACATGTATCTAGCAGTTTACACCTTGGAGATCAATGGAGATAAGCAATTTTTCCTTCTTAATTTTCTATTCTATTGTGTGCATTTGGATGATTGATGCAATTAATTGTGAAATTATCTCATTCCTTGTTGTTGCGTCTCATTAGTAGCACCTTTTTCAGAAAGTATATGTATTTTCCAGGTTGTGAGTTGTGTTGGAGTGCTAATAGTTCAAGTTGTGAAAGGTTTCTTTCCTTCTAGGATTGTGCATTATATCCTCCTCATGAAATATTGATGCAAAATCATATAGAATTGAGTTGTGCATGTCAAGTTGTGTTATTGATCAAAAATGTGTGTGCAAGATGGTTTTACAAGTTTAGTTAATGTTTTGGTGCATCACCCTTAGAGTTTAGTTTTTTCAATTTATGCAATCTTTCTTACCCTTTTCCCAACAAGTAGTTTAGGTGAGTACCATAACAGCTAGCTTTCTCTGGAGGTTCTTTTTTTCTTTAGGTGATCCAAAGCCTTAGAAAAGTTCCCATGTTTCTCTAATATGCTAAGTTTTGCAACTTAGCAGGTGCACACTATTAGGAGACAATAGTTATAATAACTTCAAGCACTCTTAAGCTCTTACAATGTTTTTTGTAGATCTCTTGGCTCTTGTAGCCCTCTCTTTCTTCCTTGCTTTCTTTGGCTTCCTTAAGCCTTGCAGCTGATATCTCTCTTACCTTGTGATTGCGAGCATCTTCAGATTTTTTCGTATCCCTATGATATGGGTTCTCCTCCTTGAGCGGGGATTTCTTTTATCACTCTTGCATTCATTTCATTCCTATTATCTCTATCTACCTATTTGGCTATCTGTGGAGGTGGGAACACCAAAACAGGGGTTTGACTGAGGCAAACCCCTATACAGCCCCAACATTTTCTCTAGATCTTATGTATGCAGGTATTGAATAAATTCATTTGTTGGAGGATCCATTACTTGGGTTTTTGTGAGATTATTCTATCTCTAATCCTCTTTAACTTTATCATTTGTACTTTACTTCATTTCAGTTTTGTTACATTTTGTTACCTTCCCGCATTCTGTAAGTTCTTAGTAATTTGATTGTTAGTAGTTGTTTTGCTATTTTCTGTGATAAACTTAGTTTTTGGTCTGTATGAGACACCAACGCACCTTTGGGACTCCAACATGCCACGTTGTCATCCTTATTCTATGATGTCATCCTTTGGACGAGATCCCGTTAGTCTATCCATAAAACCTTTGTGATTTACTCCTTCAAATTCTAGAACTCTTGCTCTATTCCCTGAGGTAGTATAGGGCAGTTTGACCCTTGGTAATCTCTTGAGAATAAAGAGACTCATGAGTAGCGAAAGTTATTGATAAAATCCCCAATTATGTTCTTGATATGCATGTCAATCCAATATTTGAACAAGATCCAATAGATGATCATGGAGCCCATCACAATCTAATCTTTTATCAAGATGTTATCTATGATAATTACATCCAAAATCTGATCTTTGATCAAGATGCTACCATTGATCCTGAAATCCAAGATGATCCCTTAATCCACCTTTATCCCATCGATGACCATGAAATAAAAAATGATCCCATCCATGCTCCTAAAACTTGAACTTCCCAAGATGAGACACTTGCCTCCCTTGGACATGTAGATAGTCAAAAAAATGATATGGATCTCACCATGCATGAGGATTCACAAGATAAATTTGATCACATTGAGTACATCATTTATCAAGATTCCATGATGGAGAATAAATATAAATCATAATCATCTTATGTGTTGGGTTTGGCCACTTTCACATGGTTTAGCCTTCTTGCAGAAGAACAAATAGACATCTCTCCTAAAACAAGATTTCCTAATGATGGATTTGCATCATGTTTCAAAAATGAAATGTATCTTATGGAAAACAAAATTTTTCAAAGCATGGGATTCAATTGAAAGTTTTAGGCCTTGATGAATAAGGCATTTTAGAACCAGTCTTAGTAAATGAAAATTATGGACATCAAGGTCTTGGCTACACATCTCCAAGTGTGTAATCTAATGGTGACAACTCAATGATAGTCGGGGTAACCTCATCCAATAAAAGCATCAAAATAGAGGCCATCTATAACTCTGATAAGGATCCTTCATCCACCCATCTTGTACATACTTCCTCCATCCATACTAGCACACCACATCCACAACATCCTAAGCCCCTTAATTGGGACCAACAACATTACCCATTATATAAAGTGAAGTATTCCTACGAAGTGAAAGATCATAATAAACTACCAAAGAAAAAGAAAATACATATTCCATATCAAAATCAAAATAAATCTAAAAAGCAATATGCATCCAAAAATCAATATGGATCCCAAAGCAAACTAAATTGATGAGTCCAATCAAAGTGAGTCGTCAAAATAGATCCATAGATAAAAAGTTACATATTACATATAATAGGTCTGCACCACCTTCACAATTATCATGCAAAGATTCACTATCCAAAAATAATGTTGGTTTTAATCTTAATCCAAATTCTAATTCCAAACCCAAAATCCATCAATCCACACCTCTACCTCCAAAGCACTAATTATGCTATCTGCAATTCAAATTCCACTACTCACCTCCATCATCTAAATCCATCCCACTTCATCCTAAATCCACTCCAAAACCTAGAATCCACTGCATCCTTGCAACATCACTTTACCACAAGAGTTATGATAGCACTCTATCAAGATGTTTATATTTGGGTAAGGTCAACCCAACTATCAAAGAGCATCATCACAATTGTGCATTGTATACTAGTGCAAAAATTCTATTAAAGCAAATTTGTAAAGCAAGATACTATTAGCATGTCATGACAGAAGCATCCAGATCAACTACATCAACCATCCTTGAACATGGTACCTAAAGTCCAAAATACCAAAAAAATAAAAAAAATCCAAAAAAATCCAAAAAAACTCACAAAATAAAAAAAAATCTAAAAAGTTCATAAAATCATAATATTTTTTAAAAATAGAAAAAGAAAATAATAAAAAAAATAGTAAAGAGAAATAAATTCATTCAATGGTGAAAACCACTTCTTGTGGCACCTTGGGCAAGTACCATGATGAAAACCCATTCATGGGTATCATGTGTAAGTTAGCTAGCTATGCGAACCTTGCAATTGGTGGCAAGTTGTCTCATCCATATCTATCCATCCTATCATGTCATTCCATCATACCCATCCACCATGTCTATTTAGCCATGCCTCATCCATATTTACTACTCACCTTGATCTAACAATGATTGGGGGCACATGTTGCATACTTTGGAAAACTCTTGACATAGCCATATTTTGGCCATACACCATTTATCATCACTTAATTTCCTACATAGTATTACCTAATCCCTATCTTGGATCAATACATGTTAGTCCTATGTGATGTAGTCCTTGAGAATGTCCCCTTAAATCCCCCTATCAAAATTCATGTCCTCTCCATCCCATCTAATTTGTTAACCATTACATCCAAGCCATATTTATCCTTGTCTCTAGGCTTGGATTATCCCTTACCATTGGTTCCAACCATCAATATGAAAAATAAAAGAAAACACTTATCCAAACACATTCCCAATCCATAAGAATGCTCCACAAAGCACTTTATCCATGTTGAAGCCCTTCAATTTGAACACACCCCATCCAAAATATCACATCCATCCAAACATGTTTGTAAGATTTGTTTCATATCTTGCTACAAGCTATCATACTAAATCAATCATCATCAAGATGTTTTTCCCAATCCTTGCAATATTTTAGGGATGTGTCCTTCCTATATTAGCAATGTTATCATCATAAATCAATCAATATAATCAATCAACATTGTGATGTTTTCCCAATAATTGTATTGTTTTTTAGATGTTTCCTTCCCACATCAACAATGCTATCATCAATCAATCGATCCATTTTTAGCTTGAACAGGGAAAAAATATAATCCAATCCTTATCATCAATCCTTGGATCCAATCAGTTCATCCAATAGATAATCCATCTATCCCATACACCCTTGGCTTCAACATGTCATTGGATACCAATTTGTGAACTTATTTTCTTTCCTTTATGCGTTTGTCTTTATTTGTTTCCTATAGTCTTAGTTCTCCTACCATCACATCACCATGGTCACCTTCATCCTTCATATGATGGTCTTCCTATGATAGTGTGTCTATTAGATCACTATTCTATTTGCAACTTCTTTGTTTGTGTGTCAATCCATATGCACATGACACATCATCATCATGATCCTTTATATCATGGTGCATAATGCTAAGTGCTACAAAAAAATAAAGGTTTCTCTTTGCACATGAAGTTATTATGACAACATGTGTTCCTCATCCATTTATTCCTTAATCTCATCATTTATCCATCATCCCAATCATGTGTCATTTTGTTACATTACATCCTTCTAAGATTTCATCATCCAACATGTACATTTATGCCAATCCAATCCAATCGTCCTAGTGGAATTAATCCAAATGCCCAATCCTTGATCAATAATTTAGTCATATATTCATGGCATGTACATCACCCCAACATGATTTATCTCAAGTCATCTTTTAATCCTTTATGACACATATTTTTATCACATCTTGTCTTTTCAAGATACCTATTGGGTTCCATTTCACCCAACAATTCTCTTAATGGGGCATCACTTCCATCATCATCCCTAAGCGACTAGGGAAACTTGTCACTGAAGCTTCATTCCATCCCATCCTACTTTTTATTCTTCTTTGACATAACACCACTGAGTTGCATTGTATCAAAGAGGGGCAAAATGTCGACACCTAAAATATTCCCTAGGTCTATTCATCACATCTCATCACCTAGTTCTAATTAACCCATGCCATATCCCTTTCACTTAAAGTCATAGCTTAATTAAATAATAATATTATTAATTAAACACCTCTTTTCCACTTCATCACAAATAAATAAATAATTAATTACATATTCCACCTAATATCCACCTCACCCATGTGGATAAATAATTAATAATATTATTATTTAATTAGACCTATTTTCTCTCACCACCTCCCAAGAATAATGGGGACCTAGGAACACTTGTCCTTGAGCTCCCATTATCCTCTCAACATAACTCTAGAATCTAGCCTCCCTAGATACACATGTCCCTAACTTCCCTCATGTCTTTAACCACTTACTAAACTTAGTATATTCATCCTAACCGTGCACATTCTAACCACCCTCCATTTCCTCCTAGATCCTATGGAATTCCTCTCAACTATTCTTCACCCTTGATCTCATAATCAAATCTTGGCCATCCATTTCCCATCCCAAAATCTATAAATTTAGGAACTTCCCTCATTCCTCATCATTAATCATTCAAGTTAAGTATATGTTTTCAAAATTAGTATCATTCAAGCAAGGAACATCCATATTCCAATACTTTCAAGGAGCAAATCAAATAAAAAATGGAGATTTATGGTAACTTTTGAGTTTATTGCTTATGTTATTGAAACATAAAAATGTGGGGTACCCTAAAATTAGTACTCATAACCTAGGGTACATTCCATCATTTTTAGGATTTTATCAAGATACAAATCAACAAGGTGCATAGATTGACTTTCAACCTCCAAGGTGAGTCAATCAAACTTAGACCTGCATCATTTTTGAGGATAGGAATGATTTGGAAATGATTTCAAATGATTAACCTAATTAGACTAAATGACCTAATATGATAAATGCAATTTCTTGAAAGTAAACAGACTGAAACAATAATTTGCAGGTGGATCTGGAAGTTGCAGACTGATGTGTACCTATCATCAAAAGTTGGATTTGAGTGTTGTAGTAGGACTAGGTTGCCCTTGGGAGAATTGGTCTTTGATATGGGGTCTTGAAATTGTTTTTGCAGTCCTCTGGTGTTGGATCTAAGCTTTTTTTTCCCGCCGGTCCCACTATCAGAATGTCCTCAATAAATTCTGCAATTGAGTTTTTGTGTCTTGACAAGGTTGATGACAATAAATGTAACAATGGAGAATTTTCCTTCAAGATATCTTCAATCTTCTTCAAACTTGTAACCTACACATTCACAAAGAGAGATGTTGTGCCATATAGGGGCTTGCCTCTATCAAATCGTGTGTAAGTGTTCCCACTTCCACAATGGAAATATCAATGATAAAACCCTAATGGAAAGGAAGGAAATGATGAATGAACAAAAATACTGCAACTCACCACCCTTTAATGGATTCTTTGAAGGATTGAAGTCATGCACATCACTTCAAGGATTTGGATCTTTCTTGATAAATTTTCTTGAATGCTTGGATGCTTGTAGACCTACAACAATGTTAGCCTTCACAAGACAATAACATGAACACAATAAACTTTGACATGATGTTGGATCTTGAATTGTTATAATAATGACTGATAATGCTACTCTTGAATTGATCTTGACAATAATATTTTCTCTTAAATTCTAGAAGGTGTGTGCTAGATTTCAAATGATCAAATTACTAGGTATTTATAGGTTTTTATCCAATTTCTTAGAAATTAGATTCCAAAAGCCGACACTTCATATTTAAATTTTGGATATGAAAATACTGCCAATAACATATTTAAATTTGGGTCCTAGCTAAAAAGGGGGATCCAAACACCCTTGGGCGAATGGGTCCTGGCCCAAATTTCCAGGACACTCAAATTCAATGATAATTTAATGATTGGATGCATTTGTTTAATACTCATCCTTATTCATAAAACAATAAAAATTAGGCTTTGGAATGCATAATTTGGAAAATTAGAAGCTTAATTCAATCCAATAAATTAGGGGGCCAAAACATAATGTGAAATTGTAAACGTATACAATTTTCTACGTTATAGTTATTATATTGTTTTACTTTCATTATTGAACTCTATCTGAGGTTTTTGATAGTTTAGAATAAAGTCTTTTTCATTGCATTTGATTTTAATTCTATTTCTAAATTAGAGCTTACAAATTCAATAAAGGACTTCTTTACCAAATTAAATGCCATAAGATTGCAAATGAAATGGTGTGGAATTGAGAAAAATGATAAACAATTGATCTTAAGTATTCTCTCTAAACTTGGTCCAAACTATTTAGTCTTTGTTTCTACATTCTATGACACTAAAAGTGACTTAAGACCTTCCTACATAATGCCTTATCTTGATGTGTTTTCTAGTGAACTCACAAAAGAACAACACACGTTGGTTCAAATGGGCACTATAAAATCTTCTAAGTCTCATGCCTTGGTTACAACTTAGGGCACTAAAGATCAAAAAGATAATGGCAAACAAAATAAGAAACAAAAGAACCAAGGAGAGAATGCTTCAAATGTATCTTTGTCTTCTTTTATTGTAGATACTAATTCTTCTTCAAATCAAGGAAAACCTAAAGAGAAGGTTAAATCTGATTATTTTAAGAAACTTGGCCATGACGAACATAAATGTATGAAGAAGCAAGTTGACCACCTCACTCATCTTCTTGAGAAGAGTAATAAAGGAGTCACTGATCTCCATTTTCATCAAACCAAGAATCTACTAAGAAAAAGGAAAAAGTCTTGAACCTTGATTTTCATCTCCTCCATCTACTATTGCCACTTTAGAGTCTAGTGTTGCTTCTTCAAAAGGTTTCAACGATTCTTTGCAACAAGACATACATTTTCTTTCAGATATAGCTTGGGATGATCTCTTGACATGTCTTTCATACTTGTTTATAGAGACCCATGTTGAAAATTTGGGAGACACTATTGATTGTATTCATCTTCTCTTTGACGAAGTTGATTCTTCTTCAATTGTTGTGAGGGTATCTAACCCTCATTAATTGTCTACATGATCATTCATTACAATTTGACACGAGTGTGGATGATTTGGATCAAAATTTGGAGGAGACATCTTCAGAGAAGATACTTGAGTCTTTGGATTATGTTCTACATTAGTCTCTAGGAGATTCTGATTTTTCATTTTTAGCAGTATGACCTAGAACATCTGATTTTATTGTGAGATCCTTCAGCATTGACATGGGGATACTTTAGCCGAGTTTAGAGACTCCATACATCTCACATTTTATTCCTACATATTCCTTTCAAGAGTGGGGGGATATCTTGCATACACTTATGGTTTTGTTTCTTCCTAAGGGGAGGAATGTTGTTCGACAATCATGGACCATCTTCTACATCCAATTTTGGGCATCTACCATTGGATCTCTCTATTATGGGGGCGTACTTCCTTTTTGTGGGAGGGGAATTCTTCTTCTTAGGGTGGAATTTTACATGTACATGGGTACCAACATAGCCTCATTTTTCAAGACTCATCATCTTTTATATCCTCCTAAGCTACACTTAAGGGGGGTTGGCGTAGGTTTCTATTTTCCTACCGGGTTAATTTATTTTCCCTTAGTCCTAGTTTTTTGCTACACTTTTATTAAGATTTCTTAGGATAATAAAGTGAGTTTATTATTTACTAACTAGGAGATAAGGTGATGAGTTCCCTTAAAGGGTGGAGCATTTACTTTTTCATCACTTTATCTAATATTGGTGGTTATTGGTGGTCAATTCCTATTTTTCCACCTCCATTATCTCCTTAGTTCTATATAAACTCACTACCTAGATTATATTTTCATATACTCCTGTATACTCTTGCATACTTTGGCATACATGTACAATGATGCATGCAGTCATTGTTCTGCAGATTTTCTTTGAGCTCCTAATGCAATCTTATTTTGAAATTTGCACATCTCTTAGAATTTTGGGTTTGTAATTGTGCTATTTCATTCAGTTTTGTAGCTTATCTCTCTCATAGAAATATCTTGTTTATTCAATCTATTTCAAATTTCTAACAAATATAATAGGCTGAAATTTTAAAACTATTTCAAAAATGTGATATGACTTCAACTCTATGAGAATCTTTTAAATCCAATTCCTTCCAATTTATAAAACCCCATGACAATAATAAAGTTCCTCACAACTAATGATGGTAGAGAAAAAAATTTACCTACTCGAGAAAATTTTGTTGATAATTCTTAAAAAAATCTTCTAGATTTGACAATGGCACTAGGGAAGCTAGGGCACATTCACAATATTCAACTCCATAGTTCTTAAAATAACATGTGTTTTTCCCCAAATTTTTGGTAGCTTGAAAGAAATAGAAGTTCATTAATGACACTAAATAAAGTTGCATTAAATATCTAGAGCCACTATATCAACCTTGAACCTTTTGAATGCTTGAATATAACCAATCACTCACTTTGAAAATAGGTTTGATAAAAAAATCATCTAATTGTAGTGATAAAAACATGTCAACATGCAAATAAGCCTACAAAGGATCTTACTACAACCAATAGATATAAAACACATCAAGTGTAACATTACGTCAATAAATAATCAACATAACATTTGGAACAACACATGGATACCATGGGCCTCCACATATGGTTTCATGACCAAAGAAAGATCATCATATGGTTACCCAATATACCCATTTCGTAAATAAATAAAACTTAATGCCAAGCTTTGTAGATTGCAAACATAGACATAATGAATTACCTAGAACCCTATCTACAAATCTAGTAGCAAATTGTCTCAAAAAAATAAGGAAACAACTTAAGCGAGTTGGCTACCATGAATGGCAATGTAGCATCAAAACATAACACAAAACACCTTTTTTGAAGGGTTTAGCAATGTTTAAAGCATATAGTCACCAATATTTAATAGAACCCATATCATGCAATAGTAAGAACCAATTTACTTTGAACAAGGATGGGGAAGTTGCAACTTTCTTATCCATGGTTTTCTTGAGATGTTCTCTCACCATAGATGGTGTATATCTATATATAGAAACATAAAACAATATAATGAGTAAATCATATTAATTTCAAAATGACTTCTAGCAATGTGATCAAGTCATTTACCATGGGTTTTAATGGAGAAGGATCAAGGGTATTTGATGTGGCTTTCTTTTTTTCCTACCTTATTGTGCCATATGTACATTTGTATATATAAATATGAAAATATTTCAATGAAGACACATAAAGATAATCTTAGAATAAAGATCTTCTCCATTCAGACATATGCCATAAGGGTGTTGGCTATATTTTTTTCATTCCTTAAGGATCTTATAAAGATGAATGTCATCACCCATGTAATGTTCAACACTTGTGGGGCATGAAGGTTAGAGGGGAACAAATTTGTTGCACATAATTAGTAAAACTACCATTAATTAACCACTGATGCATTCCATTAGATAATTTATAATATTGGAAAACTAAAAGATCTTATCTCATCCCCTTTCATTCTACTTTATACTATCATACAAAGTCATAACCTTTTAATCAAGCTTTGATTTTTCAACATGCTCTACACCACAACACTTTATTTACTATTAGATGGTTTTCTTGCTTATAAGTTTTCTTTACTACTTTTGGTGCAATTATGTTTCTTCTTGGTATGGGGACCTGTCCATGAATGCTATCACAATATATTTATATTTAATCCAAAATTTTGTAGGTGAGGAGTTGTCTACACCTACGAAAAGAAAAAAAAATGATCTATTAAATATTGTTGCTTAAAAAATGCATTTAGTTTATTGAAACCCACTCTAAGTACATAAATTTTAGTCAATGTATAGTTGTATATGATTAGTATTGTTTTGTTCAAGAGGTGTGCAAAGGGCTACTTTGCAATAATGCATAGAATATTGCAACAAGAACAAGGAAGTTGAGTGTTGCAAGAGATTCATATTCAATTGTAGAATGCTTTGCCTATACCTGATTAAACATGGAAAAACAAACAAACATTAGTCCTTAAACAAGAGTAAACAAGCATTCCCCATGAAATTCATTCAAACACAAGAACATGAAATCAAAGTAAAGTAATCAAATGAACTACTAATGAAATTCTATTCTAAATGCTCAAACCAACGTCCCATGGGGGAATTGGTGCTTCTTTGATGTGGAAAGAAGCCCTTTCCCAATTCCTTGATAAGCTTGATGATAGATGTGTGATTCTTGATGCAAAATTTCAATAACCTAGCTATGGATGATGAAATTCTATGCTAACTTGGATGAAAATATGGATGAAATTGTGGATAATAAACTTGCATAAACTTGTGGCTCAAATTTTGGATGATTGTGGATCCCAAATCAATAGAGAAGGCCTCTATTTATAATGAAGAAGGATTGAAGATTGAAGAATGGGGAGAGTGTGGGATTAAAGATTGGACCAATGGCATTGTGCCACTTGTCAACATGCTAATGAAGGAGAGTGGAACACATTTTGAACAATGTGCATGTTAAATGCATGTAGGTGAAATTTGAATTTCAAGAGGTGGCTTGTGCAAGAGGGGATGTAAGAGGAATTAATGCCAAGTTGGCTCAAGGAGAGGACATGTAAGAGCCTTCAATGCAAATGTGGAGGAAAAAAGTCCTTTGGGAGGGAAAAGTCAAGTGGGTGGAATATTCAAAAGAATATTCCATATTTGAATGAAAATAGGGGGAATTAGTAAATCAAATAAATTGATTTACATGTGCAACTTGCAAAAGCTAGAGGAATGGAGGATTAATGTTAGGAGCTAGGATTAATTAACTTAGATGAATTTAGTTTATTGTGACATTTAATTTAAATGCTTGAATTTATTTAAATCAAATGAGAGGATATTGGAAGATTAGTAATTTAATTAAATAAAATGATTTATTCAATTAAATGAAGAAAATTAGGATTTAATTAAATAAAGTTGATTATTTAATTAAATGAAGAACATTAGGATTTAATTAAATAAAATTGATTTATTTAATTAAATGAAGAATATGATGAAATAATCTGATAAAGTGTATTATCTGATTTTAGGAGTTAAATAAAATAAAGATTATTCATTTAATTGGTTAGTGTGGAAGTGATTGAGGAAGAATTGGTGTTAGTCAATCAGAATCAAGTGCATGATATCAATCAGGATATTTTGAGTGTCTACATTTTTCCCCTCTTTGAAGCAATGTACTTGCTGTGTTGGTTCAAAGAATAACACTAGCGAGATCAAAAAATTCAAAATTTTTCTAATTTTTTCGGATGCCCCAGCGGAAAGAAGTATACTGGTACACTGCCCCCTCAAGAGATAGAGTGAAAGGTTCGATTTGAGGGTCGATCTCACGACAAAGAGGTTCAAGATGGATGTATGGATGGTTATGTAATGAGATGCTTAGACTAACAAATCTATATTATGATGATGATGCAAATGAGATGAACTAAGATGTTGAGAATAACAAATCTTTATTATCCTAAACATCTTAAATGATGATGCAATGCATGTGAGATGGATGATGTTATGATATGCTCTTTTTCTCTTTTCAACATCTTTTCTATGTGTAATATGATGATGCAATATGCATGTATGTATGGATGATGTGATGATGCCTATATGATTATGCAATGGATGTTTTATGCAAATGTATGGTTTATGAGATGCTTAGACTAACAAATCTATATTATGGTGCAATGATGGAAATGCAATGCATGTGAAATGATCAGTGTTTCCTATTATATATGATATGAATGATATGCGGTATGCTAACAGTTTGTGGATGCAGGATGGATGCATTGGTGATGTTTGGTTGATTGTCATGATACCATGTTAATGCAGAGAGAAGAAAGAAGAAATGAGATGATGACAAGAGGATCCAACAAGTCCATGATCTGTCGAGACTTTATTAGAAATAATGATGAGAGATTGATGATGTTTTTCTTATCAGAGATTGGGATTTTAAAAGAGCTTACTTACCTTATGTTTGATAACTCACATAGATATGATGCATCAAGGTATAAAGAACTAGGATGGCGTTGTACTTAGTGCGATGGACTCTAACTTGACAATTAGATAGGAGTATCCTTTTTCACACCTGGCATATGAAACCTTATTTATAATGTAGTCCAAATATTTTAAACATCTCGAACCAAAACATAGAAAGGAAAGCCTTCCTATTTGGTCAACAAGACACCTAAAACACCCTCCCTATGAACCAAACAAAAGACACATGACCAAATTTATATTACAAGAATATCCAACAAGCACAACAGACAAAAGATAACGATCAATGCCCCAATTTCCTTTCTCTCTAAATCGTTTTGATTAGACATCATCAGAGGTCATTGGAACAAGCGCAATAGGATAAATCAACAAGACAAAGATCAAGTAAAAAAACAAGCCAATGTTCTTCATACCTCTAGCCAAGACTAAACTATGGTGATGCCTAATGTTGATGTCCATTGTAGGAAGGATGCATCCTAGGACATGATGATATTAGATGATTTGGGACAAATTGGATGATGGGCTATTAGTACCAAGGGGTTACCAACTTGTTTACCTACTGATCTAGACTTGAGACCCTTGACGTTTGAGTTTTCACTCTTAATCTGCTAGACTTGTTTCTAATTGTGTTGTCAAAGGTTGAAGATGATCACCTTTATTGTGAGTGGATGTTTATTTCGTGTGATCATGAGACGGGGTGGATGGATTTTTTCAAATATTTTGATGTTTTTGATGTTTTGAGGCTGTTTTTGGTATTTTCAAGATGTTTTACGAATGTTTTGATTTTCAAAATTTCTAATGTTTTTGGTGTTTTTTGAGATTTATGAATGTTTTTGGATTTTGTGTCTCGGGTGCCCATCAATAATGGCCTTGCCTACTTTTAAGCTTAGAGATGACGTAGTTCAGATACCATGTTTTTGATGTTTTCTGACTTTTTGACCTGTTTTGGGATTTTGATATGTTTTGGATGTTTTTGGATTTTCTCATGATTTTGACGATATGGATATGTGTGATGATATCAGTGCTCTGTTTTGGGATTTTGTTGAAAACCAAGCTAAGGATGATTGATCAGATTGATGGATTGATGATGATAACATTGTTGAGGATACACAACAATGCAAGGATAGTGTTAAGCAACACAAGGATTAGGATGGATATCCCAAGATGATGAGGGATTGATTGAATTTGATTGATTGATGATGATAACATTGTTGAGGATACACAAAAATGCAAGGATAGTGTTAAGCAACACAAGGACTAGGAAGGATATCTTGAGATGATGATGGATTGATTGGATTTGATTGATCAAGATCGATGATGATAACATTATTGAGGATACACAACAATGCTAGGATAGTGTTAAGAAACAGAAGGATTGGGAAGGATATCCCGATATGATGATGGATTGATTGGATTTGATTGATCAAGATTTGTGAAGCTTGGTTTGGAACAAAAGTTGGCTTTGGATGATTTGATGTGATGTTGAAGCACACGTTAGATACAACTGATATTGATTGTTTGGATCAATGTTCGA
This sequence comes from Sequoia sempervirens, assembly GCA_007258455.2. Classification (NCBI taxonomy): domain Eukaryota; kingdom Viridiplantae; phylum Streptophyta; class Pinopsida; order Cupressales; family Cupressaceae; genus Sequoia; species Sequoia sempervirens. The sequence goes on along the minus strand of VDFB02271358.1, from coordinate 1,243,363,272 downwards.
TTAAAGATAAAACTTGATAAGGAACATCTTCTCATCAAAATGTGCCATGGGCTAGTGATTTGGATTTTGGCTCACAAATGCTTGACCAATTTGATTTCACATTTTTTCAATGTTTAGATCACCACATAAGTTGGAATATATAGATCAAGATTTATTCTTGAAGCAAGATGTACATATCTGCCCCCAGTGTCTAGCAATGCATGGAATGCCATGGGTGGATGCTTGGATAGGTGTGTGTATGGATGGATATGGTAAGCACACAAAGGATTCCAAGGATTATTTTATGATAAGATAAGATGTTCGAATAAAGAATGCTCATTTGGATAATGCTTCATGGCTTAGATAATGATAGGTAGGATAGGATCAATAAAAATGACCCATGTCAAGATATTTACCATAAGCAAGTGTAAAGTGTGCACCAAATTTTGTCAAGATCAAGATAACTTGGACTATGGATGTAGATGGATAAAAATGGATTGGATAAATGCTTAATGGATGAATGAATTTATTATGGATGAGATAGATGGAATGCTAGATTTATTATGGATGGGATGAGATGCTTCCACCTGAACTATTGCATGTAGACGCTCGATTCTGCACATGACGCTTGTTTTCCAGGTTTTCATCATGGTACCTATCCAAAGTGCCACCATAGTGGTTTTCATTGGAGGACAATTTTTTTTCTTTATTGTTTTCAATCCTTTTTTGGATTTTCATATATATATATATATATTTTTGTATTTCTCTATGAAATATTTTTAAGCTCATGTCGAATCACCTGGTGGTGTTGATGTAGATGCTTTTGTCATAATGTGCCATCGATATCCTACCTGAAGAAGTTGTTTTTCCAAGATACGTGCACTTGAATACAACTTTTGAGATTCCCGATCTGCTTTGTTGATACTGGAGTTAACTTTGTCTATGTGCGTAAATCACAGTAGACTGCCTTCTGAATCCTTATGATGAAAGGTGGCTGCCATTACATGGTCAATGTGAGAATTGGATATCATGCACGAAGGCGTGGATGGAGTGTGTTTAGGAATAAAATATGGATTGGTTGATAGTTTGGAACCTTTGACTCTCCAAACTTGGGAAGGTGAGCAATGATGGGTGGATATGGAAGTATGCATGGAATTAGGACCAATCGCTTGATATACTTTGTACGTCACTTGAGAAGCCTTCTTTTGCCTTTGTGGACATCTTTGATGGATACTTTTCCCTTTTTTATTTTCCCCCATAGTTTCTTTGACTAATGCAGTTTGATAGGGATAATCTTTCTTTGTATTCTTTGGTATCCATGTGTATTTGATTTTTCCATTATGCTTCCCAACTTCTTTTTCTTTGATAATGTTCTTTGTAATTTGATTCAAATATTTCTTTTGATGTCGGTCCCAATTCGTGGATGAAGTGATGGGTGGATGAAGATTCATGGCGTGGCTGGTTGTAGTATTGGCATTGGTTTCCTCATAAGGACTCTTCGTGCTCCCTATGTTGATGCTTGCACTAGATAAAGTTGCCCCCAGTATTATAGAGGTATCACTGATATCTTTAGATCCATTCATTGTCGAATAACCAAGACCTTGATGCTTAGGATTGCCAATTATCTACACTGGTTCTAGGATACCCTATTCATGTAGGCCTAATCCTCTGCCTTGATAATTCATCTGTTGAAACATTTTATTTGCAATAGGATATGATTTACCTTGGAAATAAGGTGCTACTCCTCTACTCTATTGTGGATCTTCAAAGGTGATATCTTCTTCATTGATAAGATAGCTTACCCTAAAAAAGGTAAGTGATCCAAGTTTATAAGTGATGGGATCCTCCATAAGTGGGATAACTTCCTGATTCATATCTTTGGCTTGATCTTGTGAAATATCACATTTTAATGCTTCTTCAAGAGGTGTTGATGATTCATTGTCCACATAGAAGTCTCCCTCATGGTTCATTTTTGATATGCCTTCATAGGATTTTCTGATTCACAACTTCTATAGAAGCCTTCTTCATGACCCATTTTTGATATGTCTCTAGATTTTGCTATATCTTGATCATGTGTACAAATGTTAAGAGTAGGAGACTCTTGTTCCTTGGTAATGATATCAGGAGTATGAGACTCTTGTTTTGAATGAATATCATCTACATTTCCATCCAAAGGAAGCATCTCATGGGTAGATGGAGGAATATGTGCTATATGGATATGATCATCATTTGAGACATCTTGTATAGATTGGAGAGTTTCCATTAGATCATTGTAGTATCTTGGAGATACAAATTCTTGATCTTGATTAATTTTTGTAATTACTTTTGACATGCCTTGGATCAAGTTCTTGACATGGGTCATTTTCAAAGGATGGATTTCTTATAAAGGGTTCTTGGATGTCTTCATTAGGCATAGGAAGCGGCTCAATATCCTCTTGATCTTTGAGTGAATTTGGATCAAGTGTTGAGTTGAGGATTTCTTCAATATATGTAACCATGAGGTCAAAGGATGTCAATATGTCTTGGAAAGGACCATTGCTAGAATTTGGTGAAAGATGTTGATCATGCTTTGGAATAAATTCTTGAGATATGTCCTCTAACTCATTAGGTGATGTAGAGACATTTTCAACATGATCATTGGTCGATGGATCGTGGATTATGTCAATAGGATCAAATATTCTAAGACTCCTTGAAATAGATCAATGTTTGAGGGGTTTTGATCATGACTAAAAAGTGACTCTTGATGTATTTTGATTTGATCGTTGGATGAGGTGGAAACATCTTCAAGGTTCTCATTGATGGATAGATCTTGATCATTGTTTTCAACAATTATGGTGGAGAGATTGTCAATGTTTTCAACCATAGGTTCAAATGATGTTAACATTTCTTGAATTGGATCATTGTTGGGTATTGTTGGTGGATTTTGATCATGATTGAAAAGTGACTCTTGATGCATGTTGATTTGATCATTGGATGAGGTAGAAATATCTTCAAGGTGCTCATTGATGAATAGTTGTGATTTATCTTGGAGATGTGATAACCAATCTTTGAGATGGTGTGATTGGGTTTGTTGTTGATGTCGTTGATCTTGATATCCAACCTCTTGAAATTGGAGATATTGTTCTTGATGTGGTTGTGGACACAACTCAATGCTTTGGTGACATGGCTTGACCAATGGAAGAGTGTATGATCTAAGGGATATTTGTCATCAAAATTTGAAGTGTCCCCAATGCTCCAAAATTCAACACCATCAGAAAGAGATCAGAACCCTAATTCCAACGCAGCTTGAATGGGATCAAAAGGAGTCCGTACGCCCAAGTTATAGTTGGTCAAATTTTGAGTCAAATTGGCACCAAGGGTCGTCCAGGGAGTAGAAAAAATGTCTATCTCATAAATCGACGGAAGCGGTGTCAAACCAAATAGCTCGATGAGATGAAACCAATGACATTCGTTTCATCAAAATCTAAGATCGTGCGTCCAAGATATCGTGAGTCAAATTTGTAGTTAACCAAGTGGGGCCAGGTGGTACGACTAATGACGTTAGCACGATGACCTAGTAGTTTGTACTATATGGAAGCTGAGGTGGACCAACCAGGACTTGACATGTGGCAGCTGACTATGTAGGCCGTACATCCATACAAATGATGTGGCATGATGACGCGACACTGTACTCCAACGTGGCGTCTACGTACTCCAACGTGGCATGATGACGTGACACCGTACTCCAACGTGGCAACCTCCTTCAATAGTTGAGTTGGCTCTGACAACAAATTAGAGGACGCCACATGGCCCGATCAGGAGGTGCCACGTGGCACCCTGTCGGCGCATTCCTTCGGTCGGTCAGTCAACGAGTTGGTATAGTGGAACAAAATTTGTTAAGGGGCTCGAACCCCTGACCTGCTGCATGCAAGTCAAATATCCCACCGATGCACCCGTGATAATTGTCTTAACCATACGGCTTCACCGATTCTTTTTGTTATGTGTTTTGGTGCAGTTTGAAGAAAAAAGGTGGTTGGTGGGGTTGGAATCGCCAACCCACCATTTAGTAAAATGGCCAGCCACTGATAGACCACCGAAACTCTTTGGATAATATATGGGGTTCAGTTTTATATAAAGGACAATTGTAAGCCGAATGTAATGCAAAGGGCATAAAATCCAAACTAAGGCCCTAACCACCAAAACAAAAGAGGTACTAAATGAAAAAAGAGGTTGTATACGAGCTAAATATTTAGGCTAAGGGGGGTTACTCATTTATTGAAATGGCTAAGCCTTTTTAGGAATTTTTTATGTATAAAAGGGGGGGTAGTAGGCCTTTGATTTTTCAAGTCCAAGTGATGTGAAGGAGAGAATGCTTAGGAGGTTCTAAAGATATTTCCGCACACCAAGGAAACGTCATGCCGTTGTGCTTAAGGAAGATAGTCTTGAAGCAATTGTAATTGATTTTTGGAGCATAATCAGATCGGTCACTCCATTGGAGAGGGACCCATAGACGTAGTCCATTCGGACGAACTCCATTATCAATTGCATTTGTTCTCCTCTTTCTTTTCTCTCTTTCCTTTAGTTCATCAGCATGGTTATGTTTTGTTCATTTAAGCATTTATGTTATGTTAATTCATTCGTTTAGAGTTTTGAGTTAACTTTTATAAGATGTTAAGCATTCTAAAAGCGATCGTCCTAGATCCTAAAATAGATCAAGTTTGGTATCAAAGCTTTGTGTGACTAGTATTGCAGAATTGAATGCTAACGAGATCCAAGATTCAGCGAGGCGAAGGAAAGCTTGAAGAATATAATCATGAGATCAAAAGATGAAGAGTTGATCCGCCGTCACAGATGGAAGAAACAAGTGGTGGAAAAAGTTTGGAGCTTGATGAGAAGGATTTCCAGAAGGCTTTCTAGATATGAAGGTGATGGTGGAAGAACTTAATGCAGATAAGAAGAAGGGCGAAAAGGGAGGTTCTTCAAAGCAAGAGAAGCAGGAAGATCAGAAAGACAAAGAGGAGAAAACTTCAGAAACTCCTTCTCTTCCATCTTCTCCCTCTTCTTCTTCTCCCCCTTCTTCTCCTCCTTCTACTACTATAAATCCATTTAAGAGCAATTTTAAGCCTATTATTAAGTTGGATGTAAAATTTGAGTTGCCTAAGTACTGTGGGGAGTTAAATGCCAAAAAGTTAGATGATTGGGTCCATCAAATAGAAGTGTACTATAGGATTCAAGGTCTAGTAGAAGATTCTTCTAGGATCCAGTTAGCCACTCTCCGGTTGGGAGGTACAACTCTCACCTGGTGGGAGAGTAAGACTCGGGAAGAAATTGTTCGCCATGGTCATGTCAGTATGTCTTGGATGGAATTTGTTGCTGCCCTTAAGAAACAATTTTATCCTTTAGGTTACATGCAACAATTAACCATGAATTGGCAAACCTTTAGGCAAGGTAAGGGGGAGTTTGTCCAGGATTACAATCATGAGTTCAGAAAATGGACTATTACTTAAAATGTTCCCTTGTATACTTAGGACACATTACTTAAGTACATAGGTGGTTTGTATTCTTACTTAAGGCACACTATTCTAATGTCGAGTCCTAATAATTTGGACGAGGTGTTTTTCCAAGCTACTCATTTAGAGTCAAGGGGTAAGAACACTTTTAGTGATAACTTTTCCAAGAAGCCATCTAAGTCCGAGGGTAAGTCTAAGGGTAAAGACAAAGACAAAGATAAAGGAAAAGGGAAGAAGACAACTACCGTTAAGAAAGAGGGTGATAAACCCACATGTTCCCATTGCAAGAACGAGGGGCATGATGATTCAAAGTGCTGGAAGCTACACTCCGAGTTGAGGCCAAAAAGATATGGAGGTAATAAAGGAAAAAAAAAAGACTACTGTAGTGATTCAACAAGATCTTGGATCTGACTCCGGAGATGAGACAAAGATTGTTGCTGTCGGGATCAAAGGTAAAGGGAAAGGTATATCTCTTTTTTCTAGTAAAAGTTTTTCCAATGCAAGTGCAAGTACAAGTAAAGAATCTTCTCCTAAGGTTGATAAACAAAGGAATGAATTGTTTCACATTCATGTTGTAACAAAGCACACTAAGGTTGATACACTGTTTGATACGGGCTCTTAAGTCAACTTAATATCTGAAGAAGTGGTAAAGAAATTAAATTTGGCTACAACACCTCATCCGAAGCCATATCCACTTAGATGAGTTTGCAATGATGCTCAGCTGTAGGTAACTAAACAATGTAAATTGAGATTTGCTATCACTGCAAACTTTTTTGATGAGGTAGAGGTAGATTTAGTTCCTTTGGATATTTGTGGGCTTGTGTTGGGAAGTCCTTATCTTTATGACAGAAAAGCAATCTTTTATAGGGGGAGAATAAGTATCATCTTTTTAAAGATGGGGTAGAATACATTGTACGAGCACATAAGGTGAAGACCAATCTTACACTAGTTAATGATGGTCAAATGAAAAGGTTGGTCAACTCTAGTAAGAATTTTGTATTAATGATTGTAAAATCCAAAGAAGAAGATAAATCTGAGGCATTCAAGGGGTGTGACCCAAAACATAAAGCTGAAATGGTCAAAAATTATTTCCACTTATGATGACTTGTTTCAGGAACCAAAGGAGTTGCCACCCAAGAGAGAGATACAACATGAGATCCAGTTACAACAGGATGTGCCACTTCCTAATATCAACATGTATCATTTATCTGTTATGCAAAATGAGGAAATCTAAAAGCAGGTTCAGGAGTTGGTGGAGAAAGGATTTATCAGTCCTAATATATCTCCTAGTGGTTCTCCAATTGTGTTGGTTCCAAAGAAAGATGGAACTTGGAGAATGTGCATTGACTACCGTGCCTTGAACAAGATAACAGTAAAGAACAGTTATCCTCTTCCCAGAATTGATGATTTACTTGATTAGTTAAAACATGCAATTTATTTCACTAAGTTAGATTTGTGAAGTGGTTATCATCATATAAGAATTGTAGAAGACGACATTTGGAAGACTGCATTTAAGACAAAACAAGGACTATTCGAGTGGTTGGTTATGCTCTTTGGGCTTTGTAATGCACCAACTACTTTTGTGAGAGTCATGAATGATGTCTTTCATCCTTTCATTGATGATTTTGTCATAGTCTATCTAGATGATATTATTATATTTAGTCGAACTTGGGAAGATCATGTAAGTCATGTAAAGAAAGTTTTTGATGTATTGAGAAAAGAAAAACTTTATGTAGAGATGTCTAAATGCGAATTTGCTAAGACATCCTTAGTGTACTTAGGCTATGTCGTAGGGGGTGGCCAATTAAAAGTAGACCCTGTGAAGGTCGAAGCTATTGTAAACTAGCCTAAGCCAAGTACAGTCACATAAGTCAGAAGTTTCCTAGGTGCAGTTCAGTACTGGAGGAAGTTCATTGCAAACTTCTCTTATATTGCATCTCCATTGCACGCATTAACCAGTACGAGGGAAAATTTTCAGTGGGAAGGTCCACAACAAAAGGCTTTTGACATTTTGAAGGGAAAGTTGAGCACCACACCAGTTTTGGCTTTGCCGGATCTTCATCAGCTGTTTGAGATCGAGACAGATGCAACTGGGTTTTCCATGGGAGTCGTACTCATGTAGGGAGGTAAACCAATCTGCTACCACTTTGAAACTTTTTCAAGAGCAATAAGTAACTATCCTACGTATGATAAAGAACTTTATGCTTTAGTTCAGAGTGTTAAAAAATGGAAACATTACATAATGGGGAAGGAAACTGTAATCCACACTAATCATCAACCACTTCAGTATTTGCACTCACAATCTAAACTGCAACAAAGTAGGCACTTTCGATGGATGGGTTTTTTCAATAGATTTATTTGGTTATTAAGTATAAGAAAGGCACCCATACCAAAGTAGCATACATGCTTTCTAGGCCTCCTGTTATGAATGCTTTGATAATCCTTCAGAATAGTTCTTTGGTTCATGAAAGTTTTTAGGAACAATATGCTAATGATGAAAACTTTAAGGATATCTATGCAACTTTAATGCAAGGCAAACATGTAGAAGAGAAAGATTACTATGTGCAGGATAAATTGTTGTATCACTTGGGAAAATTATGAGTTCCAAGGGATGGACAAGCACAGGTTATTAGAGAAGCCCATACCTCATTGATTGCAGGACACTTTGGGGTAAGCAAAACATTAACTCAACTACATAAGTATTGCTACTAGCCTCGTATGCAGGAAACTATATCCAAGTATATTAGAGGTTGTGTTATTTGTGCAACTAGTAAACCTAGTAACAAGAAATTGGGGTTGTACACACCTCTACCTGTACCTTCTTGTCCATGGGAAATTGTTTCAATGGATTTTGTCGGGGGGTTACCTATGTCTAGGAAGGGACATGATTATTTGTATGTAGTAGTTGATCAGTTCAGCAAAATGTGTATTTTGATGCCTTGTAAGAAACAGGTCACTACTGAACTGACAACTCAAATGTACTTTCAATTTGTATGGGTTCATTTTGGGTTACCTACTTCTATTGTGTTAAATCAAGATTCTCGATTCTTAGGGGAGTTTTGGTTAGCTTTGCGAGGACTCATGGACACCAGACTAAAGAAGAGTATAGCTTTCCATCCATAGACTGACGGACAAACAGAGGTAGTAAACATGATAGTTGTGCATCTACTCAGAGGCTACTATAGTAAACATCCTAAGCTATGGGATGAGAGTCTTCATTATGTGCAACATGCTTACAACCACACAACACACTCTTCTAAAAAGAGGTCTCCTTTTGAGACTTGTTTCGGTTATGTACCTAAAACACCGATGGATTTTTCTTTTGGGAAAGATGATGTTGAGGATGGATGCCATGATGCAGAGAGGGCTTTGAAGTTCATCCAGAAAGTCCAAGCAGTTCATCAGGAAGTGGAAGCACAACTGGAACAAACCAAGCAAAATACAAGGCTCACCATGATAAGCATCGCATTGATCATCATTTTCAGGTTGGAGACCAATTTGGTTACATATTAGCAATGAAAGGATGCAAGGTGAAGGTAGAAAACTTAAGCCGATCAGGTATGGTCCTTTTGAGATCCTTGAGAAGATCAGTACCAATGTCTTCCGCCTCAATATTCCTCCATACATGCATATTTACTTGGTTGTCAATGTTGAGAATTTGAAGCTGTATGAGCCTCCAATGATACTGAATGAAGAAACAAACATTCAGGTTCCATCAATTGATGACATTTCACCAGAGTACATGTCAGAGTTGCCAGAAGATGTCATTCTCGACAAGAATGTTAGGACTTCACGAAGAGGCACAGTTGAATACCTCAGAGTGGGACTAAAGGGGATGCATTCAGGCAAGGAAAAATGGATGGATATTGGTAAAGTGAGGGAAATTTACCCTCACTTACTTTTTGAGTAATCAAGCTTTCAGAGGTCCAAAAGTTATCTAGTGGGGAGGACTGATCTAGGGGATATTTGTCATCAAAATTTGAAGTGTCCCTAATGCTCTAGAATTCAACATCATCAGAAAGAGCTCAGAATCCTAATTCTGATGCAACTTGAACGGGCTCAAAAGGATTCCATACACCCAAGTTACAGCCAGTCAAAGTTTGGGTCAAACTGGCACTAGGGGTCGTCCAAGAAGTGAAAAAATGACCATCTCAGAAATCAACTGAAGCAGTGTCAAACTGAAGAGCTCGATGAGACAAACCCAATGACGTTCATTTTGTCAAAATTCGAGATAATGCGTCTAAGATATCGCGAGTCAAAGTTGTAGTTGACCAAGTGGGGCTAGCTGGTATGATTGATGACGTCAACATGACGACATAGTAGTTTGTACCGTATAGAAGTTGAGGTGGACCAACCAGGACTTGACACATGGTAGTTGATTGTGTAGGTCGTACGTCTATACAAATGACGTGGCACGATGACACAACACCGTACTCCAACGTGGCGTCTATGTGGCAGGCTCCATCAATAGTTGAGATGGCTCTGACAGCGAATCAGAGGATGCCATGTGGCCCGATCAGGAGGTGCCACATGGTGCCTTGTCAGCACACTCCTTTGGTCAGTTGGTCGGTGAGTTGGTATAGTGGAACAAAATTTGTTATGGGGCTCGAACCCCTAACCTACCGCGTGCAAGTCAAATCTCCCATCGATGCACCCGCGATAACTGCGTTAACCATATGGCTTCACCGGTTCTTTTTTTTATGTGTTTCGGTGCAGTTTGAAGACAAAAGGTGGTCGGTGGGGTTGGAACCGCTGACCCACCATTTAGTAAAATGGTTAGCCACCGATAGACCACCAAAACTCTTTGGATAATATATGGGGTTCAGTTTTATATAAAGGATAGTTGTAAGCCAAATGTAATGCAAAGGGCATAAAAGCCAAACTAAGGCCCTAACCACCAAAACAAAAGAGGTACTAAATGACAAAAGAGGTTGTATACGAGCAAAATACTTAGGCTAAGGGGGATTACTCATTTATTGAAATGGTTAAGCCTTTTTAGGCATATTTTATGTATAAAAGGGGGGGTAGTAGGCCTTTGATTTTTCAAGTCCAGGTGATGTGAAGGAGAGAATGCTTAGGAGGTTCTAAAGATATTTCTGCACACTGGGGAAACGTCATGCCGTTGTGCTTAAGGGAGATAGTCTTGAAGCAATTGTAACTGATTTTTGGAGCATAATTAGGTCTGTCACTCTGTTGGAGAGGGACCCAGAAACGTAGTCCATTCGGACGAACTCTGTTATCAATTGTGTTTGTTCTCCTCTTTCTTTTCTCTCTTTCCTTTAGTTCATCATCATGGTTATGCTTTGTTCATTTAAGCATTTATGTTATGTTAATTCATTCATTTAGAGTTTAGAGTTAACTGTTATAAGATGTTAAGCATTCTGTAAGCAATTGTCCTAGATCCTAAAATAGATCAATGTATTGATTTTGGGGTGGAGATGTCTCCTAGTGATATGAATCAATGAATTTTCTAAGTATAGTAATATGATCTCGCAAAATTTGATCTTGACACCCTTGATATAGTTGATTTGGTTTTTGTTCAAGCATATTTGGAATGTATACTTGTGATGTTTGTATGGGATCATGGACAAATTGATTTTGGAAAATGTTCTGATTTGGGATGATGTTTAGATTTGGCATTATAGGTTGAAATTGAACATTGTTGTGGTTGGGAATCACATTTCATTGATTTAGGTAACTTTTATTTTGCATGGTGTTACCTTGAATTGGATCAATATATGGAGTCGTTAACATATTGTTTGGACTTTGAACAACATTTGTATGATTTGCAAACATATCTATCCCAAAGTTTACCAAGTGTGGATTTGAAATGTTCATGTTTGTAAACTTGTACTTGGTATATTCACATTTGGCATGTATGGATTTGGTGGGATAATGTTGTTTTGTTGAAGACTCATACATTGATTGTTTGGTTGATAGATTTGTAGGTTTGGACTTTGATTTAAATCTACCATAGGGAAAGGTGTTCCAAAATTTAGATTGGGCATACTCACATTTGTTGTACCATTGAGGTTTGTAGGAGATAATGATCTCATATATGGATTGTATAAATGTGAGTTTTGATAGCTAATTAGCATTGTAAGGATTTGATAGTTTGGTTGATTTAGATCACTCATGATGTATGAATCAAGTTTATATTCCATGTTCTTCTTTTGTTTTGACCTGGTTGACCTCTAAGGGATTTAGGACCAATGATGAGATGAAGGATGAAAGGGGTGAATGATATGGGTGTTGAACTTTTAAGAACTTTGGACAATACTAGAATTAGGGTTTGATTTTAATTGGTTTGATTTGGATAATGAACTTGTAGATCCCAAGATGTTGGATGTGACCTTAGGATGAACTTGTTCAAAGAGGTGCTAATTTAACTAGAGGTATGAGAAAGGATTCATTCTCACACTCCTAACTAAACAAGGTGATTTTAATGTGTTTTAAGGATGTATCCAAGTCTAGATAATGATGTTTCCAAAGCTCTAAAGTTGTTTGTGGGATGGAGATGATAAATGTTTGGGATGGATGAAGTGTTGGTTTTGATCCTAGATGAACCTAAGAGGGACCTTGTTTACAAGACCAAGATAGTGAAGAACATGCTTTACCCTATGAGTAGTTCAAACCTAAAGACCAATGTTTTGCTTGGAAGACCATAAGACAAAATATAACAAGCACTTGTGTGGGGTTCAATTGATTTAATCTTGTTTAATGAATTGCTTTTACCACATCCACACTTTCTTGCTTAGCTTTTCAAACTAAATGTCTATGTCTTAACTTCTTTTTATTCTACAAGGTCCATTATGTGGAAATCAAGAGAATTAAGGCAATAGTTTCCTAATGTTGACTTTAGAGAGAGAAAATTGAGATATAGGCCCAAATATTTAGAAGCCTCTAAGGATAAATCCCTAGAGACAAGTAGTAATACTTGGACTTTTCAAAGGTATTCGCCTCTTCTAAATGGTTTGAAATTTGATGACCTTGTTAAATGTTTGTTTTCAAGATTTTGGATCCAAGCAATGTGTTTAACTGACTCAAAGATTGCACAATCCTAGGATAGAAATGGCTATATTTGTTGAATTCCCACTTGGATTTCTCTAGTTGCGCTTATTCAGAGTAGATGATTAGAAGCTTGACCACACTGGCTCCCCTCCATGACACTCACTTCTACGGGTCAACCAAGCTTCAGTTCTCATGAATCTCCCATGAAGAACTTTTCATCTCTACAAAGAACCACAAATATGTGGGATGACTCTGGAGGTTTAACCTCCTGATGCCAACAAATATTGGGATTTTTGGCTACTACACAAGGGTTCTTAATAAGTGCATCTGGTTCAAAGGACACAATGATAAACTCCCTCAAGAGGTCTCCCAACCCTTAGAACAAGGGTTTTACGCATCATAAAGATACTGGGGGAGATCTATCATGCATCACTCAGTTGATTGCAAACTTTCCTTGGAACCACAAATTTATATAGCGGTTCAGAAGAGCCTAACTTATGCTCATTACCAATTGGGTCGTTCCCTTAGGGTGATTAATTTTTCCCACCAAGACAGACCCTCTAAAGGTAAACAACAACAAAGGAGTACATTTTTAGTTTGACCTCCTAACGCACTTAGGAGGGAACACACACAATGCCTTTTCTTCACGCTCGCATGATTTGTTCAATTTTAAACCCAAACTTAAAGTGTGGAAGCAATCTTTTAGACAACCTAATATCACTAAAATGATTTTGATTCTCAAGATCGCCTTGAAGTGCAAGAGAAGTGCATACACATTTGAATGGTATTAGTTTGTAAATAAGATTACAAAAATAAAGTAAGCACAAGTTCGTTTTAAATCCTCAAAGGCAATAATGAATTATTTTTAAAGCACAAAACTTGAGTGTGAAGTTGATTGTTCAATTTTAGTCCCAAATCGAAATTCTAGTAAGTGTCTAAGGTTCAATTTTAACCAACTTGACAAAGCTTGAATTGTAGGTTAATTTTATGCCCAAAATAATTCTAGTTGGTCCTAAAACATGAAAGGAAAATATATGATAGGTTATTTTCCCATGAGTGTTTAAAAACACTATTAGAATGAATATCAAATGCTTTTTCTTTCACTTCCATGCTCCACAATCCTTTAAAACCTGCAATCCAAGCTCCAAATGTTAGATGAAATCAAGAAACAAGAAGATATGAGGGTTAGATAAATGATTAAGCATAGAAACCCTAAAACTTAGACCAAGTTTCATTGTGATTTGACATTAGGTGAAAATTTGAAAATTTTAACTCTATCAAAGTTAAGAAACACCTACACCATTACATAGCTTATGAAATTATACCCCATTTCAAAAAAGAAATCTTCAAAAAAGACCTCTATAAGACCAATATATGGCCATTTTAAGATTGACTATAAAATCAAAAAAAAGAATAGCGTCGCCATTTGAACATAGAGGCAACATCGCTATATAGCGATGCTGAAATGATTGCGTCGCTGTTTGAGGATTTCATCGTCGCTGTGTGGAAAAACAAAGACCACGTTTGCGTCGCTATTTCCTCCAGCATTGTTTTTTGTCTTTTCAGTGTCACTGCAACCTGGAAAGACAAAAAACGAAAAAATAACGGAAATGGAGAAAAAGAATGTGTTAATTTTGAGATTTATGCCCTCCTTCTAGTGCCAAATGTAGAATGCTTTGCTTATACTTGCTCAAACATGGACAAACAAGCAAACATTAGTCTTTAAACAAGAGTAAACAAGCATTCCCCGTGAAATTCATTCAAACACAAGAATATGAAATCAAAGTAAAGTAATCAAATGAACTACTAATGAAATTCTATTCTAAATGATCAAACCAACATCTCATAGGGGAATTGGTGCTTCTTTGATGTGGAAAGAAGCCCTTTCCCAATTCCTTGATAAGCTTGATGATAGATGTGTGATTCTTGATGCAAAATGTCAATAACCTAGCTATGGATGATGAAATTCTATGCTAACTTGAATGAAAATATGGATGAAATTGTGGATAATAAACTTGCATAAACTTGTGGCTCAAATTCTGGATGATTGTGGATCCCAAATCAATAGAGAAGGCCTCTATTTATAATGAAGAAGGATTGAAGATTGAAGAATGGGGAGAGTGTGGGATTAAAGATTGGACCAATGGCATTGTGCCACTTGTCAACATGCTAATGAAGGAGAGTGGAGCACATTTTGAACAATGTGCATGTTAAATGCATGTAAGTGAAATTTTTATTTCAAAAGGTGGCTTGTGCAAGAGGGGATGTAAGAGGAATTAATGCCAAGTTGGCTCAATGAGAGGACATGTAAGAGCATTCGATGCAAAGGTGGAGGACAAAAGTCCTTTGGGAGGGAAAAGTCAAGTGGGTGGAATATTCAAAAGAATATGCCACATTTAAATGAAAATAGGGGGAATTAATAAATCAAATAAATTGATTTACATGTGCAACTTGCAAAAGCTAGAGAAATGGAGGATTAGTGTTAGGAGCTAATTAATCTAACTTAGATGAATTTAGTTGATTGTGACATTTAATTTAAATGCTTGAATTTATTTAAATCAAATGAGAGGATATTGGAAGATTAGTAATTTAATTAAATAAAATGATTTATTCAATTAAATGAAGAACATTAATATTTAATTAAATAAAATTGATTTATTTAATTAAATGAAGAACATTAGGATTTAATTAAATAAAATTGATTTAATTAAATGAAGAATATGATGAAATAATTTGATAAAGTGTATTATCTGATTTTAGGAGGAATTAAATTAAATAAAAATGATTCAATTAATTGGTTAGTGTGGAAGTGATTAAGGAAGAATCGGTGTTAGTCAATCAGAATCGAGTGCATGATATTAATCAGGATATTTTGAGTGTCAACAACAATAAATGATAGTTGCACATCCACCCTGGCTAATGCAAGTTTCTTTAGTTGCATGTATTGACACTCAAACCTATAGTGCCAAATTTTTCTTGAGTCCCAACTGTTATGTGCTTTTAGGTCCCATTTTTTCTATCACATATAACTAATTTGAGAAATGTTTATATCAGTTTCCATTTGTCAGTATTGTATAAGTGTTGTCCTTCGGCATCCCCCATGTGTCTAACATGTATTGGAAGTTACAAGGACCCTAAAAAGTTTTAGTTGTGGAGGTTTTGTTGTTCAAATTTCTAAAAGCTATTTTGAATGTCAGAGTTTCGAAGTTTCTCTTCCTACTATGTCTTTTTTCCCAACTCTATGGTTTCCTTTATTCCTATCAAGATATTAGAATTTTCCATGTTGGTGGAATAGCTTTCATTTGTTTCCCACCTTTATTCCCTTTTCCTTCTTAAAGTTTCAAAGTTCTCCTTGATATTTTTTTCCTAAACCGTGACTCCTGATTCCTACACTACGTTACTTTTTGGAGTCACCATTTTAGCCATTCATTTTCCCAAATACATTTTCCTTGGTATCCCAAATTCTAATCCTTAACATTTTCACTACACTATCCCATTGTGATTGTTGGTTTAGACATGTTCTTATTTGGGTACCTCATAAAAGGTACTCCCGACTCTTGATCCTCGACAACTCACACTACATTACGTTATCAAGATTGTGAATTTGGACTTCCCCAAGTTGCATACCAAAATGGATGAATTCCTTGGTATCTCTACACCTTGACTCTCGATAACTTTCTTAATATGTTCTTTCAAAGTCCAAAGATGCATAGATTCCCTTAGCTATCTACTTAAAGCATGGAGCATGCCATACACCCAATATGCAATCCCCAATATTTTATGGATTACAAGGTATCTCTAACCCCAATCTTTGAAAATCCAACATTTTACACAATTCACTCCTACCTACATCCCTATGTGACCCAAAATGCCATTAATGACCCAATAAGGCCCAATAACTACCCAATTAGATTCTCCCACAAAAACATATTGTTTAATTCAAACACAGATTCAAAGAGAATTTTAATGATGAAAGATGAAAGTGACCCATGTAGCTATTAATGTAGTGGTTGAAGTTTTAAAATCCCTAATGGTTCTCAATCAATTCCCGAGATGTCGTTCCAATAGATTACACAAGCTCCTCTCCACCTGGCACAATCAAATTGAAAGACTCCATTCATGCTTATAATAATAGTGATCATGAAGAGAAGGATTTCCTCACATGTCTAAGTACCTTCACACATCCCTAAGGGGCGGTTTCTACACAAAGACATTAATGATAATGACATCAAAGCCATAGGTGAACCTTATAGCACAAAGTGACCATGCGTCTTCTCCCAATGATGATTTGGTTTTCATCCAAAGGGTTGGTCACTGAGCCTATTTTTGGTCTAGAAATACCTACATATGGTTCTAGGGCAAAAAATGCTATCATTTTGAGTTGTAAATGAAGGAATATATTTTGCAAAAATAAAGAATTTATAAAAGCATATTTCCATGTAATGGTACATCTCCACAAGAATGATTTAGATAAATTTATAGTTGCGATTGTGCATCTTCTCCATCACATTTGTTGATGTGATTGTACTTGGGTTTAAATGAACGGTGACAATTTTTAATGCATTACAATGCTTTGTAATTGTCTTTTGTTTATTGCACGAGTTATTGTAGTTCTAAAATGAATTCCATTACATATGACTTCTTGTTTGTCATGCAAATGAAATATAGTTCTATTCATACTTTGCCCGATGGTATTTCATTTGTCTTTGTCATTCATAACTTTGTTGCCCAATAGAGTAGGCACCTATCCATATTGGTGAAAGATTGAGAAACCATTATTTAAACCACCTCCATCCATAATAGAAATAAGAGTAGATTGGGTCTAATTTAGGGAATACACCTTATTCATGATTCATTGTTATAAACCAGGGAACAATCTTAAGCAAACTTAAACAATTAAATCGTCAAAGAATCATTACATACATGTCTACACCTTGCCATTGTATGAAATAATAAATGAAACTTTGAGATTAAAATATTGATGTCATTAATAAATACATGCGCAAGGTGTTGTATCAACTATATAAGAGGTTTTATGCAACTAATTTATCTTGACCTAGTGACAAATATAAAGGATTAGTGCCCACTAGATATAGTTGTTAATTGTTGCAATCACTCTACATTTTAATTGATTCAATACTCTATTAAGGATACCTCTAGAAATAGCCTCTTAGATTTAGTTGAGCTCAAAGTGCAAGAGAGAGTACCCACTCTTGTCAATTGGCCTTTAACCCTCAATTTATTGATGAACCCCTTGTTTTACCTTCTTGATGACAAATCTCTAAAAAAAAAAGTTATATAATTGTGGAGCAACAATTTTGAAACCCTATTGCATAAATTTGCAAAATGCATATACATTTTATAAGAGAGATGCCATTACAAATTATAGCATGAGATATCACACATCAACTCGATTTATCACTTGTAAGTGACCTAAATTACTACCTTTAGTTGCTTCCCTTTTGTTTTCAAATATCATGAACTAAAAATTGCATGTAGTACATCCACAATATTGTTGGACACGTATTTTTTTACATGAAACAAAAATTCAATAGTCTGGTTATATTGTCTTTGCCTTGTGGCAATTACAAAAACTGTACAACTGCATTCACATAAACAAGACAAGTTATGAACCAATCAACACATAAGAAGAATAGAGAAAAACCCTAGTATTATATATAAACCATGCTTGAGAATCAAATTAAATTATCAATAAACATTCATAAATGCAAATGCAAGCTTCCATAATTATCTTGATTATAGAGCTTGAGCTCCTGTGAATATGAGCAAAAACAAAAAACAACCATGAAACTGTACAACTACAAAATCACTACGTTAAGACAAACACTACTAATCTAAGAGGAAGGCCTTTGTGTAAGCTCGCTAAGATGAATATTAAAATACTTAGATGAAATCTGCTCATAAAATAAATAACCTTGAAAAAGCTAATATCATAATGAATTATGGCTCAAAACCTTATGCAAAGCCCAAGGAGCACTTGACATGTAGTTTATCCTTGATTGACAAAATAAATTTTCTTTTAAATATGTGGGTTTTATATTTTTGTTCTGGAATGGTGCGCTCAATCACGGTTGGTATTAAAAAACACATGACTGCCATTCGTAGCAAGTCCAATCTAACCAAGAATGGCATACATTAAAAGAAAACTCTGGATGTATGCATGCTGATTTCAATATGAAGGAACTACCCTGTACCGAACTTTGGAATTATATTGGATATTGAAATGAATTACTAGACTCTAACTAGGAAAAGGCAACCCCATGCACCCTATCTATGTATAATAATTGCAATAATATAAGCAAAATTCTTCGTATATATTCCAAACATTAAGATTGAGAAAACTTCAATAGAGCACACTGGTAAAAAGTAATTACAAGATATATATTGATATGTAGATTCCATGCATATTAGCAATTATATTCATAAGGTCTAATGTCTGAAAAGCCTGATAAATAGTACAGGTAGTCACACAGGACTTTTCTGATGACTGAAATCGAAATTCACCCATACACTCGGGATAAAACTATACAAAACATACCCACCTTTTACAATTTGAAATAATTCCAAAAAGTCCATATTTTCCTGTGTACTTATATTAACCTAACAATATCATCCAACTTATACCCGTTTAACAAGGCCTATCAAGAGGAGAGTGATGCCAAGTATAGATGAAACCTTTAAACCCCTCTGTACAAAATCTCCATCTTTCTTAAAAAACAGTGAGTCTGCAAATCCCAAAAACTGGTTACAGACTTCTGTTATCTTCTCTTTGCATCCCATCACCTTCACCTTCATATTGTCAATAGCTTCAGTAAAAGGATTCCTATGATCACGAGGAGGCTTGTCTGCAGCTTTATTTACATTTGATACCTCTGATTCACCTGCTATGCAATATCATCTCTTGAAGTCAATATATATAGGGAAGATTGATATTTAGAAATGGTATTAACCTGTTCAATATGATAAATAAACATATGAAAGCCGATTTCTAAATATATATCCAAATCAAAATTGTAGTAACCTTTCAATAGTGATTGTCTGAATTCTTGGACCTTCTCGTTTTTCATCATAGCATCCCAAACAGCTTTATCTAAGGCTAGTGAGGCAACCATCCCCTGCATTACAACAACCCAAAGAAAAATCCACTCGTAATATAACTGCTGAAATGTAGAGTACCTCACAAAGCATTTTCAAAGAAAAATCCATGAATTGCCCAAATATGTTGCACCCAAAAAGGTATTTAGACATGTTAGTAGGATACTATATATCAGAGAGAATGTATAATCCAATTTAACTTGGCAGTTTGTGGTACTTGTAACTACATCTATAGTCTACCAATCAACCAGATAAGGTAAAAGGTTGAAACTTAAAATTCAAAATCACATTTCTGAATGCCATCAAAACATTTGAAGCGATTTACCAGGTGAGAAGATCAGAAGGGTATAAATCAAGATTAGAAATCCAAAGAAACCAATCAAATTTAATGGAAATTACAATTAGACAAGTTATAGCAACAACTACAAGTACTTGTTTGATTATCAGTGTAAATTTCATTTACTTAACAATTGTGTATACAAAGGAAGATAAATTTAATCAAGATAAAATCAGATAATAGTAGTGCATAATTGCTTCAGAGTGCAAACAAAACTAGCAGATTTGTTGAGAAAATGGAAGCAGAGAAATGCATTGGTTGTTGAGATTCTTGAGAGTGATGCTTCATGTAGCCAAAACATGACACGGATAAAACAGGTGCTTCAAATCTTCCTTGAATGTAATGATAGGAGAATTCCATAGTATTCCACTCAATTGACATAAGAAGTGCCTGATAAAAGCATAAACAAATAGATAATTCATTTAGGGCAGAAGTTCCTATAAATATACTTACATGGTGAAACCAAGTGCATCTGACGATATTCCATAAAAGGACCCTTACATATTTTCAGGTTAAAAGGAGAAAGGGAGCAGTATAAGTCCAAACAATATTGATTTTGAGATTTTCTTTTATTATTTGTATTCAAGAACCACACAGCAAAATATGCTAGTAATGTCCCAACTCCCAAGAAAAACAGGTTTCTATATGGATAAAACTTCTAGGAAATCATGAACCATATAATAAATTCCAGGATCTCTAGACAAAAATCTACCTCTTGCAAGTGTTATATTTGGCTGGTTTTCCTTCAATATCAATTTCTAGAAGATTGACACGGTCAGCAAACAAACAAGAATCACACCTTCAATGTAAAGCTCCATGCACATTTCATATTTTATGTAATATATCTGCCAATGATAGTTGAAAGGAAGCGAAGTTCTAAGTACTGCAGAAAAGCAACAACTTTTGAAAATAGCATATGAGAAGCCAATGAATGTTTCTAGACAAAGAAGAAATGCTTAAGTATAATGCGACTCCATTTTCAGTCATCAGATAGAAAACCAAACTGCACATACTGTTCTATGTTAAGTACTGCAAATGGTTGAACCCAACCTCCTTTGATAGAGTTCGTTTATATTTTCTCATGCACAATAACTTATGTAAGGTGAGGCATAAATCAGAAGTTAATGAATTTAAAATCATTCATTTGTCTTAGTTAAGTATGCAGAGAAGAAATTCAAATTATATCTTGAATTTATAGCCAACAAGTTGTTAAATGTTATTACGAGCAATTTTTCATTTCCAAAAGCAAGTCCCCTACTGTGCAAGCCCTCATATATCAATAGTCTGCAATACAGGGGCAGATACATTCATAATGCCATATCTGAGTTTTTACGCAAGCAGTCCTGAAAAAATAAAGAGCATAATAAAGTACATATTTAAGGCTTAGAGTGGACTTTCTGTGAGTGTAATGTTTTAGAAATTATGAATTTAAAATCATTCATTTGTCTTAGTTAATTATGCAGAGAAAAAAATCAAATCATATCTTGAATTTAGAAGTTGTTTAAATGTTATTATGAGCAATTTCATTTCCAAAAGCAAGTCCCTTACTGTGCCACCCCCCATATATCAATGGACTGGAAAACAGAGGCAGATGGATTCATAATGCTAAATCTGAGTTTTTATGCAAGCAGCAACTCAGCTTGGAAAAAAGAGAGCATAATAAAGTACATATTTAAGGTTTAGAGTGGACTTTCTGTGAGTGTAATATTTTATAATTTACTTAAATTCAGGCCTCTTTTGCAAATCCTACGTTTACTTGTTTCCTACATGTTCTGAACTTTAAGACAACAAAGCATTTTATCGTTTGGCTATCTGATCAGCTGCTATTTTCTCGCCAACCTTGCAATTTTACACAATTTTCCAAAGGCAGGGTAAAACTGTGATTGTTGACTATCCTCAAACAAGTACTAGTAAATAAAACTCTGAGAGATGTTAAAGTTACATATATCAGAACTAGAGTTGATAGGTTCCCAACTAAACCTTCAAGAAATTAAAATCATAAAGAAGTAAAATTAGATAACCTGGATTGCAGGATTATTCTGGAGCAAATTAAAAGCCTCAAGAGCATTAGAATATCCAGATTTTGGCAGCATTTTGTCGTTGTCTTGATCCAAAACTGGGTCAATTTGACTAAGTAAGTTCTCATAGGATGAGCCCATAATCTCTCGCATGTTGGAAACTTCAACTGAATCAGGCTTCTCGTACACAGACTGGAACAATGATGACACTGACTCATGACCAACTGTGCTAGAAACAAGGGCGGTATTCCTGCACAAAACAATAACAACTATAAATTATCATACAAATCATGGATTTGACCTTGGTGTAGTTTCAATGGTCTGTGTAAGCAGTCAGTAGAAGCCTGAAATTAGAAGTTTAAAATGACATTTGACATGGCAGACACATAACAGGAGGTACGGATCATTGATTTTACCTTGTGTACATCAAGACAACACAACCATCATAATCATCATTCTGTATGCCTATCAGACAGTAACTTGAATAAAAATTAACAAACGAAATATACACTCGTAACTCATGTCCAAATTTGTGCACACGAAATAATAAAAACAAAATAGTACACAAGATGACTGAAAGAAACATTTGAACATACCTATTCAAAACAGTACGATAAAAAATCTGAAATAGTTAAGACTGATTTGAAGAATGCTAAGTTCCTTTCAACTTATTACTCTACTCAAAAAACTTTTATAACAATCATAAAAAGGGAATGTAACTGGTTACTCATTCTTTTAGTTGATTTTATCTGAAGAAAAATTAGAGTTATATGACAAAAGAATTTGCCAGAAACATGAGGCTTTAAAGTAGCATTAAGAATTTATCTTAATTGGATGTTGTGAAAAGCAGTTTTCAGATTAATTAATTGGAAAACTAATGTATAAAATCCCACATTTATTTTAAATGATTAAAAGAATTCCAAAGCTATGAAAATCCATTCCAGCACATTGCTCTAAGTTACCAGGTCATTCAAAAAATGCCCCCGTCACCATAGTGGATGGGGCAGGTTTGAGAGTGGTCTGGAGCAAGGCCTAGGTTCAGCCAAGGTGCAGCCCTGCCATCCTAGGCCATGCCGTGGCAATATGATGATGACAACAATCTGTCAGTTGTTGTTGGTGCTTTGGCTGAAGCCTTTCATACAATAACATGTGCCACAGGGTGCTACAATGGGATATTCATGAGTGAGTCTGCTGCAGTGAGCAATCAGAAGAGCATTTGTTATATGCATAAATTATAAATTAAAAACCTTTAATGAAAGAGTGGAAAACATTTAACAGGCACACAAATTTACAAGGCTTTATTCAATCTGCTGCAACTGTGGAGGTCTGAAATTTGAATGCCTTGATCTGATGGCTTTATTCAATCTGGAGCCTGAACTTTGTTCCACTATGAAACCATTGCAATTTGAAGTCAACGCAAACAATGACAATTTTTTTCAAATCCACATATTTAATTTGGAAGATAAGCATATTTATATATACTTAAAAGTTCAGTTAATATTTATTTATCAGAAACACGTCACATAATTATATGAGACATGAAGCTAAGTCACTGTTCATCAAATAAGGTATAAGATAATCAATAAGAGAGTAAACAGAAACACAAAGTTCTTCATAATGTGGACTTCAATATATATATATATAGTACAGACATACCCAGCCTTGCTGACCTGGGGGGGAAATCACCATAACAGCACACTCAAACCCATACCCGGACATGCAACTTAACTCTTGCTACAATTGAACATCCTCCATGGAAGTATTGATTATTTTCTGGAACACATTAATAAATGTTTAATCAGAAATAAGATTATACAGGTTAAAGCTAGAGCCCCTCTCTACAGTGGCCATTGATTTAAGACAAAACTGATGTCATTTTGTCTTCAAATTAACATTTGGCTAATTCAAAAACATTAACATCATAATTAGTGAATAAAGATTTTCCTAAGAGTGAATTAGATGGCCTGGCATAAAGGAAAATATCTTACAAGGGGAGGGCATAATTAAACAGGTAATGAGTTTCATCCTATGTTACCCAAGTTTCTGGCGCAGGGATGGCAAGGGACAGGGGGACAAGTTTCAGGGACGAGTTTTTTTTGGGCCATTTTCAGGGACGGCAGGGGACGGCAAAGGAGATGGATATATAAAAATAGGGAAAATTTAAAATATATAAGGAAATTTGTCGTGCCCCCGAAATTGCAACACAAAAAACCCGAGCATTAAAATGCAAATAAATAAATAAATGATAATGCAAATATTAAAAATTTAAAATATAAATTTAAATATTAACAATTTAAATATTGTTATTATAATAATATAATACTCTGACATTCTGAATATTAACACATATATAAAACTAATAAAAAAAAAAAAATACAGATAATATATTAATATATTAATATATTAGTATAATCCTCAGAAAAAGACAAACAACTAATATATGAAGCGATCCTATGAGGCAGCGATTATAAGTGAAATAATATGCAGAAAGGCTACGAATATATTTAAGGTAACTGCCGACCCATGCATACCTGGTCGCCTATGTAAAAGCAGATATAAATCGACCTTGTTAAGTTGTTAATGTGCTAAAAAGACAGCAAAAGAAAGGTAACGAATTAATGGGACATGTCTCTATGGAAGGTTGTGTCTATCCAAATGGATGTCTCTCTTCCAAGAGACATAAACATATAAATAGAGTAAGAGTATGGAAAAAAAGAAATAAGGAAATATATCTGCAATCAGAAAATGAAATGAATAAGTCTGATATGGAGAGATCAGCAAATGTAATTAAAACTGCATTCAGAGCAGCAGCAGTATGCAGTATGCATTTTACCTATAATATAAATCTTTATATATATATATATATATATATATGCAAGGGTGATTATTGTAAGTTTAGAAACTAATTAGTAATAATTATAGATATATATATTTATGTGAATATATGTATTATAGTCGATTATGCAATAATAATGCTTGCGGCAATTATTGAGTCTTATAAGTAATTATGATTCTTTAATATAAATGTGGATAATAGATTCTGATTCGTTTGATTTACACTAAGCAATCATGTGGAGAAGAGGAAATGCAAGGAAGGGGAGCAGATACGAGATCACCATCTAAGTAGACCACCACATGCTGGATGTCCAATGTGCCTGCCACTTGTGGCCAAGAGGGTGAGTGCCCGCTCTTGGGCTTAGATAGGGGAATTTCCAGGCACCCTATTGCGATTTTCTTTCCAACCTCTACGATGGTTGATTGTGGGGAAATCACAAATCATAAGAAGGATGGATAAGGCAACATGGATAGGGAATGCAGATACAAGTTTACCCACTAAGTAGACCACCCTATGTTGGATGTCCAATGTGCCTGCCACTTGGGGCCAAGAGGGTGAGTGTCTGCTCTTGGGCTTAGTGGGGATAGCTTCGGGCAGACTTATCATGTTTCCCATCCAATTCCTTTTATAATTAAACTCCCATTATGCATTTGAAATGGTTAAGTATTTACATGGTTCAATAGATGAGACATTTATGTTGATCATATGAATTATATTCCAATAATAGCTAACATGATTGCAGGACCTAATCCAAGATTTATCTTCTTAAAGCATTTAATTTGGTAAGTTATAACCCTAACTACATTAAACTTGTGATGCTAGGGCAAGATTTAGGGTAATCCCAAAAGGGGGCATTACAAAATTTCAAATATTTATATGATAACATTGATAAAGTATTCATCATATACATTATAAATACTTAATACATAACATTTGTGTTGAATTGAGAGTTCACATGAGAGTAGAACAAATTAGCAAATGTAAAAACTTAATTGCTTTCGTAATTCATTGTCAATATGCATGTGATTTTTAAAAATAGTAAACAAGTTACAACAATTCAAAGGATGCAAGTTTCACTTTCAAATACAATATGAAAATATAAACAGAAAGAAAGTTTCATTTTATTTCCTCCTCATTCAAGGTGAGTTGGGTTGTGGAGGCTGTTAGCATGTGAAGTCAGTTTACTTTATCCGGCATTGATAAAAACTGAATTGCTTTCATAATTCATTATCAAAAATAACGACAATAGGGGGACGTCTAGGACATCCCTGCCCGGCTTGGGGACAGTTGGTCGTCCCCTTTTGTTTTAAGGGACATCCCCAAGTTTTTGAGACGTCCCCTGTGTTTTTCAAAAAATTGGGGACAGCCCAGAGATGTCCCCTAGGCGTCCCCCATCCCTGAAACATTTCGGAAACGGGAACGCCCCAAAAAATGCTGGGGCCGCATCCCTGGGTTTCCCTGGTTTCATTTTATGCATTGACCACTACAGGTCAACTCAAACATGGGCGTCACAAATAAGTCTATCAATCAATGTATTCTAGCTTCTTTTACTTTGTGTTTAGTATGATGCAATTTGTGGAAACTGTCAAATTGGAATAGTTTATGGACTTGGATTTCATGCAGGCAAACTAATCTTTATAGGTCACTGTAACTCACTGTATAGTGTTGTGTGGAGATGCATCTGCAAGCATCCAGATGACATCTCCATCTTAGACAACTGCAGGACTTGGGAAGTGGGTCCCCAGGTACGTCCCCTTCTTCAGGACTGAGTAGCCTGCACCGTTTAGTGCTTGAATTTTTAAAAAGTAACTTTTAAGGAGAAAATGCCAAAAAACTTCTAAACAGCTGAAAATGAGAAGGCCATCATTGCAAATTGCGTGCACATTGTATTTACCTTTGAAAATTTCTGCTTCTTTTAGTTGTTTAAGTTATTTTAATAGTATTTCCCCCACCATCCCCAAAATTTGTTGAAATTTTTGCTGTTTCCAAAACCATGTCCCTTCCCCCTGCATCCCCCTGCCCTTGAAACATGGAGAAATGTTGCTGTTTAACCTGAAAATTTATTGTATTAGGGCAGGGATTTCTGAAATTATCTGTGGGAATGGATGGTTTTGATTTTTACCCGAGAAATGGTTAGAGACAGAGGTAAAATCAAGCCTAAGATGTAGATTCAAGTTTTGGAGTTGAAAGAAACAGAATACTGTTGAAGGTGGAATTACTTATTCTATTGGCGAGAATCCACTTAACCAATATGAAATGCATTCTATCACTCTTGCAATACATGATTGTAATCAAAGAACAAATGCATGCACGCTATTGTATCCAACAAGAATGATACAACAGAAATAAAAATATCAGGTCTGGTTTGATTTGAAGATTGCTAATTGGTTAAGGTATGTATATGAGGAAACTAACACTAGAAGAATTGTCTCTCATTGTTTTTTATTCATTATAACCCCAATTGTGTTCCAACGGCGATCCAGGAACCTTACGTGATCAAAACCACCTTCTCCCCTTTTTCCTCTTCAGTCGAGATATGCGAATCAGCCGGTCCTGGCAAACATGCGTTGCTTTCGAAAGAAGATGCACGTAGGCTTAAAAGTCCACATTGCCTCTCAAATTAGGATATTCCTTTACAACTAATAATAATTCTCTAAATTTTACTGTCAATCTTACAATTCTTGTTGCTGTATAGTCTACAGCCCGGTGATTAAAATTCCATGGAACATGTACTCACCAATCTATGGCATCACGAGGGTTTTATTGACCCTCAGACCTAAATTGTAAGAATATCTAATAATCAAAGATGGGTTTCAGACCTAAATTGTAAGAATATCTAATAATCAAAGATGGGTTCTTGTTGAAACAAAACCCCATCCAATTAACATATTCTCTAGTCGATAATTGTATTTCCTAGATTCGCTGGAGAAACTCCTAGGTGCACGAAATGCAATTGGGTTTGAACTAGTTATACACAGCAGAATTGAGGAATCGAATTAGCTTCTCATGGATACACATTGGGTTTTATACCATGCTAAAGGCTTTGGGCATAGCGCTATTGCATTTATCAACGACCCACGAAACTCAATCAGAATCCAGCAAACCATAACCACAGATAATTTCATTGAATTAAAGACCCTGGATAAGAAAATCCTAGTGATTTGGGAAGAAGGGTAGACCAACTTACTGTTTATGGGCATCCAGCAAATCCGACGTGTGTTCCAAAACTTGTTGCTGAGTTGGTAGAGACCCAAAAACAAGGCGATCAGAAACATAGTGATGTTCGTTCGGGAGAGTTTGAAATCCTTCATTAATCACTTTTTCCTGCTCGGGACTGAACTGACATGTGGGGTCAGTAGATGAAGAAGAGGAAACTGTTATTTTCTCTGAAGTGGCAATTGGATTATTCACCTGGTAGTGCGCAGCAGAGTAAATAGCAGCTCCGAGTCTATGAGAAGCAGTGCCTCCCCCTCCAATTACTCTGCTGATACCTTGCAGGGCAGCTCTTCCTCCCATTTCTATCAATTGCAATTACAATTGCCAAATACCTCCCTCGCTCTCTACAGAGGGACTCGATTTTCAAAGCGCATTGATCGGTAAAGTGAATGCTGAATCAATCTTTCCCATGAATTATGTCGGTTGCTGCTTTAGTAGAGAGTTGAACAGGTGTAAAAAGGTCAAATACCTCCAGATGGAAATCTACTTTAATTAAATAAATGCATGCAATTAATAATCTAAATTAATTTAAGGAGTTGAGAATCGATGATTGTAGAAGTTGATAAGCAAGAGTATTTTCTACAACGTGTCAAATTGAGATAAGATATTGCTATCCGGTGTAGTTTTATGAGCTAAACTCATTGATCCATGTTTCATGAGTAGTGGTTCACAAGAACCCATCTCTCATGATAATAGTCCACTTAGCACTCATTGCATCTAGGTGATGCTCACACAGGTGAAGCATTGGGCCTTCCCGGGAGGCCACCCATCCCAATATTATTCTAGCTCAAACGCGCTTAACCATAGAGTTTTCCCCAAGGTTAAGCCCTCTTAGCTTGTAATCCCATTTGCAAAATCTTCAGCAAGTGTTGTGCCTTATGAATAGATGCAATGAGTGCTAAGTGGACCATTCATTATCATGAGAGATGGGTTCTTGTGAACCACTACTCATGAAACATGGGTCAATGAGTTTGACTCAAAAACATGGTTGAATCTTGATAACAATCACGATTGTAGAAGTGTCATTTGTTTTTTATTTTTAATTAATTGTAATTGTAATCGTAAATGTAATTATAATTTTAATTCTAATAAATTTATTATATTTATGTTATTTATAAAATTATATAATTTTAATAAAAGTAATTGTAAGTTATATCAAACGAAGAATAGAATTGAGGATGTGGATGATGACGATGTGCGTGAGACATGCATGCTTGGGTACGAGATTGCTAAGGCATGTGTCGTCATTTTTTGTTGTTGTGTGAAGGCGTGAAGTGTGGTGGGAGCTGCTACAGAGGCGAGGGTCATAAAGGCGGGGGTTGTAGTGTTAAGGCAACCCATGGTTGCTATTCGAAGTTTTTGCCCTTTATTTTTTGTTTTTTAATGATTTTTTTAATGTTTTTTGTGGGATCTAATCTATGGAGGGTTACATGGCATCCTCTGGGGGTTTGAGGGACCCTTGTTCAATCTCATTTAAGGAGGCTATTATTGGTGGGGATTCCTCATTGTCTAGGCACATGGATGTAGTTAATTTCCTCTTGCATGTGATAGAGGAATTGATAGGAATAATCATTTTAAGGGATGCGTTCAAAACCCAATGGATGTTTGTAAAGAAGCAAGGATCACCCAGTGGTGGTGATTAATCCAAATGTTGTGGCTGATGATGTTATGTATTTGCTTGAGCACACACTAATTTGTAAATTCATGGGATTTCATATCTCTCTACCTTTTTTAGAAGCCTAGGTCCATAATAATTGGAATTTGAAAGGAGATATGGAAATTTTCCTAGGAGCAAATGGTTATTTCTTTGTGTTTCTTTCACGATTAGTAGATCATAATGCAATCTTTGAAGGTAGCCTATTTTTCATAATTAGGCAAGGATTTTTATCAAACTGTGGCATCTAGGGTTTGATTCTATGGAAGAGCTTCCGTAAAAGATTCTTATTTGGATTCAATTGCCTTGGTTTCCAATGGAGTTTTGGCATAAGGACATCTTACATTCTATTGTTGTTGTTTTGGGGAAGCCCCTAGGTTTGTCCCTACAAACCCTTGATCGTTGGGTAATCACTTTTTCTCATATTTTTCTAGAAATTAATTTAAATAACCCCCTATTGTAGTCTCTTGAAATCAAATTAGGGAGCATGTGCTGGATTCAACAAGCAACTATGAAGCCCAAACCCTTGATCGTCGAGTAATCACTTTTTCTCATCTTTGTGTGGAAATTAATTTAAATAACCCCCTGTCATAGTCTCTTGAAATCAAATTAGGGAGCATGTGCCAGATTCAATAGGCAACTATGAAGCCCAAATACATAATTAACAAATTCTTAAAATAGATATGCTAAATTTTTCCATGTAACAAATTCTTAAAATGGATATGTTAAATTTCCCAAATACACATGGAACAAATTCTTAATATATATATATATACCAAATTGCCCAAATTAATGAATTCTAAGCTAAAATAATTCACAAGGACAAAAGTTATAAAATAATTTTTGGGAATATTAAAATTTGGTCATATTGTAACATCTCTGCATATTATTTCCATTTGAGGAGTTTTGTGAAGGAACTCAAATTAAATTGTAGCAAACGAAAGAAAAGAAAATAACAAGGAATTTACACTATAGTCTTATAAGCACCTCATGTCACAAAAATTAATTAAATGTTCCACACACATAATTACTGGATGCAGAACAAACTCTTTTTAAAATAGATGAGCAAAATTGTCAAAATACACAGTTAACAGATTTTTAAAATAGGTATTGCCAAATTTTCTAGGGAGCAAATTCTTAAAATGGATATGTTAAATTTCCCAATAACATGGAAAAAAAAGAACAAAGAATATACACTATAGTCTTATAAGTGTTAGAATTATGAAACAAGCACAAAACCACGAGCCACAAGATCAAACAAAAAACAATTACACCTTCCATGCAAGAGATCTACAAACAAGAATTGCTATATTCATCAACAAGGAAAAGTTACAGAAGAAGCTTTCAAGAAGATATGAAAGCCGTAATATTTCCCGTGAATAATATCCGAGTGAAATTTACAATAAGGGTTGAATGCTTATAAGAGCAAAGCCCTAAATGAGAAAGGGATTAGATCATGACAAGTGTGAACATCACATGAGATGTGACATAATGATCTAATATAAGCTCAACTAATAAAGCATTCCTAAGTTTAGCTAAAGTGTGTGAGAATAAATTAGCCTAATAATCAATTAAAGATTAATTAATTATTAGCTAATGCAAGATAACTCTAACACCCCTCCTTAAGTTGAACTCAGGGAGTAGCTAAAAAGCCTAAAAAGAATGCAAGATGGGTCTCGACAAACAAGGCCAAATGAGGTACTCATGTACAAACATAAGATCTCTATAATGTGGAGAAATAGAGAAAACCTCATGGGAAAAACTCTACTCCAAAAAGAGATGAAAGCCAAGGGAAGGATTGAAGAAGCCTCCAAACAAGACAAGGTTGTCCCAAAAGATAAGAACAAAGAGAACACCACAGAAGCATGAAGAAGTTGCAAACACTGTCGAAGAAGAATTGCTGAAATGTTGAAAGAAGAACCTCCGCTGTGATCAGGATCAAGAAGACAAGAATCTGTATGAGTTCCCCCAACGACACTACTCAAATTAGATGGAAAACAAAGGCAAACACTTGGTACTCAAAGATACAGATGGAAAAGGTACCAAAAGTTTGAAGAATTGATCATGAGAAAATGGAAGGTTGCCTCTAGAAATAGGAATGCAAGAGTGTCCATATGGTAAGTGGTCAATCTCACCAAAATGCATGGGTAACCAGCTGCTGCATCCGCTTAGTACATAGGAACAAATATTGTATACATAGCTCACTCCAACGTGAAACCAAGGAAGCAGTAGCACCAATAGTAGAACCCCCCCATAATGCTGACAAGGGAGAGGTATGACAGGTACACTAAAACTGAATGCCTGAAAGTAGTGCATGAAGAGGAACCAAGAACATTTGAAGGTGCAGACATGAAAGTACAAGCAAATATAAAGGATGTGAAAACAAAAGTCACATTCACATGAGAAAGGTATGAAGGAAAACAAAGGCAAACATCAAACTCCATGGCACTTTATATCATATTGCGAGTACAATAAGGCACAAAGTGATGTGAAAGAATCCCAATACTACACATACAAAGCTGAGGCACTTTATCTCAGTGCATTTACAAAATCATAAATACATGCAATGTGAGCCCATAAGGTCCAAAAAGGACAACATGCTGAAAAAAAATCTCTTATAGAAAAAGAGGAAACTGGTAGCACCATGACGAAGTACATGAAAAAATATGCACTTTCAAAAAAAATGGCACCCAAAAATGTGTTCGGATGCAGAAGATATGGCTCGTCGAAGTCTCCAAAATGATAACCGAATAGCTACAACACTGATAAAACGAAATTCTGAGAAAAACCCAAAACTAGAAAATACCTGTACCACTGCGAAGAGCACGAAATTCCACCCCATTTCAAAAAAAAATGCACTAAAAAAGCCCACTGTATGGCTAAGAAATGGCCTCTAGAATATTGGGTGCAAATTTGAAAAGCCCAACAGAGAGGGGTTGAGTGGGCAAAAAAGAAAACTCCAAATTTAGCAAAATCACCTCCAGATCTGAAGGGTCCACCAATTTTAGTGATGCTGGAAAAATTTCTCCATCTATAGTGCATTTACATTAATTTGCAAAAAAAATATATTTGCAAAAAAAATTGCATGTTTTATTTTTAAAGAAAAAATAGCCAGAAAAAACTTATGTATATATATTTTTTAAAATGTATAAAAAAACATATTTTTTTATTTAAGGAAAATATATAAAAAAATTTTGATATGTTTTTTTTAAGAAAAAAAACATTTTAAAAAAAATTTAAAAAATGTCGGCGGCCTAAAAGTACCGCCGGCGACGGTATTGTCAGACTGCTGGACTGTAGTACCGCCGGCATACTGGAGGCCGACGCAGCCTTTAAAAAAGGCTTTGCTTAAACTTTCTTTTTTTTGTAAGCTTTTAAAAAAATCTTTTTTTAATGAATTTTTTTAAGATTCTTTTTTTTTTTTTTTGTAGGAAATAAAATTTGGATTTTTTTCAAAAATACCTCGGAATGCGTGCAAACAGCGATACAGGCCTGGACAACAATTTTTTTTTGCCTCAAAGGTCAATTGCTCAGATTTCGACTATTTGATAGGCGATCTTAGGGTTTTTGGGCCTTCTGAGCGCGATGGTGATGTTCATTCGGGCTCAAAACACACCAAAAATACAGCTACCCTCTGGATCTAGAGACATCGCTTCAAAACCTTGTAGATCTAGCATGTGGAGTCGAAATCAAGCGAAACAAAAGACAAATTTGGCTTTCTCGACAACTTTGGATCCAACAAAGAGGTCCTTTTTATACAAAAATGCTTCAAAAAATGCCCACCTCCAAAATTTGCAAAAAGAGCAAAGGGGATTCAGATTTGAAGCCTGCAACCCTTTTTAAAGAAGAAAACCTCATAAATCAAGAAGTGGTTCACTGAATCCACGCTCTGATACCATGTTAGAATTGTGAAACAAGCACAAAACCACGAGCCACAAGATCAAACAAAAAACAAGTACACCTTCCATGCAAGATATCTACAAACAAGAATTGCTATATTCATCAACAAGGAAAAGTTATAGAAGAAGCTTTCAAGAAGATATGAAAGCCGTGATATTTCTCGTGAATAATATCCAAGTGAAATTTACAATAAGGGTTGAATGCTTGTAAGAGAAAAGCCCTAGATGAGAAAGGGATTAGATCATGACAAGTGTCAACATCACATGAGATGTGACATAATGATCTAATATAAGCTCAACTAATAAAGCATTCCTAAGTTTAGCTAAAGTGTGTGAGAATAAATTAGCCTAATAATCAATTAAAGATTAATTAATTATTAGCTAATGCAAGATAACTCTAACAATAAGCACTTCATGTCATAGAAATTAATCAAATGTTCCATACACATAATTGTTGCATGTAACAAACACTTTTTAAAATAGATGAGCAAAATTGCCCAAATACACAATTAACAAATTCTTAAAATAGATAAACCAAATTTTCTAGGGAACAAATTCTTAAAATGAATATGGTAAATTTCCCAAATGCTTATAGTCTTATAAGCAAGTTTTGTTTCATAGTACATGTCTTACTTGCGGCCTCCAAAACGTTATTGAGTACAACCTGGTCTTGTTCCAAGAAATGTAAAAGTAGTCAATAAGAGTATCTCTCTTTATCACAAAATTGCCAATGAGATAAACTCTAGACAATTCATCCATTCAAGCGTAGATTGTTTTCCCTATAAAATGGAAAGAGGGATATAACCTTCCCTGTGCATGACATAGCATTAGGTATCGAGGAACCTTTTTGAGAAATAGAGGTGCTCCATAATCTAATCTTTGAAGAAATTTTCTACTCGAGCATGGTTGAAGTTGAGGATGGGCGGTGGGGATGAAGATGTTTCCACGCAATCGAATATTGCGAAGGAATGACACAAAACATTTTTATACCACTATAAAAAGGAGGGAGAATTTAGATTCAACTCTTTCTCATCAATTATAACTAATCTCAGTTTAAGCATTTTTCTCATCTCCCTAATGTAATCAATGGGGTTAAGTTTGTTTATCTCATTCACATCATCGTTAGTGATGAGATGGCTCAAAATTTTTAGGACAATAAACTATGTTAGCTTCACCTAGAGAGATGTGAACTAATGCAAGGGCTTTTGGGAGTCATAACTTTTGGCTCGGAAGTCCGTTTGGGTTGAAATTTCATAGGGAGATGCATTATGAGGAGTTGTTAAAATACACAGTGATCAAATTCTTAAAATATACATGCCAAATTGCCCAAATAAACAAATTCTAAGCTGAAATAATTCGTAAGGTCAAAATTTATTATAATTTTTTTGAGAATATTAAAATTTGGTCATATTGTAACATTCGTGCACATTATTTTCATTTGAGGAGTTTTGAGAAAAAACTTAAATTAAATTGTAAGAGACGAAAGAAAGGAAAATAACAAGGAATTTAAACTATGGTCTTATGAGCATTTCATGTCATATAAATTAATTAAATGTTCCACACATAATTATTGCATGCAATAAACTCTTCTTAAAATAGATGAGAAAAATTGCCCAAATACACAATTAACAAATTATTAAGATAGTTATGTTAAATTTTTCCAGGTAACCAATTCTTAAAATGAATATGTTAAATTTCCCAAATACATAGGGAACAAATTCTTAAAATATATATGCCAAATTGCCCAAATTAACAAATTCTAAGATGAAATAATTTACAAGGACATAAGTTATAATATTATTCTTGAGAATATTGAAATTTGATCATATTATAACATCCATGCATATTATTTTCATTTGAGGATTTTTGTGAAAAAAACTCAAATTAAATTGTAGCAAACAAAAGAAAGGAAAATAACAAGGAATTTACACTATAGTATTATAAGCATTTCATGTCATAAAAATTAACTAAAAGTTCCACACACATAATTACTGCATACAACAAACTCTTCTTAAAATAGATGAGTAAAATTTCCCAATACACAGTTAACAAATTCTTAAAATAGATATGTTAAATTTTCCAAGTAACAAATTCTTAAAATGGATATGTTAAATTTTCCAAATACATAGGGAACAAATTCTTAAAATATATATGCCAAATTTCCCAAATAAACGAATTCTAAGATGAAATAATTCACAAGGACAAAAGTTATAATATAATGGGAATATTGAAATTTGGTCATATTGTAACATTCATGCACATATGGGAATATTGAAGGCATGCCTATGGAGTAATAAAAAATGGTCTTCATAATGATGATACCTGGATATTGTATAGGTCAAAACCCATGCTAATGAGCTCAGACAAGAGTTGGTGGATAAATGCAAGGAAAAGTATTTTGCAGTATCTTTCATCCTTTCTCATCACATTCGACATGGACCTAGGGTTATGGGTTTAACCAAAGATATAACGACCTCTTCTGATGATAATGTAGTGGGTGAAGCACAAGGACATAGCAATGTCGATTTGAATATGTGCAGGGAGGAAGCTTCTGCAAATATTGTTGCAATGGAAGTAGGTGAGCAGCAAGGAGGTGTTGTGAACAATGAAAACTATGGTAGGGTAGACACACCTGCAAACTCAAGATCCATGGAGGAATGAAGCTCATTTTAAAATTACTTGTTATGTAACAAGAAAGATATAATGACTGGTCTTTTGTAGTTTTTGATATGCATGTTTCTAAAAACTATTGAAAATTGAAGGTTTTGCTGCTAAGTTTGGATCTTATGTTATGTAAACGATAAACGAAAAGTTGATATACTAGCAATTTAAAATTTATGATAAAATGGTTCATAATGCCATATCTTCCATTATATAGGGAATTTTATGAAATTGTTTGTAATGATATTGCCAGTACTATAATTCTGGCTTTTTATGTAATCTTTAAAGCTTTATATATATAGGCTCCTAGCCTTTTACCAAAAAAAAAAAAAACATTTGTGCATATTATTTCCATTTGAATAGTTTTGTGAAGGAACTCAAATTAAATTGTAATAGATGAAATAAAAGAAAATAGTTCAAGGAATTTACACTATAGTATTATAAGCACCTCGTGTCATAAAATTAATTAAATGTTCCATAAACAATTTGTATTAAGATCAAAAAGTGAAATACAAATATTCGACTTAGCGGATATACAATGTCATCCATGATCCCACAACCCCAAACCTATACAAAGCAAAACCAGTTTGCTTGAAAAGACCCCCGAAGTCCAAACCATAAGCTATAGATTCATATAGTTTCAACATAACTTACAGACACACCCAAAGACCTCCATAGTGCTTCGCCAAAACAAGAACCCGCCATTGATAACAACAAGAAGAGACAAGTGACCATCACAAGAAAGACAAGAAGCCACCTAGAAAAAAAATTGGAACTAGTGACCATTGCGAATCAAACACATAGGGCTTCAAACCACCACTACTCTATCTCCACACCCTCTATAAGAAGGTACTTGCGGAAATGGCCCCTCTAGTCCACCTTATTTGTTGGCTCTAGGTAAAGATGATGCTTTAGAAAAATTACACCGCACCAGGCCCGAGCTATTTGTTCCCTCAAAGCCTCCACTTTAATGTTCAACAGAAAAGGGTAGTGCTTCACATGGACACTTAGAATAAAGACCTTGTTCATATCCCTTGGTTGAGGGTGGCCAACACCAAGTTCCACTATTATTAGGACATCATCCACCCCACCAAGCAAATATGTCATTATCAGCTTGTGGGCCATAAGTAGAATCATTGCCTCATGCACGTCCAAATCCAAGAGAGAGGTGATGAAGCGTGAAGCAATTTTTGCATTCATCCTGTACCTCTCAGATGATAACGTAAAATCCCACCCCAAGATCAGCTAAAAGGCCTCAAGTGCCAGCGGATCCCAATCCTTAAACACAAACCTCAATCTAAAAGACAATATAATACACAGAGCTTGCATGAAGCTATGAGTTGCAAAGCACCTCCATCCTATTGTAGCAACCTAACACAATGCCAACTGAGGGCATTCTACAACCTTAAATCACCCATAATACGTGTGAGCATAAATGCTAATAGTACATCCCACAATAAACACTCACCATGTTGTCATCAATAGTACCATCATGGGCATATATAGATAAAGGAAAGGACAAAGCATTGAATTCCCAGCTCGTAGCTCCAACTGTGCCAATCCAAAGAAATTATGTCCTGAGGATCACTGGGTCCAACTCAGCGACACAAGTAACAACCTCGTCACCCCTGCCAAATTATTGTGGGAGGTTCCACACACATGATTACTGCATACAACAAACTCTTTTTAAAATAGATGGGAAAAATTTCCCTAATACACAGTTAACAAAATTTTAAAATAGGTATGACAAATTTTTCAGTGAGCAAATTCTTAAAATAGATATGTTAAATTGCCCAATTACACAGGGGAAAAAAAGAACAAAGAATATACACTATAGTCTTATAAGCACTTCATGTCATAGAAATTAATTAAATGTTCCATACACATAATTATTGCATGCATCAAACTCTTTTTAAAATAGATGAGCAAAATTGCCCAAACACACAATTAACAAATTATTAAAATAGATATGCTAAATTTTCCAAGGAAAAAATTCTTGAAATGAATATGCTAAATTTCCCAAATGCTTATAGTCTTATAAGCACTTCATTTCATAGTACATGACTTACTTGTGGCCTCCAAAATGTTACCAAGTACAACTTGGTCTTGTTCCATGAAATGTAAAAGCAGTTGGGAAGAGTATCTCTCTCTATCTCAAAATTTCCAATGAGATAAACTCCAAACAATTCCTCGATGAGTGCAGATTGTTTGCCCTACAAAATGGAAAGAGGGATATAAACTTCCTTGTGCATTACATAGCACCAGGTATCAAACTGGAAGAACCTTTTCAAGAAACAAGCGCACTCCATAATTTGATCTCTGAAGAATTTTTCTACTTAAGAATGGTTGAAGCCGAGGACGAGTGGTGGGGACGAAGATGTTTCCACACAATTGAATATTGTGAATAAATGGCACAAATTTTTTTTATACCTCTGTAGAAAAGAGGGAGAATTTATATTCAACTCTTTCTCATTGATTATAACTAATCTTGGTTTCAACGTTTCTCACATCTCCCTAATGTAATCAATGGGATTAAGTTTGTTTATCTCATTCACATCATCATTGGTTATGAGTTGGCTCAATTTTTTAGGACAATAAACTAGGACAACCTCATTTGGAGAGATGTGAATTGATGTAGGGGCTTCTGGGAGTCATAACTTTTGACTTAGAAGTCCGTTTGGGCTGAAATTTTATAGGGAGATGTATTACGAGGAGTTGTTAAAATATGCAAGGAGAAAATTCTTAAAATATACAATGCCAAATTACCCAAATAAATGAATTCTAGGCTAAAATAATTTGTAAGGACATAATTTATAATATTATTTTTGGGAATATTAAAATTTGGTCATATCATAACATCCGTGCACATTATTTTCATTTGAGGAGTTTTGTGAGAAACTCAAATTAAGTTGTAGCAGACGAAAGAAAGGAAAATAAAAGGGAATTTACAGTATAGTCTTATAAGCATTTCATGTCATAGAAGTTAATTAAATGTTGCACACACATAATTACTGCATGCAATAAACTCTTCTTAAAATAGATGAGAAAAATTACCCAAATACATAGTTAACACATTCTTAAAATAGATATGTTAAATTTTTCTAGGTAACAAATTCTTAAAATGGATATGTCAAATTTCCCAAATACATAGGGAACAAATTCTTAAAATATATATGCCAAATTACCCAAATAAAAAAATTCTAAACTAAAATAATTCACAAGGACATAAGTTATAATATTATTCTTGAGAATATTAAAATTTAATCATGTAATGTTTGTGTATATTATTTTCATTTGAGGAGTTTTGTGAAAAAACTCAAATTAAATTTTAGCAGATGAAAGACAGGAAAATTGTTGGATGTTGTGGTTGTGTTGCTGATATGTGTTTTTCATTGATGTCAACACTATTGGCATTAATGTCTTAGAGGTTGTATATGTCGAGGATATTGAGAAAATTGTAATAAATAAGTTGCAAGTTGTTAGTGGTGAAGTGGAGTTCAGTCTGTTGGTTAGCTCAGTAAGTTGATGATCAGAGGTTATGGATTAAAAAGTTTCTTGTCAAGTATATCTAGTTCATCCACGTTAAGTTTCAGATATCCGCGTGAAGATTTGATTGAGTTATAAGTAGTTGTGTTTTGACAGTCATTTTGTTGCTTCAGTTGGTGTTCCTGAATGAAGATGATGTGATTCTAGTAAGTTCAGTTGTTGCGAATGATTCTCTAGTGATTCACAATGTTTATGGATGTTTCTAGATTGTGCTCTATCTATGTTGCACGTCTGCATTGATCGTTGTGCTCGTGATTGAAGATTTTCTCTTGCGTGTTCATGTTTTTCATGTTCTTGTCCGACAAGGTGTTGTAGTGTGTTGTGGATCTTCGAGGAATAATTGTTTGAAGTGTTTTTGTGTTTGAGTATTTTTTTTTGGGTCTTCACTATGTTGTGGCCGACATTGGTTGATTTGCATTGAAAATTATTTATTGTTTTGGG
Source organism: Sequoia sempervirens (assembly GCA_007258455.2). NCBI lineage: Eukaryota > Viridiplantae > Streptophyta > Pinopsida > Cupressales > Cupressaceae > Sequoia > Sequoia sempervirens. The sequence continues at coordinate 1,243,323,069 of VDFB02271358.1, read as the reverse complement.
CCGACAGTTCGCATATGTTTTATTATTTTGTTGAGGCTGACATGTAGCGGTGTAATTTCTTGTTGCGGATATATATAAGCAATGTTTTATTCCATTTGAAGGTGTCCTTGTGTATGAGATGTGCAAATAATGTCCTAATCATTTGAAGGTAGAAGCAGAGTGTGAAGAAGAGTAAGCAGAGTGTGAAGAAGTGTTCATGTGCTTATCCAGAACTGTAATCAGGCATTAGTAGATGCTATTTTCTCAGTTCAAAATTCTGTGGATATAATCCAAATATCTTTGTAAGATAGTGTGTCTTCTTTTGGGCAGTAAGCCTTTATGTAATTGAACAGTGAGCTCTAGGCAGTGTGCCTGAATGCATGTGCATTCCCCATTCATATCCCTTTTATACTTTTAACAGGGTATAATCTTGTGGACTAACCTCCACCATGGTTTTTCCCCTAGCAGGGTTTCCACGTAAAAAATCTTGGTGTTATGTGTGTTTCTGATGTGTTGTTGATTTATGCTTTCATGGTTATTGATCAAATCTGAGAATAAGGTTAATAAGTTTGAAAAGTTTAAATTTCTGGGACAACTGATTCACCCCCCCTCTCAGTTGTCTGCCCTTGTGTTGCCAACAATTGGTATTAGAGTAGGTTCCTTGGAAGAAGTTTAATAGCTTGAGGTGATCTGGGATGGCGACATACAAGAAGGATAGTCTGAGATTTGATGGAACAAATTATTCTTTATGGAAGGCTCAAATGGAGTGTCATTTGAGATGCATTGGTGAACCCTACTGGAAAATTACAAAGAATAGGTATATCATTCCACATAATGGTCCTTCTACTATAGATGAGATTAAGGAAGCCGAGTACAATATCAGGGCTAGGGAAGCATTGTTGAGTGCTTTGACTGATTTTGAGATGACAAATGTTATGGATCTGATGACTGCTTATGAGATATGGAAAAAGTTGGTAACTTTGTATGAATGTGATACTAATGTGAAGATTTCTAAGTTGCAAAGTCCGAAAGGGAAATATGAAATGTCGAGAATGGTTGATGATGAGAAAATTACTTCTTTCATGCAAAGAGTGAATGACCTTGTGTGTGGTATCAGATGTGCTGGTGGACGATTGGAAGAATCAAATATTTTTGCTAAAGTGCTTAGATCCTTGCCTGCTACATACAAAGTCAAAGCTACTGCTATTGAGGAGCTACAAACTGTAACAAATGTAACCAGAGATATGTTGATTGGTAAGCTTACTACTTTTGAGTTGAGTGAATTTGGTGATGCTCTTCCTAAGATAGAATTTGCATTCAAAGCTACTACTTTTGGAAGAGATAAATAGAGATATGATTTGGGTGAAAGTTATTCTAGAAAGGTATTCAAGTATGAGGAGGAAATGAGAGATATTGAAGAAGAGGAGAGAAAACTAGAGGAGCTTGAAGCACTTATTGTCAAGAGAGAAGCCAGAGGAGAAGATAAGTATAAAAGGAAATTGCCTATTAAATGTTTTTCTTGCAATAAGATAGGTCATTTTGCATCAAGGTTTCTGAAAAGAGTTCCTAAGCCAAGACCTAATAAGCCTAGATTCCAAAGAAAGTGTTATTATGCTGCTGATGAAGGTGTGACAAATGATGAATCTGATAAAGGGAATGTAAGTGAAGATGAATGGGTATTTATTGCTATCAAGGAAAATGATCCTGCCCCTACTGAATCTGTTAGTTGCTCAAATGTGGAGAAAGCCCTAGCTGCTCGAGTTGAAGAGAAAGATGAATGGGTGATCGACAGTGGATGCTCTCATCACATGACAGGTGATAAAATAAAATATGTGAGCTTGGAAAAGTATGATGGTGGTGTTGTAAGATTTGGTGATGAAAAAGCTGGTGTAATATGTGGCAGAGGATGCATTTCTCTTGATGGTAAGAATAATACTGATGATGCTCTATATGTGGAAGGTCTAAAGCATAATCTCTTGAATGTTGGACAGATGGTTGACAAGGGATACAATCTTCAATTCAAGAATGGAAAGTGTAGAATATTGGGGAGTTCTAGAAATGTGATTGCTTCAAGTACAAAAACAAAAGGTAACATCTTTTACCTGAATGCTATTGGTAAAAGTTGTCTAATTGCTCAATTTGATGAAAATTAGTTGTGGCATAGGAGAATGTGTCATGTTAACTTTGAAAATATTACCAAGATAAATTATGCTTAGGCATTAAGAGATCTTCCTAAGTTGGTAAAGCCTACTAATACTATATGCAAGGAATGTTAGTTAGGGAAGCAAACTAGAATTTCATTTCAGAGCAAACAACATTGTTCAAACGAAGTGTTGGAGCTTGTTCATACTGATTTGTGTGGTCCTTCTAGAGTCAGAAGTTTACAAGGAGACAAGTACTTCATGTTACTTATTGATGATTACTCTAGATTGATGTGGGTTACTTTCTTAAGGGAAAAATATGAAGCTCTAGAGAAATTCAAGATTTTTAAGGCTATGGTTGAGAGAGAGACAAGTCTGAAGATTAAATGTTTGAGATCAGATAGAGGTGGTGAATTCACTTCCCATGAGTTTAATTCTTTCTGTGAATAGCATGGGATAAAGAGACAATTATCTGCCCCGCAGACCCCTCAACAAAATGGAGTTGTGGAAAGGAAGAACAAGAAAATTCAAGATGTTGCTAGGACTATGATGCTGGAAGGAAATGCTCCTCATATCTATTGGAGAGTGTTGGTGTAAATAAAGTCTTGTACCTAGTTAATTCATTACTAGGGGACTTATTTACACATGTTAAGTTTACTTAGGTCATAGGAAGGAATCTTTCTAGAAGATGTTAGTTGTCATTAGTTGTTATCTTATCCTTTTGACAACTACTACATGTGAACCTAGGTAAGTGTGATTAGTTGTCTCATGTCATATGATTAAGACACTTGTCATAATCCTATGACATCTTGCATCTCACCTTGGCTATATAACCAAGGGGTCTCTCATTGTAAAATCACAACCATCTCATATCATTGACATTGAATACAGTTTATTTTTGTCACATTTTATTCTCTCTCTTGTTGTGCTTTCCATTTGGTCTCAAGATCTTGGTAGCCATATCCAATTCTAACATGGTATCAAAGCAGGTTGGGTGCCATTGGAGAGTCTTTTTTTGAAGAGAGATACTAGATTTGGGGGTAGTCCATTTTTAGCTCTTTGTTGTAGGTTCAAATTAGAGCTTGCTGTTGCAAATCTAAGCTCACTATTGCGTCCGAAGTGTTCGAGAAAGTCAAATTTTCCTTTTGTTTCATCCAAATCGGACATACAAGGCCAAATCTATGAGGGTTTAAAGTTGAAGTGTGGTTGCCATATCCAGCAGGTAGCTGCAATTTTGGAGCATTTTGGGTCAAATCCAACCTTGCCATCGCTTCCAGAAGGGCCAAAAACCCTAAGATTGACTGTCAATTTGTCCAAATCAGAGCAGTTGTCCGGTGAGGCAAGAAAAAATTGTCCAGAGAGCCGTACGACCCCTAGGTCGTCATCATTGCATAGGTGGTATGATTTCTGAAAATAAAATATTTTTTGCTTCAGAAATTTTTTGAATTTTTTTTATAAAAAATTATATTATCGGCCGCTGTATTATTTTGAAAATTTTCTTTTAAGAAATCAAAGGAAAAAAAAAGGATTTTTTTGCAGAGTACATAGGACAGGGTACTCAGCGTACCCTGTACCCGCGGGAAGTCCTGCGGGCGCCATGTGACCACTGGCCGTGGCCCCTACCACCCCCTATTTCCACAGTTCGGTGGGAAAACATTAAAGCCGACCGCATACAAATCGCGCGCTATTCAATATCCTGGCGATCATTTTTCATAAAAAACTGGCAACTACACTTTCAAATCAGACAGTGTACCAGGAGGCAGCGAATATCCAAGATTCTGTCAAAGATTCCTCTTCGCCGGTGGTTGGAAGAATATTCTGAGAGCATATACTGGCCACAAAATATTTCGGTTACAAAATATTTCGACAGGCTTCAAATTCAGGTCGAAGGGTACGTTTTCTGGTGACGGGCTGGAAACCGTCAAATTTAACACAATGTTTTGCTGTCGTTAGTAATACGCCAGTAGTACGTCAGTAAGTACTACTGTTTACATTCTCAATTGGGTACAAGTCAAAGGTGATACTGGTAAGACTCCTTTTGAGCTATGGTTTGGTTACAAGCCTATTGTTAGATATTTCAAAATATTTGGGAGTAAATGCTTTATCAAAAGAGATGAAGATATATGAAATTTTGATGCTAGAAGTGATGAAGGAATCTTTCTTGGTTATTCGACTAAGAGCAAGGCCTACCGGTGCTACAACAAGAGATTAAGGAAAGTAGTTGAAAGTACAAATGTCAAGGTTGATGAAGACATAGCTAGACCATCCAAAACATGTGGATATGATTCAGATGATCAAAATAACAGTTCAGTCACAGGAAAGAAAGTTTAGACTCAAAATCAAGAAAATCAAGAGGAAGGATTAGTGAAAGTGTAGAAGAGAGATCACAAGAGACAGAAGTTCAAGAACATCCTAAGACTCCAAGGTATGTAAGACTAAATCATTTAGAAGATCAGATTATAGGTGATAAGAACAAAGGTGTTCAGACTAGGAATTTTTTTGCAAAAGAATACTGTTTGATTTCAAAGACTAAGCCTAATAGTGTGAATGAAGCATGCAAAGATGAACATTGAGTGGAAGCAATGAAAGAAGAACTACAACAAATTGAGAAGAATAATACATGGATTCTTGTTCCTAGACCTAAGGACAAAAATGTAATTGGAACTAAATGGGTCTTTAGAAACAAGTTGAATGAGAAAGGTGAAGTTGTTAGAAACAAAGAAAGACTGGTGTGTAAAGGATATTCTCAGATGGAAGGAATTGAATTTGAAGAAACTTTTGCCCCTGTTGCTAGGATTGAAGCTGTGAGACTATTTCTTGCTTATGCTGCTTACAAAAACTACAAGGTTTATCAGATGGATGTCAAGTCAACATTTCTAAATGGTGAATTGGAAGAAGAAGTGTATTTTGAGCAACTTGATGGATTTCAATTGACTGATCAGGGAGATATGGTTTGACGGTTAAATAAAGCATTGTATAGACTCAAGCAAGCCCCAAGAGCATGGTATGCCAGATTGGACAAGTATTTGATGAAGCTTGGATTCAATAAAGGTATTGTTGATAGTAATCTATATTTCAAGATTGATCATGATAAAGATTTGATTGTTGAAGTCTTTGTTGATGATATCATTTTTGGAGGAGATGATAGTTTGTGCATGAAGTTTGCTAATGAAATGTAGAATGAGTTTGAGATGTCTATGATTGGTGAGATGAAATTCTTTTTGGGATTTTAAATTACTCAACTAGATAAAGGGATCTCCATATCTCAATCCAAGTATGTGAAATAATTGCTAAAGAAGTTTGGTATGGAAGATTCAAAACTAGTTGGTACACCTATGGTGACTAGATGCAAGTTGACACAAGATGATGATTCTCCGAAAGAAAATCAAACTAGATATAGATCGATGATTGGCGGATTGCTTTATTTGACTCAAACTAGACCAGATATCATGAATGTTGTATGCATTGTTGCAAGATTTCAAGCTGATCCTAAGGAATCTCATGTGACTACTATGAAGAGGATTTTCAGATACTTGAAGGGGACAATTGATTTTGGGCTGTGGTATCCTAAAGATGATGATCTTACTTTGAGTGCTTTTACTGATGCTAATTGGGCAAGTGATGTGAATGACATAAAGAGTACTAGTGGTGGTGCATTTTTCTTGGGTAAGAAGCTGATTTCATGGTTAAGTAAGAAGTAGAATGCCATTTCTTTATCTACTGCAGAGGCAAAATACATTGATGTTGCTAATAATTGTACTCAAGTATAGTGGATGAAGCAAATGTTGAAAGATATCAGAGTTGTGTATGCTGAACCTATTGCTATATTCTGTGATAATTCAAGTGTAATTAACATCTCTAAGAATCCGATACTGCATTCAAAGACCAAGCATATATCTATCAAGTTTCCCTTTTTTGAGAGAGAAGGTGAGTGAAAAGGAAGTCAGATTGGAGTATGTGCCTACTAAGGAACAAATTACAAATATCTTTACCAAACCATTGCCTAAGGATACTTTTGAGTATCTGTTATGCCTTGCATAACCACCCCACTTTGATTTGGATCAAAATGGGTCCCCCTTTCTCTTTGTTTTCTTTGCTTTTTGTTTATTTTCTTTTCTCTTGGGAGTTCTTCTGCTTTCTGCCTAAGTTTGTCTTCTTGTTTTGTTTAATCTTGGTTCTGTCTCAACCTAAGTTGGTTTTCCCCTTGCTAGGAATTTAGTGAAATAATCATAAGCAATGGTGGATTTATTATAATATCTCTTGTTTACTTATGAGGACTAATTAGGACCTTTCTTTTGTAGGATTGAATCATGCACCTGGTGGTATTTGCTAGTCGAGCTCAGTTGGATGCCATTCCTCAATCCAGTTGGTCCTAAAAATCAGTTAAGGAAAAAGTCGGTAGGACCCCAGGGATGTCATAGCGAGTGAAATTCATGTGCAGTCAACTATCGGCAAGACATCAAATAGGGTCCTGGTGACATAGGGTTTTCTATTGGCATGAGGGGTTTCCTTCGGAGAAAGGTCTCGACGAGATCCTCAGGTCTCACTGACTAGCAGCAAAAGGGATCTGTATATCGGTGAAGGTTTTTCTCCCCGCCAAGATGTTTCGGCGAGTTCACGAAGTCTCACCGACTAGCAAAAGGGTCAAACACTTTGGTGGGAGATATTGAGTTCGGGGTAGAGTCTTGGCGAAAGCCTAATGTCTCATCGACTAGCACAACGAGCAAACAAGTCCTTTCGGCGAGAGTTATCTCTTCGGTGGAAAGTCTCCCCGAGTGCTAATGTCTCGCCGACCTCCGATAAAGTACTACATCTCGGTGAGAGACTTTGCTTTAGAGAGAGGTCTCGGCGAAGAAAGAAAGTCACACCAACACACTGGGAACGAAAGAAATGCATGTCAGTATAACTGAAGAAAGGTCTCCCCGACATAAAATATCGCCAAAGGATGATGCCTTCGGCATAGTGTCTAGTCCGAAAGGAGGAGGTCACGCCGAGAAGTTCTAACTCTGGGAGACTTGGAATGAATGCAACGGGTTCGGTAGGATGTCCTGTCGAATCGAGAGGGTCTTGGTGACAACAGATTTTGGTGAAAGGAAGCCTCGGTCGGTGTAAAGTCTCACCGATCGAAGGAAGTTTCAGTGACAAGGGGAGGCTCACCGAGAGAAAAGTGAGCTCGTCAAGATGTCTCACTGACGGGGTGAACTCTTGCCGAGATAAAGTGGTATCAGCGAAACAAAGTGGCTTCGCCGAGAGATCTCCTCGACCATAAAAAGTCACACCAACACATGTGGAGCAAGATAAAACACTTCGGTAAGACTACAGAGAGGGTCTTGGCAACAATATAGCCCACCAAAGGATCATGTCTTTGCCATAGGTCTTGCCGAAGGATCAATCTTCGGTATGACAAGGGGACCTCGATATACGGTCTCGGCGAAGAGGAAAGGTCTCGTCAATGTGAAGTAATATCAGCATAATCTCTTGCCGATTCAACAGGGTCTGGCCGAAATGAAACAAGGTCACCAGAGGATAGATGGCTTGATGGTGTCTCACCGACTCAGGTGGTCACGTCGAAACAAAGGGAAATCGGGGAGACTCCGGAAGCATAAAGGGGTTTGATGAAAGGTCTCCCCGAGATAGAAAGAGTCTTACCGAAAGAGAAAAGGAGCTCGAACCCGAAGAAGAGTGAGCTCGGGGAGAATAAGAAGACTTCACCATGATGTCACAGTGACAAGCGATAGTCTCCCCAACACGAAAGATGAGCTCGCCAATGGATCCTAGGACTTCACCAGAGGGTCTTGTCGAGAGCATGCAATCTTGCCGATAAGTTTTGTGAGCTCGATGTGACTTCCACAGCTTGCCAAAATGTCATACCGACTGTCTAGTGTCATGCCAATAACTGCAGAATGGTGAAGTCGCATCGGGGAGACATTGATGGTGTCTCACTGACATGCGATACTGTTTCGACCACTTTTGACCACCAAAGAATCCTGTGTGGCATGTGATCGTCCAATTAGAGAGAGCTAAGTTGAGCCATTGACCAATTGACTGCCCTTGTGGAGAAGACTAACAGAATGCAAGAAAGATGGTTTCCTTCTGAGAATAGATGATGATGGATCAACTCCAACGACGATGTTTGGATCTGTAGGAGGCTCGACGGTGCTTCCAGAGGACGGTCAATGTACAGAGAAGTCCAGGACATGAAGGAAGCTGAAGGAAGGAAGAAGATGGGACTCAAAGGGATAGCTATAGGGATTGCTGGCAAGGAGGTAGATCATTATTAATGAAGATATTCTGAGCATTCAAGACAACCCCAACAGAGTTCGAAGGTGGACACAAAGATGCTAGAGTTAATGTTGCAACAGCGAAAGATCTACAGATCTTTCCTAGAAACCTTTCATTAGCATGGACAACAAGGCTTCACATTCAATGCAGTTTTAACTTTCCTCAGAAAGATTTGAGGGCTGACTCTCCTATAGTCGGCGGATATTTTGTAAACCCTAGGGTAGGGGACAACACATTCAAGTTGGTACATTCTGTATATAAGGCATTCTTGCCTCTGTGTAAAGGGTTAGAAGCATTTAGAAGAAAGTTAGACAATAAGGGATTAGAACTTCTAGATTTAGAAAACTTTTAGATTGAGAACTATTTAGAGTTAGAACTATTAGGAGTTAGTCAGTTAACAAAAGGAGATTAGAGTGGTATCTTGATTCTCAGTAATGAGAGCTTCTCTTGTCTTCTTGGTTAGCAGTTAGATTTTAGTACAAACTGTAATGTATTTTCTAAGTTCTCTTAGTGTAGTTGGAAACAATCTGGAGCTTCATATTCTCTGTACACTGGTGATTGTGCCAGCTTTGTAAATATTGCTTATCTATTTTATTGATAGTAGAAGCAATCAGAGTTTAATCTACTTCATGTTGTGTTTCTAAATGATATTTGTCTTAATTGATCATTTGATTTGTGAAGTCTTCAAGGAATGAAATATTATTTTGTGTTTTATTTAAATGGTAATTAAAATCTATTATGCAAATTAGCACTGTGAATGAAAGAGGTTGTGTGTCAATCACAAGCTTATCTTGTTCTGCAGTTTTGGTTTACAAATTCCTTGAAGTTAACAAGTCTGGTTAAGATTGGATGAACTATTGTTCTTTTCTGTTTCAAAGCCCTGATCTATCTTTTATGTTTCTTTAAAAACCCCTGGTTAGAGTAGGTTTAAATCCATGCTTGATCTTAGAACAATCCAAAAGCTCACACCAGCAGGCCCCTTGAATATTACTGTTGCATTGACCATTGAGTAACATCAACACAGTTGAGAACCAACTACAAAGACATTGGGAGCTAGGGCATCCATGTTTTTCCTTTCTCTTTCAAGAGAAACATAATAGCAATATTCTTTTTGCATGTTGTTGTGCCAAAATCACAGTCAACAGGAACTGGTGCTAGAAGGAGGGCCTAGAAGAGAAAACTGGATAATGCTCGGTTTTCCTCTTCAGAAAGGTCCCATAGAGTTCTTCGGTCAGCTGAAAATCCACCACCCCTGATAGAACTCAAGACCCCAGCAAGACACAAAAGTCATAAGCCTGGCTCAACCATCATACCACCTTTGCCAGCTCCGCTCACTCCACCAGGCTTTTCACCAATACCCCAGTGGGTACCTATCAATCCACTATCACGTCCATCTCAATTGTCATCACAGCTGGTTCAACCCATACAACAGCTGGCTCAACCACCACCACCGCCATCAATGGAATTATTTCAAAATAATCCCTCTCCATTGGGGACTATCCCTGGAGGTTTTCACGATCTACCTAAGAACCTTGAGAAATTTTGTCTTAAGTACATTCATGGTGAATCAAGAAGTGTTGAAGAGCACATACAAGCTTTCAAGGATGCTTGTACCAGGGCTCAAATAGCCCACCATGATGTAGTTTGTAGGTTGTTCCCATATTCCTTAGGGGATATGGCCTACAACTAGTGTCTCAATCTTCCTCAGCGTTCTATCCTGAGTTGGATAGACCTAGAAAATGCTTTCACCAACCAGTTCAGAATTTATGTGGATCCAGCTCTTTTATACCACCAATTCGCTACCATCAGAAAGGAACCAGGTGAACCCTTGCCTTTATTCAACACCAGGTTCCAACGAATGTATAGGAGATTGCAGGATCCCTATCTGGTCACTGAGAATAGTCCCATCCAAGCCTACTTCAGGGTTATAGACCCCTTGCTTGGCTTCTTCTTGCAAAGGACTTATCTACCAGCTAATATTGACTCTCTATCCAAATTCTATCATCTAACTATCAAGCTGCAGCAACAAATCAGTTCTCAACAAGGAGGCATGGGAGGAGGTTTTCCTTCAATGGGATATCAGATGCCTAGTCCAACTCCCTTGTTCAATACTGTCCCAGGGATGTCTCCTTTCCACTATGGGCCTATATCTGAATTGCAAACCCAACTGCCGGTCCCATTCTTTGCTAAGGGAACTCCTGACTTCTCCCAACAACTGCAGGTTCCTCCAAGCTCCCATGGTTATCATAACCAAATTGGAACTCCAAGTCATGTTGATCAACCACCTATTGTTAAGAACGTGGAAAGTGAAAAGACAGTCCAACTTACTAATGAGGTGGAGACCTTAAAGAAAATACTGTCCCAAATTACAAATGACATGGCTTAGCTTCGATTGAACCCCTCTTAAAGCCAAGGTAATTGTCCCAGTCAAAACAACAACAATCAAGGTACTTATCAGAATAACAACAATTACAACCAAAGGGGTTATCAGGGCCAAAACTCCTCTAATCAAGGGTATCAAAACCAAAACAGAGGGTACAATCAAAGGCCAAACAACAATAGACAATGGAATAGGGCCTAATAATGGTGGAGTTTCACACAACTATCAAGCAAATGAAGAGAGATCACACATTGCAAATGTGGCCGACCTCAACTTCATGACCAATTGGTGTAGGCTGCATGATACTGCAACCCATTCTGAGATAAAATGCCCTCAAATGGAGAAAGTTTTCAAGATGGCACACGAAGATGCTCACACATTCCAAGGGAATTCAAACAAAGGAGGTGACTCACTGGATACTGCAGTGGCTTATGATATCTTTGAAGAAGAGCCCTCATTCCCAATGCAAACTGAGAATGAATCAGAGGAAGATTCATATGATGCCCAAGCCTTTCAGTCAAAAGGAGGAAACTTCCTGAGAAATCAGAATAAGGGTCCATTCACTACCTCAGCACCTCCTAATCACATGGTGCCTCCAAATCAAAATGCTAATAATAATCCTCCACCAAAAGGCCCGCCTGACCTCCATAACAAGGGTAATTCCTCCGCTGTTTTCAAAAGTAATTCAAGTTATAATACAAAATTTGACATTGTTTCTGGGATGCAGAGACAAAAAAATTCTTTGTCTTTCTTTGACATTTTAAAGTGGTGCCCTGCTCAAAGGGAGATAGTGCTCAAAGCTCTAGAACAAGTTGATAAGTCAAAAGGAAAGAGCAAGGTGGCACCTACTGGGGATGTGAATGCAGCCTTATATAGAAACAAGGTAGGTACTCCACCTTTCCTTTTAAGTTTAAGAATTTCTGGCAAGAACCTACATAACTGTTTATTGGATTCAGGGGCTTCAGGAAATGTTATGCCATTTTCCACATGTAAGAAGTTGGGATTAAACCCCATTCAGACAAATAAGAAGGTCATTCAACTTGACAAAACATAGGTTAATGTGGTAGGGGAATTAAGAAACATACAAGTTCAAGTAGGATCAGATCCTAGGATCCTAACCAACATAGATATTCAAGTGGCAGATATTCTCGAGACCTATGGTATGTTGCTGAGCCGAGATTTGATGAAAAATTTAGGGGGATATCTTTCCCTTGACTTTTCACATATGTGGCTATCATGGAAAGGGATTCCTAATCAAATTAGGATTGAAAGTGAGCCTTGCCTCAAGCATATCATCACTGAGTATGATTGTCCCAATGAGGTGGCTTACTTTGAGACTGAGATGGGGGTTTATAAAAGAGAAGAAATTCTGACCTTCTCGGTTCTCCATTCTAAAGACATGCCAATGCAGAAACTTTCTGACCCCACCATTGATGAAAATCAACAGGCCTTGGTTAGAAAGCTGCAACAAGACCAACTGGTCTTAGGGGCAGATATAGATCTACAAAGTCTCATGCTCCCTAATTGGTGTAGGGTACATTACCAAAGTCATTCTGAACTGACTTGTCAACCTTGCAGGGACATTTTAAATCATGCTTCCCAAGCTGAGGAAGCTAGCACAAGTCACCCTGAGACCATTGCAGACTGCTTCTCATTTGAGGCCAAGGAAGCAACCATGTTAACCAGGGATACAATACTTTCAAAAGAAATCCCTTCTCAGATCAAACCTACTCTAGACACATGTCCCAATCAATATACTGACGAGGAGCAGCCCCAAGGTTTGATAGACACCCCTGCACTCACAAATGAAACGAAACCCAAGGAACCAACCAAAGGGACAAGTGACTGCCAGGAAGATGGCCATAGGTCAGATGATACAACTGAGCTAGAATTGCAAAGTATACCTAAACAACCTATAGAGCCTCCTTTCCCTATACCTGATGCAAAAGATCAAGCAACTCCAATTGTCACTCGTCTAACTCAAGCACCCATAATAACTTCAAAAGGATCAACCCCTGCTTGCGATCAGTTGTGGACCCTTACCTTTGATGGATCCAAGTCCAAAACCAGTTGTGGTGTTGGAATTGTACTAACCAACCCTAAAGGGAAAACTTTCTTTGCTTCTTACAGATTGCAATTTGGGTGTACTAACAACGTAGCAGAGTATGAAGCTCTGGCACGGGGACTGATGTTTGCACACAAGAAGAAGGTCACTGCCTTGATGGTCAAGGGAGATTTAGAAATAGTTATCAGGCAAGTGTGCATCCAATACACATGTCACAACAGAAGGCTGGAAACTTACAAAAATCGGGTGTGGAACTTGATTGAGGACTTCGATGCTTTTGGGATTAATCAGATCCCTAGAGAGGACAATCATGTAGCAGATTCATTGGTTGTTGCTGCTAGTACCTTGGAACCTATGCAAGGCTCCAAGTTTAAAAGATTCTCAGTGGAATTGATGTCCACCCCAGCTGTTCCTGACAATATCAAGAACTTCCAGGTCTTTGATGATGACCGACATATCCTTGCTTTCCTAGCAAGTTCAGATGTTTTTGAAGGACAAATCAATGATGAATCCAACAGGGATCAAGGAGATTGGAATCCAGAGGATTCTGATACAGAAGGAGTCCTTAATCTAAAAACTAATAACATTCCCAAGGGAATGGTTGCTCTAGAAAGAATCTTTGACTCAGACCCAAGGGCTCGAGAGAAGACATCAGCTGAAGGAAAAGGAGGCAAATATGACATGGTTAACCTAGCTGACTCGGGTCCTGAAAGGAATGTCTACATAGGGAAGGCCTGCCCTGAAGCAATTAGAGAAGACATATTAAGGGAACTTAAAAGGGATATTGCTGCGATAGCCTGGGGGTATGAAGACCTCCAGACCTTTGATTCTTCTGTGATGACCCACACTATCCCCTTGAAGCCTGAGGCTAAACCCTTCCGACAGAAGCAGCGTCCTGTCAACGCCATGATTGAGCCATTGATTTATAAAGAAGTTCAAAAATTGTTGTCTGCAAGGATAATCTTCCCTGTGCGCCATTCAACGTGGGTGGCTAACTTAGTCCCAGTCTGCAAGAAGAACGGGGAGATTAGGCTATGCTTTGACTTTAGAAACCTGAACAGGGCTTCAAAAAAGGATAATTACTTGCTCCCTTCCTTGGATGAGGTATTACAGACTGTCAATGGAGCACAGATGATGTCATTCTTGGACAGTTAATCTGGGTACAATCAGGTGATGGTCGACTTTGAGGACAGGATGAAGACTGCTTTCACTACCAAGTGGGGGACGTTTGCATACATAAGGATGCCATTTGGTCTGATAAACGCTGGAGCAACTTTCCAGCGCGCCATGGACATAGCTTTCAAGGATTTGATTGGAAAATGTATTATCATTTACATAGACGACCTGACAGTGTTCTCCAAGGATCGACTCAATCATGTTGCCGACTTGGCCAAGGTTCTCCAGAGGTGTATTCAATATGGCGTCTCCTTGAATCCCAACAAGTGCGCGTTCAGAGTCTCTAAGGGAAAGGTCTCGAGACATATAATTTCAGAAAGGGGAATCACAATCGATCCAGACCTGGTCGAGTCAATTTTGAAGATCACCTGACCAGGAAGCAAGAAAGAAATGAAGTCTTTCTTCAGGAAAATCAACTTCGTGAGGAAGTTCATCACGGGCTTTGCTGAAATCGTGAAACCCCTGAACGAAATGATGAAGAAAGATTCCAGAACAGAGTGGACTAAGGAGGCAAAGGCCGCATTCGTGCAAATCAAGCGATCCATCTTAGAAGCGCCAGTCCTTACTATCCTCGATTACATCAAGCTGTTCTACATTTACTCTTTCACCTCTGACCATTCCGGTGCAGTTGTATTAACCCAACGACAAGAAGAGGCAGAGGAAAGACCGATTGCGTTCATAAGCTCTCCATTCAAAAATGTGGAGATAAAATACCCACCTCTGGAGAAGCAAGCTTTTGCGCTAGTTTGGGCTATTAAGAAATTCTGACATTACATTCTTCGAAGTCAAGTCGTCGTTGTAGTTCCGGATGCAGCTGTCAAGTCCCTACTGATGCAGAGCAAGTTAGGAGAAAGAAGGGGAAAGTGGATGGCTATCTTACAAGAATTCGATTTCGAGATACGCCCTATGAGACTCATCTGAGGCACGGGTTTATCCAAGTCCATGGCGGATGCAGGTAACAATGTTGTTTGCCAGCAATATATGACCCAGTCCTTCTCCAACGATCCCTAGTATGCTGATGTTGTCAATCTAATGCTCAACAATTGGTGTCTAGAGGGGATGAATTCAACTCAAAGGAGAGCCCTGAGACTGAAGAGTTCTCATTATATGTTCAAAGGAGGGTTACTATATAGGAGGAATTTTGAAGGACTATACCTGAGATGCCTTGATCATCAGGAGGCCAAGCAAGTGATCTCTAAATTTCATGGGAAACATGGCACAGGTCATGGTTCTGCAAATTCTCTGGCACACTAGATCCTTAGGTCTAGTTATTACTGGCCCTGTGTATTC
This sequence comes from Sequoia sempervirens, assembly GCA_007258455.2. Lineage (NCBI taxonomy): Eukaryota > Viridiplantae > Streptophyta > Pinopsida > Cupressales > Cupressaceae > Sequoia > Sequoia sempervirens. The sequence goes on along the minus strand of VDFB02271358.1, from coordinate 1,243,307,756 downwards.
AAGGATGCACACCAACATGTGAAGACATGTCACACCTACCAGGTTTCTGCACCAAGGGAACGCCATTCAACTATCTCACTGCAGCCTGTCTATGAGGTAAGGCCATTTGCCCAGTGGGCACTGGATTTTATTGGAGTGATTAACCCGAATTCTTCTGCAGGACATAAGTTTATCTTGACTGGTACTAACTACTGCACAAGGTGGATAGAGGCCATACCCTGCAAGAACAACACCACTGAGGTAGTGATCAGGTTCATCACCAAATGCATCACTACAAGGTTTGGGGTACCCTTCGCTCTGGTATGTGACAATGGCTCTGCCTTTTCTTCTGTTGAGTTTATTTCTTGGGCATATGATCACAAAATTGTTTTGAAGTACTCTTTGAACTATTACCCCCAAGGCAATGGAGTTGCAGAGTCAACAAACAAAAATCTCTTAGGGGTAATTAAGAAACTATTAGAGCATAACCCTAGAGATTTACATACCCAGTTGAGATTTGCATTGTGGGTAGATAGGACTAGGATTAAGGCTGCTTTGAAGACTTCACCATTTAAGTTGGTATATGGCCAAGAGCCTATCTTTCCTATCCATCTGCAAATACCTATCCTTGAGTTCATGCAAAAATTCTACTCTAGTGACAATAGGATAGAAGTCAGATTAGCTGCTTTGTTAAAATTAGAAGAACAAAGAGATGCTGCGTTGCAACAATTTTTCAACCATCAGGCTATTGTAAATGCTGGTTTGATAAAAGAGCCAAAATCAAAGCTTTTAGGATATCAGACCTAGTGTTGTTGTGGGATAAAGCCAGTGAAAAGAAGGGTAGCCACCAGAAATTTGACAAAATCTAGCTAGGTCCTTATCAAATTGCTGAGATCCTAGGGGAAAATGCTTTCAGACTAAGCAACCTAACTGGAGAACCTGTTCCATTGCCTGTCAATGGGCAGTTTCTTAAGCATTATTTTTAGTCATGAAGGCTGTTAATTTCTGTTCTAAATGAAAATAATTTATTGGTCTCCTATTTGTAAGTAATGTGTATTTATGTAAATAACTGTTGTTCTTTTGCTTGTAAGTAATTATGTCCTTATGTAAATAATCTACTGCTCTCTTTGTAAATAGTTTGTTTTTTCTATCATGATCCAGATTGATGTTGTGGTGGCTGCTACTCAGGGGGAGTAGTTAGATGTTCAGATATGTGGTTCAGAGCTTGTGTGGATTAAAGAGATCTTTGTCATTGATGTCAAAGGGGGAGAAGAGTCATGTGAAAAACTGTGAATTATCTGAGGAGAAGAGTCATGTGGGGAGAAGAGTTGTGTAAAAGAATTGAGGAGAAAAGGGTCAGAATCTAAGGGGGAGTAAGTGCTAAAGATAATTGCATTGATGGTGTTTTTCACATCATCTGCTTCTATCAATTCCAAAGGGAGAGATTGTAGGATGTTGTGGTTGTGTTGCTGATATGTGGTTGTCATTGATGTCAACATTGTTGGCATTAATGTCTTAGAGGCTGTATATGTCGAGGATATTGAGAAAATTGTAATAAATAAGTTGCAGGTTGTTAGTGGTGAAGTGGAGTTCAATCTGTTGGTTAGCTCAGTACGTTGATGATTAGAGGTTATGGATTAAAGGCTTTCTTTTTTAGTATATCTAGTTTATCCACGTTAAGTTTCTGAGATCCACGTGAAGATTTGATCGAGTTATGAGCAGTTGTGTTTTGACAGTCATTTTGTTGCTTCAGTTGGTATTCCTGAATGAAGATGACGTGATTCTAGTAAGTTCAGTTGTTGCAGATGCTTCTCTGGTGATTCATGATGTTTGTGGATGTTTCTAGATCGTGCTCTATCTATGTTGCACGTCCGCATTGATCGTTGTGCTTGCGATTGGAGATTTTCTCTTGCATGTTCATGTTTTTCATGTTCTTGGCCAACAAGGTGTTTAGCGTGTTGTGGATCTTTGAGGAATAATTGTTTGAAGTGTTTTTCATGTTTGAGTATTTTGTTTTGGGTCTTCACTATGTTGTGGCCGACATTGGTCAATTCACATTGAAAATTATTTATTGTTTTGGGTTGACAGTTTGCATATGTTTTATTATTTTATTGAGGCCGAAATGTAGTGGTGTAATTTCTTGTTGCGGATATATATAAGCAATTGTTTATTCCATTTGAAGGTGTGATTGTGTATGAGATGTGTGAATAATGTCCTAATCATTCGAAGGCAGAAGCAGAGTGTGGAGAAGAATAGGCAGAGTGTGAAGAAGTGTTCATGTGCTTAACTGGAACTGTAATCGGGCATTAGCAGATGTTATTTTCTCAATTCAAAATTTTGTGGATATAATCCAAATATCTTTGTAAGACAATGTGTCTTCTTTTGGGTAGTAAGCCTTTATGTAATTGAATAGTGAGCTCTAGGAAGTGCGCCTGAATGCATGTGCATTCCCCATTCATATCTCTTTTATAATTTTAACAGGGTATAATCTTGTGGACTAACCTCCATCGTGGTTTTTCCCCTAACAAGGTTTCCACGTAAAAAATCTTGGTGTTATGTGTTTTTGATGTGTTGTTGATTTATGCTTTCATGGTTATTGATCAGATCTAAGAATAAGGTTAATAAGTTTGATAATTTTAAATTTCTGGGACAACTGATTCACCCCCCTCTCAGTTGTCTGCCCTTGTGTTGCCAACAAAAATAACTAGGAATTTACACTATAGTCTTTGATGCACGAGCATCCGAGTCCATGGGTGATTAACATCAATAAAAAAAAATTCAATTTTATTTTTGATGATTTGCTTCATTTTTCTTTCTTTGTGACAACTCAATTTGGTTTTGGTGGTCATTTGGTGACATTTTTTTCATCTAATTGATAAAATGTCAAATTGGATTTCTTTTAAATTTTGTCTATTTGAATTGAATTCCAATTAAATCCTAATTGTCATATGAGTAAAAGGGGAAACATATAGAGAATTTTAACGAATCAAACTTACCATGGTAATGCTGGTTGAAATGAAGAGTTTCAGAATTCGAAGGGACATCGAGCAATATAAAATTGTAGATTTGGCAACATGAAGGGGTGCTTGGGTGAGAGGGAATACCCACGCCAAGCCCCAAAAGGTGAAGGCAGATTAACACCGTCTGAATCTTAATTCATTTACATTAAATGAATGGTGCACCCTTGGATGGTAAGCGTAGTGATGAGTCCAGTTTATGACTCAATTTTGATAGAGTTTATTATACATTTGTTGTAGTTTTCATAGTATTTGATACTTGGATATTGATCTTTTTATGATATTTCCTCAAAACCATAGACATTGGGCATAAGCTTATTTTTGTAACCTTTAAATGACATTGACATGCTATATGAACTATCTATGTTAATTTTACATGTGGATTAATGAATGTTACTTTAAGATAGTTACAGATATGCGATTGTTGTGCGTACTAATATTGTTATGCAGATAATTAGAGCCTATAAAATTGAGGAAGCTTTTGCTAGCTAGTCATTTTCCATCAAGGTCAACAAGGTGATCATTCAAAGGTCAATGGAGGGAAGACTCTCAATGGAGGGAGATTCTTAGTTTAAATCAAAGAATTGCAATTGCCTTGTAAATGGTCTTAATTGTTTGTTGAACGAATATAGGAGTTACTGTTGTGCTAGATCTGCGTTAAGGAAAACATGCTTGACTAGATTCCACACATGCATAACCTCCTCTCCACTTTTTATGCTTTCCCTAAAGTTGCATCCTCCTAATTTGTTGGATTTGACTGCCTTGCTAGGTAGTTAGTTAGTAGTTTTTCTTCCTATAAATAAGACTCAAATGCTCCTTCTTAGAAGGTTGATCAATTTGATGTTGTACTCACATTCTTAGTTTTTTTCAGTAATATAGTTATGTTGCCTGATTGTACTCATGCTTTCCAATGAATTAAATGAAGTTATAAGTTGGTGCATCTGAGTGTACATTTGTCTTAAGGGATACTCATCCAAGGGGGGCACTTGGTGAGCATTCCATCCTTTAGTTTAGTTATTACTTTCTGTTCAACAATTAGTTAAGAATTTGACACTGTCTGTTCTTGCAGCCACTAGAATTCCATTCTATGACTGTTCCTGTAGCCAAAGCAGATAGACTAGTTTCCTGTTTGTTTGCTCAGATTTTCATTTTTGTCATGCATTTCAGCTTAGTGTAGTTTTTTGTTGATGTTCAACACTTATGTTATTTCTTTCCAAAGCAATTTACTTTCAACATTATGTCTTTCTTAGCTGTAGAGTGAATATGGCTACTATGGATTCCTAGTGCACATATTGTGTTGACCCATTTCAAGTCTACGTCCCTGGGTTGACAAGTTAAATGACCCTTCATGATGATTGAGATAGCTATTCAGATTAGATGTCCAGTCTCTGAATCACAACTGTAAGGGCTTAGTTGTTAAATCATTGTAGGAGGCCAACACGTAGCATGGTGGAAATAAGGAAGTTAAAATTATTGTTTAATTCAATTGAGACAGGTGAATGGGTGAAGATGTGAACTGAAGATCAAAGGACAACAGTAAAGAGTCTTCATGTTCCATGCGTGGGAGGAGAAAGTGAGTAAAATGAAAATGTTGAGATGCTAGCATAGTGAATGTATATAATTCACATAGCTGAATTAGAAATGAATGCAATTTCACATATGTGAAGGCACCATACAAGCACGAAATTGGGTTGAAGAAAGAGTTAAAAAGAGAGGTCATTTCGTACAAGCTAGGGAGATATGATGGGAGTAAAGGGCCAAGTCTCTTCTACCTTTTGAAGGTAGTTTTAAAACAAAGTTTAAATAAGTTGTGGCACCAACAGGAATGTAGATTAGGCACAAAAGACATGGGAATGAGTGGCTGCATAAGGAAGAGGCCACACAAAGATTTGGGGAGAAAAAAAATCGATGCTGAAGAGACAAGTGTAGAAATCGCTGCTAATAGAGGTGGACAATAATTAAAGGTTGCACCACTTTTCTAACTTTAATGGTAGCAGATTACAACTGGCACAAAAACTACCATACAAGATTTGAATTAGATGTATGAAACTTGAGGAAATAATTTAAGGTGCACTAGCAAGTATAGAGATATGTGATGGGAAATTTAAGAGTAGGTTTGAAAAAAGAGTCAAAGAAATAATGGTGTGAGCAGAGGATCAGTAGAGGGAAAGGGAAGAAAATATTCATAGCAAGAGAGAAATGATGGGAACCGTGGCATGTGGGTTTGGATATCATATCTCTAGAAAAGTTGCAGAGTGAGTCTTGAGCATCTCGAATGTATGGAAGATGAAGGTGTGGCATGTAGAGACCATGCTCTCTGGACAGGGGAATTTGATGGAAGGAGGTGAAGTGTTGTAGGTTGGAAGGAATCTTTGCTAGAAAACAACAAAGAAAGGTTGTAGTTTCCAAATATTTTTAATGTATCTAGATAAATAAATATAATGAATTTGTTTTCAAATTCGATTGAAATATTGTGTAATCATGCAATCGATTTTAAATCGACACAAGTTATTGTCAATTTTGGATATGATCATTTATTGCATTGTGTGTAATTTGAATTTTGTGGATTTGAGTTGAGAGTGGTATTCCCCATCTTCATCAATTGGTAGCAAAGCCAGAGGTTCTGAGAATGCAGATAGAGCACCGAGAAAGAGGTAGTTCACACCAGGACCTATGGGTGGAGAGGGAAGTGAGCAAAGGTTTCAAGGGCACAAACAGATTGTTGAATGTGAGGAAGCTTGTGATGAAACCTGTGGATAATGGAAGCACGAGTGAAACTCAAAAGTATCATTATAGGTGTGGAGAGTCTTGATTGGTTGAGGGCTTGAAAGCACAGAGTTGGAAGCATGAGTGAGAAGCTCAAAAGTATCATTGCAGGTGTGTAGAGTCCTAAACGGTTGAGAGTGGGTCCAAGCACAGAAAAAAGTGTTGATGGCAGATTACAATAGACAAAGTGGAATCTTTCAGAGATCAAGGTACAATTGCAACATGGTGGTTGCAAGGTCAAGTTGTAGTGAAGGCATGCTAGAGGAGGGCATGGAGAGAAGAAGAGGATGAAGTTTTGGCAGAGGAGGTCAGGCTATTGGTGGAGGAGGTCAAGCTATCAGCGATGGAGTTTGTTGGAGAATGTTGCAGTCTCGAAGAGTGGTTCTATTGCTCAACTCAACCTTTGTGAGCCCATGCTTACAAATTTATTACTTGGTGTGTCTGATGCAGGAGCATCCGGATCCACGAGCGATCAATATCAACAAAAACAATTCGATTTAATTTTTGTTTTTTTTCTTTCATTTTTCTTTCTTTGTGGCAACTCAATTTGGTATTGGTGGTTGTTTGGTGACATTGTTTTCATCTAATTGAAAAAATGTCAAATTGGATTTCTTCTAAATTTCGTCTATTTGAATTGAATTCCAATTAAATCCTAATTGTCATATGAGTAAAAGGGGAAACATATAGAGAAGTCTAACATACCAAACTTGTCATGGTAATGTCGGTTGAAATGAAGAGTTTTAGAATTCTAAGGGACACCAAACAATATAAAATTGTAGAATTGGCAACATGAAGGGGCACTTGGGTGAGAGGGAATACCCACGCTAAGTCCCAAAAGGTGAAGGAAAATTAACACTATCTGGATCTTAATGCATTTAAATTGAATGAATGTCATGCCTTTGGATGGTAAGCATAGCATGGTGGAAATCAAGAAGTTAAAATTATTGTTTAATTCAATTGAGATAGGTGGATGGGTGAAGATTTGAACTAAAGATCAAAGGACAGTAGTAAGGAGTCTTCACATTCCATGCATGGGAGGAGAAAGTGAGTAAAATGAAAATGTTGAGATGCTAGCATAGTGAATGTATAGAATTCACACAACTGAATTAGAAATAAATGCAATTTCACATATGTGAAGGAAACATACAAGCATGAGCTTGGGTGGAAGCAAGAGTTAAAAAGAGAGGCCACACCATACAAGCTAGGGAGATACAATGGGAGTAAAGGGTCGAGTCTCTTCTTCCTTTTGAAGGCAAATTTAAAACAAAGTTTAAATAAGTTGTGGCACCAACAAGAATGCATATTAGGTGCAAAAGACATGGGAATGAGTGGTTGTGTAAGGAAGAGGCTACACAAAGATTTGGGGAGAAAAAAAATTGACGCTGAAGAGACAAGCGTAGAAATCGCTACTAACAAAGGTGGGTAGTAATTAAAGGTTGCACCACATATCTAACTTTAATGCTGACAGATTGCAACTGTCACAAAAACTGCCATACAAGACTTGAATTAGATGTATGAAACTTGAGGAAAGAAAGTAAGGTGCACCAACAAGTATAAAGATATGTTATGGGAACCAAGGTTGATCTCTTTCCATTTAAGAGCAAGTTTGAAAATAGAGTCAAAGAAATAATGGTGTGAGCAGAGGATTGGTAGAAGGATGTAGAAGAAAAGATTCACAGTAGGAGAGAAATGATGGGAATTGTGGCATGTGGGTTTGGATATCATATCTTTGGAAAAATTGTAGAGTGAGTCTTGAACATCTCGAATGTATGTAAGATGAAGACGTGGCGTGTAGGGACCATGCTCTCTGGATAGGGCAATTCGATGGAAGGAAGTGAAGCATTGTAGGTTGGAAGGAATCTTCGCTAGAGGACAACAAAGAAAGGTTGTAGTTGCCAAATATTTGTAATGTATCTAGATAAATAAATATAATGGATTTATTTTCAAATTTTATTGAAATATTCTGTAATCAAGCAATCGATTTTAAATTGACACAAGTTATTGTCGATTTTGGATATGATCATTTACTGAGTCGTGTGAAATATGAGTTTTGTGGATTTGAGTTGAGAGTGGTATTCCCCATCTTCATTAGTCTTATAAGAATTTCATGTCATAGAAATTAATTAAAAGTTCCACACATATAATTACTGCATCATCAAAATCTTCTTAAAATAGATGAGCAAAATTGCCCAAATACACAGTTAACAAATTCTTAAAATGGATATGTTAAATTTTCTAGATACATAGGGAAAAAATAATTAAAATATATATGTCAAATTGCCCAAGTAAACGAATTCTAAGTTGAAATAATTCACAAGGACAAAATTTATAATATAATTTTGGGGAATATTAAAATTTGGTCATATTGTAACATTCGTGCGTATTTCCATTTGAGGAGTTTTGTGAAGGAACTCAAATTAAATTGTAGCAGACAGAAGAAAATAAAATAGTTCAAGGAATTTACACTATAATCTTATAAGAACCTCATGTCATAAAATTAATTAAATGTTCCACACACATAATTATTGCATACAACAAACTCTTTTTAAATAGATGACCAAAATTGCCCTAATACACAGTTAACAAAATTTAAAATAGGTATGCCAAATTTTTCAGTGAGAAAATTCTTAAAACAAATATGTTAAATAACCAAATTACATAGGAAAAAAAAGGACAAATAATATACACTACAGGCTTATAAGCACTTCATGTCATAGAAATTAATTAAATGTTATGTACACATAATTACTGTATGCAACAAATTCTTTTTAAAATAGATGAGCAAAATTGTCCAAATACACAGTTAATAAATTATTAACACAGATATGCTAAATTTTTCAAGGAACAAATTCTTGAAATGGATATGCTAAATTGCCCAAATGCTTATAGTCTTATAAGCACTTCATTTCATAGTACATGACTTACTTGCGGCCTCCAAAACGTTACCAAGTAAAACTTGGTCTTGTTCCATGAAATGTAAAAGTAGTTGGGAAGAGTATCTCTCTCTATCTCAAAATTTCCAATGAGATAAACTCCAAACAATTCCTCGATGAGTGTAGATTGTTTGCCTTGCAAAATGGAAAGAGGGATATAAATTTCCTTGTGCATGACAAAGCACCAGGTATCAAACTGGAAGAACCTTTTCGAGAAACAGTGGCACTCCATAATCCGATCTTCAAATTTTCTACTTGAGAATGGTTGAAGTCGAGGACGAGTGGTGGGGGAAAAGATGTTTCCACACAATCGAATATTGTGAAAAAATGGCACGAATTTTTTTTATACCACTGTAGAAAGGAGGGAGAATTTAGATTCAACTCTTTCTCATTGATTATAACTAATCTCGGTTTCAGTGTTTCTCCTATCTCCCTAATGTAATCAATTGGATTAAGTTTGTTTATCTCATTCACATCATCATTGGTGATGAGTTGGCTCAATTTTTTAGGACAATAAACTATGACAAGTTCATCTAGAGAGACGTGAATTGATGCAAGGGATTTTGGGAGTCATAACTTTTGACTCATAATTTCGTTTGAGCTGATATAGGGAGATGTATTACGAGGAGTTGTTAAAATACACAAGGAGAAAATTCTTAAAATATACATGCCGAATTGCCCAAATAAATAAATTCTAAGCTGAAATAATTTGTAAGGACATAATTTATAATATTATTTTTGGGAATATTTAAAATTTGGTCATAACGTAATATCTGTACACATTATTTTCGTTTGAGGATGTTTGTGAAAAAACTCAAATTAAATTGTAATAGACAAAAGAAAGGAAAATAAGAGGGAATTTACACTATAGTCTTATAAGCTCAAATTGAATTGTAGTAGACGAAAGAAAGGAAAATAAGAGGGAATTTACACTATAGTCTTATAAGCTCAAATTAAATTGTAGTAGACGAAAGAAAGGAAAATAAGAGGGAATTTACACTATAGTCTTATAAGCATTTCATGTCATAGAAATTAATTAAATGTTGCACACATAATTACTGCATACAATAAACTCTTCTTAAAATAGATGAGAAAAATTGCCTAAATACACAATTAACAAATTCATAAAATAGATATGTTAAATTTTTCCAGCTAACAAATTCTCAAAATGGATATGTTAAATTTTCCAAATACATAAGAAACAAGTTCTTAAAATATATATGTCAAATTACCCAAATAAAAAAATTCTAAGTTGAAATAATTCACAAGGACAAAAGTTATAATATAATTTTTGAGAATATTGAAATTTAGTCATATTGTAACATCCATGCATATTATATTTAGTGAAATTTGCTCTTGGTAAGGTAGAGCCCACTCCTATTGAGGTGGAGTTGTATACTGTAGGTTCAGTGGAAAGCCCTCCTTGCTTGTTCTTGTTGAGGTGGAACTGGATCATTTTGAGGTGGACCTAGAATGAGCTGGAGTTGGGTTGCTTTGGTGGTTCGAGCTCTCGTGTCTTCTTTTCCTATAGAGGGGGACCCTATCCTATGGAGGTGGATGGTGGGGTGGTTTTTTCAATTTGGATGGAGCTGCAAGAGTGTTGTTGCTTATCATCCAACTATGTTTTTGGGTTTGAGGTCCCTGACAAAACTTGATGATGGCTCTCTTTTGGGTTCAAGGTTCCAGAAAAACCTGGTTGAGGGTTTAAGGTCCTAGCTAAAACTTGTTTGTATTTGTTTAAGGGTGTTTGGCCCCTGCTTTTCCTTTGTGCATCCTATATAATCTTGTTGTATTCTTTGTGCTGTTGTTGTTTGGATGCTGATGGTATATGTTCTATCTTTGATGTAGCATGATTTTCCTTGATAGGGTTGTGGATCTTGTCAAAACCGTAATGTAATGGGTTTCGGGTCCCGTCAAAACCTATTTTTTCTCATCAAAAATATCCATGCATATTATTTCCATTTGAGGAGTTTTTGTGAATTCAGTCAAATTAAATTGTAGCAGACGAAAGAAAAGAAAATAACAAAGAATTAACACTATAGTTGTATAAGAACCTCATGTCATAAAAATTAATTAAATGTTCGACACATAATTTTTTTTTTGATTGGTAATTCTCAGCCGAGGCTGAGCACTTTTGACTAGAGCTATGAAGCAGAGAACACGTAGCCAAGGCCGCGAAGACGTTTTTGACTGGAGCTATGAACTAGTGAGACCACATTGTTGAGGGGCCTCATCCTCAGATATGTACGGCAAGAAACACCCATACATCTTTGTGTCGTCTTAACCTTATCACTCCAAGACCAACCACACAAAACCTCCAGGCATGAGAGACTCATGAGGGCCCGATACAGAACTACCAAGCATGAAAGACCCGTGTGGGTCTGATAGTAGTCCACGAGCAACACACACCATTAGGAATCTGGATCCATGAGCATGAACACACACCTACAGGGACAAGCACGATCAATCACCACGTCCACCAAGATCACCTGTATGTCCTCCAAGATCAGCTGCTACAATAACCTCTGAGCAGAATGTGGGATTAGTAGCGGTATAAACACCGCTAGTAGGCCAGGCGAGGATTTGAACCTTGGTTGCATCATAAATAGGCAACCATCTCACCGTTACACCAATAGGTGATCCCCAAATGTTCGACACATATAATTACTGCATACAACAAACTCATTTTAAAATAGATGAGCAAAATTTCCTAGATACAAACATGTTAACAATTTTTTAAAATAGGTATGACAAATTTCCTAGGGAACAAATTCTTAAAATAGATATCTTAAATTCCCAATTACATAGGAAAAAAAGAGAGCAAAGAATATACACTATAGTCTTATAAGCACTTCATGTTATAAATTAATTAAATGTTCCATACACATAATTACTGCATGCAACAAACTCCTTATAAAATAGATGAACAAAATTCCCAAATACACAGTTAACAAATTCTTAAAATAGATATGCCAAATTTTCCAAGGAATAGATTCTTAAAATGGATATGCTAAATTTCCCAAATGCTTATAGTCTTATAAGCACTTCATTTCATAGTATATGTCTTACTTGCAACCTCCAAAATGTTACTGAGTACAACTTAGTTTTGTTCCATGAAATGTAAAAGAAATTGAGAAGAATATATGTCTTGATCTCAAAATTGCCAATGAGATAAACTCTAGAAATTTCCTCCATGAGCATAGATTGTTTGTCCTACAAAATGGAAAGGACATAAACTTCCTTGTGCATGATATAACACCAAGTATCGAAATGGAAGAACCTTTTCAAGAAACAAAGGCACTCCATAATCTAATCTCCGAAGAAATTTTCTACTTGAGAATGGTTGAAGTCGAGGATAGGTGGCGGGGACAAAGATGTTTCCACACAATCAAATATTATGAAGAAATGGCACAAAACATTTTTATACCACTGTAGAAATGAGGAAGAATTTAGATTCAACTCTTTCTCACCAATTATAACTAATCGGGCAATTTCAACGTTTATGTCATCTCCCTATGTAATTAATGGGATTAAGTTTGTTTATCTCATTCACATCATCATTGGTGATGAGCTGGATCAAATTTTTGGGACAATAAACTACAAAAACTTCACTTGGAGAGACATGGGCCTTTGGTAGTCATAACTTTTGACTTGAAAGTCTGTTTGGGATGAAATTTTATAGGGAGATGTATTATGAGGAGTTGTTAAAATACATAGGGAGAAATTTTGAAAATACACATGTCAAATTGCCTAAATAAACAAATTCTAAGCTAAAATAATTTGCAAGGACAAAATTTATAATATTATTTTTGGGAATATTAAAATTTGGTCATATTGTGACATTCGTGCACATTATTTTCATTTGAGGAGTTTTGTAAAAAAACTCAAATTAAATTGTAGCAGATGAAAGAAAGGAAAATGACAAGGAATTTTCACTATAGTCTTATAAGCATTTCATGTCATAGAAATTAATTAAATGTTTCACACACATAATTACTACATGCAACAAATTCTTCTTAAAATAGATGAGCAAAATTGCCCAAATACACAATTAAAAAATTCTTAAAATAGATATGTTAATTTTTTTCAGGTAACAAATTTTTAAAATAGACACGTTAAATTTCCTAAATACATAGGGAAAAAATTCTTAAAATAAATATGCCAAACTACCCAAAAAAATAAATTCTAAGCTAAAATGATTCACAAGGACATAAGTTATAATATTATTTTTGAGAATATTGAAATTTGATCATATTGTAACATCCATGCATATTATTTTCATTTGAGGAGTATTTGAAAAAAAACTCAAATTAAGCTATAGCAAACGAAAGAAAGGAAAATAACAAGGAATTTACACTATAGTATTATAAGAATTTCATGTTATAGAAATTAATTAAATGTTTCACACACATAATTACTGCATGCAACAAACTTTTCTTAAAATAGATGAACAAAATTACCTAAATACAAAGTTAACAAATTCTTAAATTAGATATGTTAAATTTTTCCAAGTAACAAATTCTTAAAATGGATACGTTAAATTTCTCAAATACACAACGAACAAATTCTTAAAATGTATGCCAAATTACCAAAATAAACAAATTATAAGCTGAAATAATTCACAAGGACATAAGTTATAATATTATCCTTGAGAATATTGAAATTTGATCATATTGTAACATCAACATATATTATTTTTATTTGAGGAGTTTTGTGAAAAAACTTAAATTAAATGATAGCATAAATGAAAGAAAAGAAAATAACAAGGAATTTATACTATAGTCTTATAAACATTTCATGTCATGGAAATTAATTAAATGTTCGACACACATAATTATTGCATGCAACAAACTCTTCTTAAAATAGATGAGCAAAATTGCCCAGATACATAGTAAACAAGTTCTTAAAATAGATATGTTAAATAGTTCCAAGTAATAAATTCTTAAAATGGATATGTTAGCTTTCCTAAATACATAGGAAACAAATTCTATATATATAAGCACCTTATGTCATAATAATTAATTAAATGTTCCACACACATAATTATTGCATACAACAAACTCTTTTCAAAATAGATGAGCGAAATTACCCAAATATACAGTTAACAATTTTTTAAAATAGATATGTCAAATTTTCTAGGAAACAAATTCTTAAAAAGGATATGTTGAGTTATCCAAATACACAGGGGAAAAAAAGAACAAAGAATATACACTATAGTCTTATAAGTACTTCATGTCATAGAAATTAACTAAATGTTTCGTACACATAAGTAGTGCATGTGCCACAACAAACTCTTTTTAAAATAAATGAGAAATTTTTTCCAAATACACAGTTAACAAATTCTTAAAATAGATATCCCAAATTTTAAGGGAACAAACTCTTAAAATGGATATTCTAAATTGCCTAAATGCTTATAATCTTATAAGCACTTTATTTCATAGTACATGTCTTACTTGCGGCCTCCAAAACATTACTAAGTACAACCTGGTCTTGTTCCATGAAATGTAAAGGCAATTGAGAAGAGTATCTCTCTCGATCTCAAAATTTCCAATGAGATAAACTCTAGAAAATTCCTCCATGAGTGCAAAGTGTTTTCCTTGTAAAATGGAAAGAGGGATATAACCTTCCATGTGCATGACATTACACTAGGTATCGAAATGGAAGAACCTTTTTGAGAAATAAAGGCACTCCATAATTCGATCTTTGAGGAAATTTTCTACTTGAGAATGGTTGATGCCGAGGATGGGTGGTGGGGATGAAGATGTTTCCACACAATCGAATATTATGAAGAAATGGTGCAAAACATTTTTATACAACTATTGAAAAGAGGGAAACTTTAGATTCAACCCTTTCTCATCGAGTATAACTAATCTTAGTTTTAGTGTTTCTCTCATCTCCTTGATGTAATCAATGGGATTAAGTTTGTTTATCTCATTCACATCATCGTTGGTGATGAGCTGGTTGAATTTTTGAGGATAATAAACTATCACAACTTCACCTAGAGAGACATGAACTAATGCAGGGGATTTTGAGAGTCATAACTTTTGACTTAGAAGTTCGTTTGGGCTAAAATTTTACAGGGAGATGCATTATAAGGAGCTATTAAAATACATAGGGAACATATCCTTAAAATATACATACCAAATCACCCAAATAAATCAATTTTAAGCTGAAATAATTCGCAAGGACAAAATTTATAATATTATTTTTGGAAATATTAAAATTTGGTCATATTGTAACATCTGTCCATATTATTTTCATTTGAGGAGTTATGTGAAAAAACTAAAATTAAATTATAGCAAACGAAAGAAAAGAAAATAACAAGGAATTTACACTATAGTTTGATAAGCATTTCATGTCATTAATTAATTAAATGTTCCACTCACATAATTGCTACATGCAACAAACTCTTCTTAAAATAGATGAGTAAAATTGCCCAAAAACATAGTTAACAAATTCTTAAAATAGATATGTTAAATTTTTCCATGTAACAAATTCTTAAAATGGATATGTTATATTTTCCAAATACACAAGGAACAAATTCTTAAAATATATATGCCAAATTGCCCAAATAAACAAATTTTAAGCTGAAATAATTCACAAGGGCATAAGTTATAATATTATTCTTGAGAATATTGAAATGTGATCATATTGTAACATCCATGCATATTATTTTCATTTGAGGTGTTTTTGTGAAAAAATCTCAAATTAAATTGTAGCTAACAAAAGAAAGGAAAATAACAAAGAATTTACACTATAATTTTATAAGCATTTCATGTTATAGAAATTAATTAAATGTTCCACACACATAATTACTGTATGCAACAAACTCTTCTTAAAATAAATGAGCAAAATTGTCTAAATACACAGTTAAAAAAATCTTAAAATAGATATGTTAATTTTTTCTTAGTAAAAAATTCTTAAAATGGATATGTTAAATTTCCCAAATACACAGGGAATAAATTCTTAAAATATATATGTCAAATTTCTCAAATAAATAAATTCTAAGCTGAAATGATTCACAAAGACAAAATTTATAATATAATTTTTGGGAATCTTGAAATTTGGTCATATTGTAACATTCACTCATATTATTTCCATTTGAGGAGTTTTGTTAAGGAACTCAAATTAAATTGTAGCAGACGAAAGAAAAGAAAATAACAAGGAATTTACACTATAGTCTTATAAGTTGTCATGCCCACATTTTAATGTGATTCTAACACAATCATCACAACTTTTTTTTGAAAGTTGCACTGGTTCACAACCTAATAGATACTCATCAAGCAACCTTTGCACAATAAAACCTCTAAGTCTAATATTATTTGATAATATTATATTGAATGAGAAACAAGTCATAGTTTAATTAGCTATAGGTTCTAGTTGACTGACTCCTTTAGTCAAGGTTTACAGGTGTTCGACTTTTAATTTTTACAAATATCTTGAGGAGATAGTGTTATCAATAAGATTACCTCCAATGACTTATTATTTGACTTGAACCTTTGTCTTTGCATTTTCTCAAGATGTCATAGTTATCTCAACTATACCAAATTGATTTAATTGTAGAGTAGTTTACCCAAATGTAGTTATTTGATAATCACATAGATTGAGATTAAGAATCTCGACAACAATAATACTTAAATATAACTTTTTTGTTATTTTGTCAAAATATTTGTCATAAAATTTAAACCGACCACCTTATTATCTATCATTAAGAGACACTTTCTCCGCTAATTAACTATGCAATGGTAATTAAAATTGACATACTCAATCTTTCATTTATAATTGTTTTTGGTAAATTTAATTAATTGTTCTATTCAATATTTGAATTGATTATCAAATAATTTTCATATACCTTATAAAAATATATCCTTGGAAAATAGATATTGTGGATGATTTTCATTAATCATATGATTTTTAATAATTAATAAATGAACCATTCTTGATCTACCTGTCAATACTTTTAATTTGGGTAAAAGTATGATTAAGAATGACATATTAAACCAACCGTACCATTACAAAAATATCTTATATGCATAATCTTAATTGAGTTAGCAAATGATTTTTATCTAGGTTGTACTAGACTAGATAGATCCAATAATTTATTCACTCGAAAATAATTTCCTATTCGACTTTTAAATCAAATCCCTTTTTAATCCATATTCATAGCTTTAATACTTATGCAAATTTTTAATTATGAATAATTTTCATTAAGCTCTTGATTTTTAATTGATAATAAACAAATTATTCACTTGAAGTGGTACCCCTTTTTTCCTAAGTGGGAACACATTTAAACAAAATAAGATGATTTAACAAAATCATTTTAAAATATTCACTATACATATCAACGCATTATAATTTCTCCAAAATTAATCCATGTATTAAAATCCCTTTGAATTAAGTTGCACCAAAAATAATCTTTTTATTATTTTATAGCTCATTTTCCATTTAATAAGATCTAAAACTCCACTTGGTAATTATAAAGTTAAAATAAACTGGTAACATAAAATTCTATTATAAAAGTTCATTAAGCCTTTAAGTTGTCACTTAAAGGAAGGGTCCTAACACCAAAGTCCCCTACAATAGACTTAATCATCATTAAGAGAAATTAAATGAAATGAATTAAGATTTTAAGATAAACAAATAAAGTAAATGGGCGAGCATTCAATCTCATCCATTGAATGAGATTGAATATCCACCCTTAGTTTTTAGGGAGGCATTAGAAAACCCTAGACGAAATGTTTACTAAATATTTTATATGATCCCATCTAGTGAATGACCTATGCTAGGGTTTCTTGTTTATGCGGTCATCCTTGGCTCTCTTTGCGACATACCGCATCTTAGGCGCATGATTTTTCCTCTTTTTATACGGTCACATTTACTATGGCTTTTAGTTTTTTTATTATGCTTTCAACCTACTCCAACCCAATAGTTCTTGCTAGTTTTGGTGATTCAACGACTCTACACAATGGCTCCTCCTCCAAACAAGTGACCCCAAAAATTTGTTCTGAAGGTGTTTCATGAGGTAAGTATTTTGATTCCCTTATGGATGTGGTGCTTCCCATACCAAAATTCGATATTGCATGTCAATGGTTAGAGCAACATACTCTTGTAGGTTACTTTGTTGGGAGGAATCCTCTTGAAAGTGTTCTAAAAGATTGGGTCCATAAAAGCTAGGTCCCTCATGGGGTCCACCTTGATATGGTCCAATAATTTGATCAAAGGTTTTTTTATTTTTTGTTTTCTAGAAGTTAATCATGCTTAAGCAATCGTGAACCATGGTTCTTGGTATGTTTGGTCCTCTTTGTTGGTTTTTCAACATTGGACCCGAGATTTGTTTGTTTATGAGGATCTAGGAAATTATAGGCCTCAATTTAGATTAAGTTTCCTAGCTTTCCCTTTCCTTGCTTGCATTTTTTGCACCATATAGCTTCATCTCTAGGGAAAGTTATTTGTGTTGAACCTAACCAGTTCTTTCAAGCTCACCCTCAAAAGTGAGTCTGTGTTGAAGAGGACCTTTCATAAGATTTGAAAGAGTTCATATATATTCAAATTGGAAATTTTTGGCATACCCAAAAGGTCTTTTATCTTAATCTGCATAATACTTGTTATCAGTGCCAATCTGTTGATCACAAGATCATAGATTGCCCCCTTGCTACTGCTTGCATTCAATCTCCACCACAAGAATCTAAAAATTTCCGCTCAGCAAAAGTCGTAGCCTCCAAATTAGAAGAAAAATAAATAATGGTCACATACTAGAAGAACAAGTCCAATGGTGCAAGGACAACTTCCAAGGCCCTTGAGCCTTTGGTTGAAAGTTCAAACCCTTCTAAGAAGGGGAAAGGAGCTCATAACATTGCTAATGCTATTCCAGTTTGACCAAGGCCTTCCACAACACCTCAACCAACTTCTATGATGAAAACTCAGCTGACCGCGTCTCCTCCCATCACAGGATATCATAGGAGATCATGCAACCCTTCCAGACCTCTTGAAGAGGGTGAATTTGTTTTAGAAAAATGGAGGTTTCCTCTCCTCCACTTCAGTTGGGTTTAGTGCCACCATATTTTTTATAAAATCACTTTTCCTCTTTGGAAGAGTTAGATTCCGATGACATGATCAAATCCCATACATGAATTTTCTCTCTTGGAATGTGAGGTCTAACAAACTAATCCAAGGGGATACTTTTCACTAAAAATTGAAGCATCTCTAATGCTTCAGAATTCAACATCATTGTGAAGAGCTCGGGAAATTGAATCCAACACAACTTGAACAAGGTCAAAAGGAGTTCGTACGCTCAAGTTATGGCCAGTCAAAGTTTGCTCAAATAGGTATCTAAGGCCCGTCAGAAAGGCAAAAAAATGATCGACTCAGAATCAGTCAGAACCAGCGTCAAATTAGAGCCCTCATCCATACGAGCCCAACGTCGCTCGTTTCATCAAAATCCAAGTTCGTACGTAGGAGATATCAAAAGTCAAAGTTTTGGGTACTAATGTTGACCAAGCCGTATAGGTGTTGATGTCAGCAGGCTAACTTAGCAGACCTTATGTTGACATGGCAACTAATGTTACACCGTACAACATCATGGACCAATTAGAGAGTGACATGTGGCATTTGTATGATGAGGTGGCAACTGAGTCAGCAGGTGACGTGTCAGATGACAGTGTTCTATTGACGAATTACATTGCGACACGTGGCACTTTGTCGGTGTGCCACATGGCACCTTCCTTCATCCACTAGCTGGGTTGAATCAATTAACAAAAAATTGATTAGGGGATTCGACCCCCTAACCTCTGTCATAATAGCCACTGCTCTCACTGTTGCACCCACACGTTTGTCTTTACCCTATAATGTCATCGATTTGTTTTTACATTTAAAATTGAGAAAATGGGTTTTAAAAATGGTATGTGGTGGGGGTTGAACCCCAAACCACACTTCCGCTAAAATACTAGGTGATCGCCATGCCGCTTAGCGGTTTGAATACACATCTGGGCAATGTTATTTTTAAACACTTGTTAAGCCCAAAATTTTAATAAATAACCCCATATGGTTAAAAAACAACCCCTTAAATTGAATAAAGCCAAACATAAAAGGCCAAAAGGGGTTGAGAATGAGGGTAGAGAGGTTTTATTGGTTAAAGGATGTTATTTTTGTATTTATGGTGATTAAACCCATTATGGGTAAATTTCATGTATAAAATGGGGGGTATGGGCTTTCTAAAAATTCAACCAGGTGATGAGAAGGAGAGAACATTTAGGAGACTTTGATGCCATTTCTATACAATAGACGAGTGTTACACCACTGTGCTAGAAGGGAATGGATGTAATGCAGTTGTAATCCTATTTTTGAAGCATAATAGGATTGGTCACTCTGTTGGAGAGGGGCCTAGAGACGTAGCCATTTGGTGAACATCGTTGGCAATTGTGTTCTATCTTCTATCTCATTTCTCTCTTTCTTTTTGTTCATCATCTTTATCATGCTATGTTCATTTAAGAATTTCTATTATATTAATTCATTTTGATAAGCTTTGAATTAATCGTTGTAAAGTTAAGCATTCTGCAAGCAATTTTCATAGATCCTAAATTAGATCACAAACCTCTCTAGGAAGTATTCTATTAGGGATACTCTTCAGAAGCATGCTATCATTGATGTTTTATGCCTTTAGGAAGTAAAAGTTACTGGTTTTTTGTTATCTTTTTCTTTTCATGTTATTTGGCCAACAAGTACAATGTTTTCCAATAATCATGTTGCTAGGTGTGGCGGGGCGGTTACCCTTTTGTCTCCATGTTGGCACGATTGTGTCATGGGTCATGGGTCTGACCCCACACATTGGATTGTATGGGTTCTTCTGAACATTGATAATCATTCATTTGGGATTATTAATGTTTATGCCTCAAATGATGTTGTTGAAAGATCTCTTCTCTAGAGTTGGATTGTTGGTTCTCTAATAATTGCCACTTGGATCTTCGGAGGTGATTTTAATATGGTTGAGGTGGCATACGAAAAAGAGGGTAGATTACCATTTGGATGGATAGCTGGTAAGAGAGAAGCATGGTTTTACATGCATAATAAATTGGGTCTTTTCAACCCCAATATTGGCCGTTGCCATTCTCATTCTTTATGACACACCTGGAGTAACTTTCAAACTGGGCCTGATAGAATATTTAAGCGTCTTGATCATGCTATGATCTCCACTCAATATTTCTTCTCCTTTCTGACTAGTCCCCTCTTTTGGTTATGTCATTAATGGATGTGACCTTGTCATACCACTTTTTCATCCATTTCTACATTGAATGGTAAGTGGGGTCACCTCGTTTCAATAAGTCTCAATTTTTTCTCAATACTTCTTTGCTAAATCATCAACCCATGCTGGTCCACATCAAAACTATTTGGAATCTTGAATGTAGACCTATCCATTCTACGGGTTGGATTAAGTGGTGGAATGATGCCATTACCCACACTATGAGGTTTCTTCACATTTATGGGTGTCAATTGGCCATTTTTTGCAAGTGATCTTATGAGGCCGCCACTTTGGATCTTTGAAGGGTCACTAAGGCCTTAGCAGCTAACCCATTTTCCTTAGACTTGCAATCCAAAGTGGTGGAGCTGAGACATCAAAAGCAAGTTGTTGATTGTTATGATGCAAGAGGAGTGTAGATCAAATCCAGACTTCAATGGCTTAAAATTGGGGATTGTGCCTCGAAGGAATTTTTTCTTACTCTTCATTCTAGGAAAAATTCACATGGCATCAAATGGATCAAAGAAGGAAATCATTTGATCACAAAGTTTCCTAACATTCTCCAAGATCTTGTTAGGCATTATAAAAAAAAATCATTTCCCAAGACTACACTCCAGAGTGTGCCAATTCTCTTTAGGAATGACTTGAAGTTGTTCCTAATAGGCTCTCTTATGCTCAAAAGGTTTTCTATGAGAAATTTCTCACCATTGAAGATCTCAAGGAGGCTATGAGCACTATGACTAATGACAAAGCTCTGGGAATTGATGGCTTCCCTTGTGAATTTTATAAATCCCTTTGGGACTATGTCGGAGAAGACCTTCATAAAGTTTTCTTAGAAGCTTTTCATTCTAAATACCTTGGACAACTTATTAACAAAGACAACATAAAATTCATACCTAAGTCCAGTGATCCTAAAGATATTTGCAACTGGCGGCCCATCACACTCCTCAATGTCTCTTAGAAAATCATTGCTAAAACCCTTGCCTTGAAAATTTGTCACTTTCTTCCTCAAATTGTTCACCGAGAGTAGAGTGGATTTATTAAATCCAAGATCATTTTGGACAACATCATTTATGTTTGGGAAGGTATAGACTAGGCTAGGCACTCACATCAAAAAAGAAATTTATTTGAAGATTGATTTTGCTAAAGCTTATGACCACATTGAATGGCCTTTTATTCTTGCTATGCTTTCTACTCTGGGCTTTGGTCCCTATTTTATTCAATTTGTGAGCATGCTTTTTACTAATACCTCTTCTTGCATTACCATCAATGGCTACCGATCCCAATCCTTTGGATTGTTTTGTTCCACTCGCCAAGGTTTCCCTCTAGCTCCTCTATATGTCCTTGCTATTGAAGGTTTTGGTTATCTCTTGGCCCACTCTATCTCCCACGGGCTTGTCTGATAGATCACCTTTCCCAACTCGTCATCCTAGCTTGTCAATGGTCATTTTTTTTACGACTCCTTCCTCACTCTATTGGAGGAAGAGGACAATGTCAAAGCTTCCCTTAGATGTCTTAAGACCTTTTTCTTGGCCTCTGGTTCTACTATTTAGTGGCACAAAACTTAGTGTTATCATCAATCCATTCTTCCTAGTCCTCTATGGATTCAACAATATGGTTGGAAGTGGATTGCTCATAGTGAAATCTTTAAGTTCCTTGGTATCCCCTTTACTTTTTAGGTTCTGTCTATAGATTTATGGTAAGAAATCCTTTCTTGTATAGAGTAGAAGCTGTCTTTTTGGATCACTAAGCTGCTCTCACTGGTTAGCAAGTTCTAGGTGTGCTCTAAAATTTTGACAATGACTCATGTTTACTACTCTTTATGATGGTCCCCTTCCAAGCCTCATACATGAAGCTTGAAAATTTTCTTAGGGACTTCCTTTGGGCCTATTCTAAGACTCACAAAGGGTTTCATCATGTTGCCTAGGAGTTTTATTACATCCTTGGAGATTCTGGTGGGCTTGGTCTTTTTGCCACTCAAAGGAAAGGTGTTTCTCTTTGTGCCAATTGGATCATTCATGCCCTCATTAGAAATGAGGCCTAGAAGGTTCTTCTCAGACATTGTATTTTTGCAGGATATCCAATTCACAGATTGGCAGAAATGGATTGGTTTTCATACGCTTCTCATTATGGATCCTATTCAGATTGAAGGAACTTTTGTGGCCAAAAGCATTTGGTATGCCTGGGAGGTTGTCAAGCCCCAGCTCACTTGGAATGGAACTAGTTTTTTAGATGCTTTATCTTTCAATCAACAAAATATCTAGTGATCTCCTTTGTTCACCACTTTGGGATGTCCTAATGTCAAGTTGCCTTAGCTTAAGGCTCTCAGATTCACAAGAAGGGTATTAAGACTCCTCATGAATTTTTTTTCTAGACCCATGATGAGCCTCATATCATGGGGAGACTTAAAAGCCAAGTTTGGCTTACAATGTCATCATCAGAAAACATTTGAAGGATTGGTTAATGTCATTCTGATTGATGCTTCACAAAGTTGGTATCCATTCCTCCAAGCCTTGGTGGAAAGATTGGAAGTGGGGTCCAAATATGCCTTTCAAGAACTACATGCCTTGATTGGGTTACTAGTGGCTTTCTCCTCATCTCTTGATGGTTACAGTTTGAACCATAGGTGGCATCTTCAATACTCGATTTCAGTTTGGCACCATAGATTTGCTTCTATGTGGGATTCTATTATTGAGCCCAAGCTTGCCCACTTTGCTTGGTGTATTCTTTTCCAAGGCTTACCCATGGGATCTCAGCTTACCCACATGGGGGTTCATGACCTTTGTTGCCATTTTTGTGGGAAACTTGAGTCTTTCAAGCACCTCTTTTGGTTCTTCGCTAGAGCTCAATAGTTGTGGAATTGAATTCATGATTTCTTTTATCCCTTCCGACTTGAGCCTTTCTCCTAGCATATGGTGTTGTTGGGTGATTGGCCTTGCCTTCCCAAAAAGTATACCCAAATTTGGCACACTTTCAAGGTGGAAATCCTCTTCAACATTTGAAAATATATAAACTATTATATTTTTTCTCATAGCCAGATTTATAAAGATGTTTCACTTTACTCTAAAGCTATTATATGTTCTAATGTGTTATTGCAAATTAAAGTGTAAGTTAACAAAGTTGCGCTTGAGGTAGATCACCTTCAGGAGCTCCTAGACCATTGGGGGAATGCCCCTTGCATGGTTGCTTATGTGCCACCCTCTCTCGCTTCCTCCTAAGGCTGCTCACCTTCGCATGGCCGCTGTCAGGGTAGGAGTGGCTCTACCAAGGACACTTAGGTGGCTCATCCCCATTCATAGGCCCCACGTTGCAGTAGCTTGTGTCCTCACAAATGCTCACCCTCCCCTCCTCCTTGGGCTGACTTGGGGTGGCCTTTTGGGGGAGCTTCTAGAGGTGGTGGTGCTTTTGGTTAGCCTTCTGGCATAGCTATTGGGTGGCTGACTGATTCTTCAGAATGGTTTTTGCGGTTGGATCTAGTGATTTCTCCCACTCAACGAGAAGATAAATAAAAATATGACGATGGTTGGGACCCTCCCAATGTCACTCTAGACCTTGCTGATGTTTGGGGTAGGTCAGATGATAGGGACTCGTCTCTCTCTGTTGGCACTGCTATTACCACTTAGTGACCTTTTATTATTTTTCTCATACTTTCTGCTATCTAGGTGCTGCTCATATGACTCTTCGGGGTGTGCCTTCTTATCACCCATCTTTTTTTGTCAATATGTGTAATATTTATTTCTAATTAATAGATAGTGATGTTTATTCATAAAAAAACCCTAGACCATAAGGAAAGTTTATTAAAAGGTTGCCCCTCTCATTCCTTGATTTTTCATTTATTTGCAGGTTGGAGAGAGGAAGAATGGAAGAGAAAGCCCTTGCAAATTTACTTGAGAAGATTTTATTTGGATGTTTAATGAAGAGACATTTCTTTTCTAGAGGCTTTCCCATGCTTTATTTATCATATTTCCTTCTGTTTTATATATTCTTTTGTAACAAGAATTTGTTTCTTATTCCTTACATAATAGACCATATAAATGTATACTTTTTATTATTATGAATTTTTATCTTTTCAAATGACGACTTGCATAGGAAAAACAAGATTTCAAACCTACATTTTTTTATAAACAACAGACATACATTATTTTGTTATGATTATTTTAAATTTAAAAATAAATAATTTTTGAATGGGGAGATGGGGTATCATCCTCATCGCACCCCACATGGGAGGTTGTCGCATCCCATGGGGTCACAACCCTTAAAGGCCGCAACTCCCATGGCAACTGGGCTCTCATGGTGGGATGACAGTAGGGGAAACCCTTGCCTGCAACCCCAAAACAATTACATTTATTTATTTGTTTATTTCTATAAGCTTTTATTTATTTATTTAAACTCTCCTATAAAAAAACAACTTGCAATGAGATATTAAATATACACTTTTATATATGTATATTGTGTATTTTTTAAAATCCACTTTATATATATATATATATATATATATATATCAATTTATTTCTTTCTAAAATGAAACTTGCAAGAAATTTCTTAACTTAAAATATCTGCACTCTATTGTATTTAAAACTATGTTTTATTTTTCTAATATTTTTAGATTTTGTATTTAAATTGTCTACTTACAAATGAACTAACATTTATTATAATATACAACAATATTCTAAATCATAATATTTGTCCCTTCATTTTTATAACATTGGAAAAATATACATATAAATAAATATGTATAATATGCAAGTATTTATGTATATACATATATTGCACTTTCTAAATTCTTTGATTTTAATATTCTTTGATTTTATATAAATTGCTATTCAATTAAAATATATGATATATTTAATTCTACATATATTAAAATACATGTATTTGATACATTAAATATATTTATAAACAAAATGTTCATTAAAAATCACAATAAAATACATAGATTTATATTGCTTTATATGAAGTGCTTTATTATGTTAAGATTTAAACTTAAATATTTAAATTTAAACTTTTTTTTCTTTAAATAGGGTATTTGAATTAAAAAATAAAACAACAATTTTTTCTTCTTTGTTTAACTATAAACAATTGTATTTCTTTTATCTTCAATAATAAAAGAAGTTAAAATATATATTTTCATTTAAAACTTGAAATGATAATTACAATAACTATTTTCCTCACACAATTCCATTATACTCTTAAATAAGAACAAATTGCAATATATTCTTTCTTTAATGGCAAAACAAGTTGAAATATTCTCCTCATATAAAATTTAAAATATCATTTACATATCCATTTTATTCAACATAAGACCATCTTCCCCTTTATTCTCATATCACAAATATAGACATCAATATGGAGGAAACCAAAAGAAAATGTAACAAATACACTCCAAGAATGCATGAAATATATATGCCAATAGGAGAAGTAAAGCTCTCCACCCTACCAACATGGCATCATGAGGCCATTGCAAGACTCTAGCCATCCCCCGAGCTGAGAAAACAATTTGAAATCCACACACACAAGATTGTAACTCAACAATAAAACCTTATACAACCCAGAATATAGAAGGCTAAACATTACAACAACTCTACCATTTTTAAACTCATTAACACAACAAAACAACAAACTCAATGAACCATTTAAGCATACTCATTTCCAAAAACTTTTCCACCCAAATAATCCTTCATATTACTAATAACATTAATTATAAGCAAGATAAAGGAAGGACTTATCTTTATACATCATTGTAGACATGTAGCCTCCTTCTCCATGATGGCCTCTTTTGAATCCATCACTATTTCTCTCTCCCATAACTCTCAAGTTTTCTCTCCAAAATCACAAGTATCCCAAAAAAAGAAACAAAGGAATGAACTCAAAAAATCTCCAAAAAAAAACATAATCAAGTCCCCAAAAAGGAGAAGAACCCCCTTCCCATTCTTCAAATGGGATAATAATAGAGATTCCCAAGTTGAATCCCTTGAATGAGAGGGTGACAAGTGTCACTCTCATTCATTCTTTAAGGCTCCAACCCACACAAGTGCTCACACTTGAATGCGATATTTTTGGAGAAGATGAGAGGGCTTGGAGTGTTCTTCACTAAACTAAGGATTCCTCTCACCATTAAGAGGGGGTGGGTGAAATTTGAACACTCCATCACTTGAGTTTATTCTCATAAATGAGATTGGAAGACTCTACACTCTTCTCTCTCCCCAAGATTCAAAATCTGCCACCTTCCTCAAGAGAAATTATGAGGGGTCATATCTTGGATATTATCCAAGATATGGCTTTAAATGAGACCCCAACCCCTAGGTACTTAACTAAGGTCCTTAAAAATATGATTCTAGACCTTAAAATAGGCTTTTTTAAAACCCTTTTAAAATCCCTTAAATGATGGATTCAAAAATTTAAACCTACTTGAAGCTCCCATCAATTAACACCACTTAATCAACTTAATGACATGGCTTTACGATTAAATAAACACTAAACACAATTCACACCTAATTCGCATGTATTATCCCCATCACCAAAATTACACATGACCCATAGTCTTTAGCACTCAAGAAATTTTCTAGGTTCTAAGATTACTAAATTAGAAATCCAAACTAAATAAACCACAACACAAGATTGACTAGACTCTTAATACTAACCTACATATTAATAAGGGTTTGAATGGTTCTCCCCAATTCTTATTGATACTTATCTCATAAGTAATTTTTTAACACATGATAGGTCAAGAACTCACGGTAACCACCTACTTACAATCTTGACAAGATTCAATTCAATCATTAGTGGATAAAAATATATCTACATGTATACCTTTTATCTTATCTGATGTAGGATAAGAATTTGAATCTATCTATAACAATAATGAAATACTAACCTTAATTTAATTATTAAACTACATTATTTAATGAACCCTTGAACAATCATTTATTATTGAATATAATTGTGTGACTTGCTAACCAATGTATATAACTTACCTTGTTAACTCACCTTAGGTATGTTTGTCACAGGTTAGGATTATCTTTGATTGCTATCAATGATATTCAACCAATACTCTTTTTGAACTTTTTATGATCTTCAAAGGTCTTAGTTCATTCCCAATCATTATCCTTTTTCCAAGCAACATAAAACACATTAGAACAAATTTTATACTAAATTTAGATACACATTATTCATGTGCTCATAAAAACTTAAATTTGTTCCATTCATGATGCTTGTAAGAAATCCAAATCTCATATACTCGGATACATTTTCAATGGTTCTGCTAGTCCATATTTAGTAAGGAACATTTACTACAATTTAATCATTTAAATTAACTCATTAAGAAATTATACATTAAACATGTACTCGGGTACTGTTACCTATTTTTTTGCTACAACTCAAAACAAGTAGAGCTGATTTGCATTCTTTATTAAAAGGTACATTTTTTTTGCTAAAGTATTCATTCTAATCCAAAATCTGATTACTTGTGAATTTCTAGTGTGATTATGCAAAAGTTTGTAACAAAAGAAATCATTAAAATTGCATAGTAATGTTGTTTTATTCATATTGTAAAAACCAAAGTCCCACACAAGCCGTGGGAGTAACTTAATTTGATTTTATTAATCAAATAATGAGTACAAAGTAGGATGTATACTACACTATTGAAGATAATATAAACATGGAGGGGAATGATTCATCATTTCCTATAATGATGAATCATTTTTACTTGATGTCTTCAAGATTGTTGTGTCTCCAATGCCTTGAGGTTCTTTCAACTCCAAGCTCCATGCATCTGCAAGATTGTAAAAGATGGTGTTAGAGAAATGATAAATCATATCCTACTTCATGCCTACACTACCAATAGGAATGTAATATATATCCAATCAAGCATTCACCAGATGATTAAGTCATAAAAAGGCTGGTATTCAAGGAGCACGAAGTTCAATGGAAGCTTTCAACTTTAATTATTTTTGCAAACTTTTTTGTTTAAATGTGTAGGAAATAGGTATAATCAGATCATTTCAATCAACGGATATTGTTATGAGTGGTGAGAAATGTGGCTCCCACAAGGGTTGAGCCCAGCTCATATACAATAACATAGGACAACAGTATGGAATAAGATATCATAATTCTCATGAATGAAGAAAATAGAGCCTTATCTCAACACTTGTGAAAATAGTTTGAGCATGCATCCTATTGCTCATCATTTAGAGAAGCAGTCAAAAACATGTTGAATGAGCAAAAACTGCATTTATTTTGTCTCAACTCCAGCTCTACTTTATTTTCACATTGCATTTAATTAAAGTATGGAGACCTTTACATTGAAGGGTAAAACTGAATATCAAAGGAACATCTATTTCTGATAACTTAAAAAGAAAATACATTCATGGTCTATAAGAGACTCAAGAGAAACACGTGTGCATTCAATGAAAACAATTCATCTACAAGAGATGCATCAGGTAGTCGAAGGGTAAGAGTGAAGACCAAATCAAAATGATCACTTACAGATAATCCAACAAGCATATAAAAGTGTTCACCTACAGGAAGAGCCACAATAGATAAATGATGTTTGCACACAATAAATGGCGATAAGGGTGGAATGATAGGTATTCACACAAAATGATAGCTACAGGTTATGGAATGAGATATACAAATTGGCAGAGTTTTGGTTCACCTTGTTTGTATTTACATGAAAATGAGAAAACCAGGTGGGTTTTCGTTCTAAACAAAGAATACAGAGTTATCAAAAGAATACAATACATAAACATATGGAGAGGTTTCAAATGTTTGCACAACAGAAGCATGGTATCAGGCTAGGGTTTCAAATCCTTTTAATTTTTGTGAAGATCAAAGAACAACAGAGGGCCGAGCCATTTCATTATTTACACATAGAATAAAGGAAACAATAAAGAGTTTCTCATAGGCGGCCTATGATGGGAAAGTTTTCTCTCCTTATTTTGAGGAGATAAATGAATATCCTATTTTCTTCTTTGATCACATTCAGAAAATAAACCAGAATCATAAGTAAGGTCACGTCCTATCATGAAAATGAAAGCCTTAAGATATGTGCAACTGAATTTATTAAAGAGGCTTTAGAAACTCTTATACAAGGTCACAACCATGAATCAAAGGGGAAAACCTGAATATGATCATCATTTTTTGCATGAATGAGGCAATAAACAACACTCTACCCATAGTATGCTATGGAGTCTAAGTTCTTATGCAAGAAATAGAGTTTATCAGGCAACTTACCAACATACTCCCATAATATGACTGTAAATATAGATCTTTAGATTGCATTGAGATGGTGTCAAAAATCTCTTCAATTTCAGCCTCAAAATGATGAAACATCAATAGAGTCAACATAGACAATAACTAGATGGGGTTTTAGTGGGAAAAATGCAGATGTACAATGGAAGCTGCGGCCATTCCATCCTTAGAGAAGAAAGAACACAAAATCTAGAATATACAGAGAAATAAAGAAGTTTTTCTTTTCTTTTCTATTGCAAACACAAAGTCCAAGATGTGCAAAGATGAGCATACCATGTAATCTCTAGCAGAAAAACATTTCAAAGCTTGAGCCCAATATAACCATGGTGGCCAGAAGTAGAGAAAGGGAATCAATAGAACAGTTCACAAATAAAAAATACATAAGAAAATATCACATAGTCGCGGCCTTGAAGGCCATTTTTGTCCTCAAAATGAATACAAGAAAACATAATGTAGTTTGGAGTTAACTTACCATTGTTTTCAGAGGTGAAATCAAGCTACAAAAGCTCAAAAAATGGCTCCAAAGCTTCATAATCGAAACTCTTTCTCTCCACCATGGCAACATAGCAGAGCTCCAAGACAAGAAAAAGTAAAAATGCAAAATGATTATGACTTTTAGGGTTCAATGGCATTTGCTTGCCCTAAGTCAAAAAGACTTTGATTTTTGCTAATGATTTTAGAAAAATCATTATGTTTTATTGATGCCCATGGTTTATGACTTTCATGTCAATGACCTAATATAAAGGGGCCATGAGTTAGATATAGCATGAAACCCAAGACTATGCATGGAGAAGCCCATCGAAGACTCTAGTCTTCTAAAAAATGACATTGAATATCAAAGTGAGACTCAAAATTTTTCAAAGAGATTTATTTAATGATCACTTTAATATTTATTATGTGCATAATGTCGGGTATTGGTTGAGGTTGTTTTTTTATTACCTCTAATGTTGTGTTTGCCTTATACTATGTAAAGTAAATTAATTAAATAATGAACTATAAATCAATTAATTAATTAAACTATTTTAAGGTGAAAAATTTGTAACTTCAAGTCAATGTTGCATGTAAAGTGCTAAATTTAGATAGTGCATGGAGGAAGGATATATTGAAAATTCTAAAAAAAATTTGCTCATGCATAAGTGGAGCTTCAAAGTTCAGTTATTCAGTTCATGCAGATAGTGAGACACTACTTTTAGTTTCACGTTAGTTCATGAGATATTTTGGTCATGCACATGGAAAGGTGGAGTTTTCTAGGCACAAAGAGTAGTTTGCTTCATTTTTGAGCTATTTTTATCAGGGTTATCTCTTCTGCTCGGATTTCACATTGGAAATGTTGTTTTTACTTAAGTTCTCATCCACTTCTATTATTGGCTGCCTTGTGCATGCCTTTTATATATATTGGAAGAGCTTAGTTTCTTTCACTAGTTCTTATCTTTCATCTCTTCTGGCATACCTTTTTGCAGAGAGAAAGATTTGTAACTCATCTTTTTACATTAATACAATTTTACAGCTTTATAGGTTACTTTAGTTTGTCGTTTTGCAAAGTTTTTCCTTCATATTGTTCATTGAGATAGAGTTCACCTTTGCAATTTTAGAGGTTTTGTATGTTTAAATGATCTGATGCAAGTCTAATGTGTTTCATTACTGAAACCTTCAGACTTTTGTCTTATTTTTGCATGCTTATACACAATTGTTGTTCGTCACAAGTCGTTAATTATGCTCAAAACTTGTTCCTTTTCATATTTGTGAAAACTTAGTTTTCCTTAGAAGAAAGTAAATAAATACAACCTTTTAATGAATTAATAATGTGTTCAGAGAGCTCAAATTTCCCTGTGTTAACAAATTTTTCTAAAGATATAGGTTGTGACTTTTCTGCAAGTTCTACCATCATTAGATGCATCACCATCGAATAGTTCAATTTTTCTAGTTTTTGCATTAGATTAAGTTTTTTTCCCTTTTCCCATCAAAGTTTCAAGTCCATAATTAGAAAATAATATAGGAACCAACCTAGAATCTGGAGGTCTATCTTCGTCATAGGAATACCCACAACCTAAAGATAGTTCCCATGTTTCAACAGATTTATGAATTTAGCCATTC
This sequence comes from Sequoia sempervirens, assembly GCA_007258455.2. Taxonomy (NCBI): domain Eukaryota; kingdom Viridiplantae; phylum Streptophyta; class Pinopsida; order Cupressales; family Cupressaceae; genus Sequoia; species Sequoia sempervirens. The sequence goes on along the minus strand of VDFB02271358.1, from coordinate 1,243,275,486 downwards.
AAGCATTCGAGTGCAATCTGTTTAACAACAGGTACAATCATTGATGATCTCTTATACCTTCACAACTTGAATATATATACCTTTCTCCCCTACACATACTCATTTAATCATAATGTTCTAAGAGAATGAAAATAGAGATTATCCAACTTATCTGATAACAATTCCAATATTATCTCACAATTAAACAATATTGATCAAAGTCAAATGATTCACTTTTCTAGCATATTTGAACTTATTAAAGAGTCACAATAGTTATATCCAGGGTTGAGCCTCACCTAAGCACCTCATGTCATAAAAATTAATTAAATTTTCTACACACATAATTACTGCATACACCAAACTCTTTTTAAAATAGATGCGAAAAATTGTCCAAATACACAGTTAACAAATTTTTAAAATAGATAAGCCAAATTTTCTTAGGAACAAATTCTTAAAATGAGCAAGTTAAATTTCCCAAATACAAAGGGATAAAAATAGAACAAAGAATGTAATCTATAGTCTTATAAACACTTCATGTCATAGAAATTAATTAAATGTTTTCCACATACATACAACAAACTCTTTTTAAAATAGATGAGAAAAATTGTAAATACTGAATATGCTAAATTTCCCAAATATGTATAGCCTTTTAAGCACTTCATTTCACAGTACATGTCTTACTTGCAATCTCCAAAATGTTTCCATGCAATCGAGATTAGCTTTTCCTATGCAAATTGCTACATGTCTTTCATAAGCTAAGATAAATTGATGGAGTTAGTAGATTATACTATTAAAGTTTCAACTCTTTTAATCATGAGTGCCAAAGTATATGTACTCAAATTTCTAAAGATGGAATCTCATATTAATAGCGATTCTTAAAATCGAAAGTGCCCAATTTGGAGATCAAGTTTTTCCAAGAAGGGAATCATTTTTAAAAGAGCAATTCCCTAAAGATATGATTAAGCTTGTTTTCAGCTTCCTCATACATACAACCATTACATACAAACTATTTGACCTTAAGCCTTGATAAGTATTGTCAAGTTTACACAAAAACTCAAGTTTTAGTATGAATTCAACTATATTAATATTATAAAAAAAATTAATTAGTTGAATATATACACTCATTAAAAAGTTTAATATTTCAAATATTTTATAAGGTATAAGAAAAGTTAGTTATGAGTAAATTAGGAATTGATTACAATTTGGAAAGCTATATACAATGTTTTTGAATGTAAAAGGGTTCCATTTTTTAGTTTGTTTTCAATATTTAGCATAATTGAGATAAAAACAGAGAACTTTCTAGATTTAAACTATATATAAAAGGGTTTTCGAAGTTGTGTAACTTCAATAAAATAATACATAAAGCATTTGATTCTTATTTTTGGATGTTTTCCCTATTATTATTACCAATTTTTTATATGTTAGATTGGTATTCTCTTTCTGTCATTGTGCAAACTATTTGTCATCTCTTGGAGAACTTACAAGCTATGTAATATGTGTAAATAAATGCAGTCATAATCTTGGTATCTTGGTTTGAGTGTATTGATATAGCCTATCTCATAGTATGTGAGTTTGCATGCCATTTTCTCATTGTTGTCACAATATCATATCTATTATTATTTGTATTCATGATATAAATCTAGTAATGTGTATTCTAGTTTTGTTATATGAACTCTCTTTATGTTTGTACAAGTTTATAAAATTTCTTAGTTTGTATTCATGTATTTACAACTAGGGTTTATGTAAGTCATTTTCATTCATCTTTTCCCTTTTGACCTTTGGTGTTTCTAGTTAAAATACCACAAAAACCCCTAAATTTTATCATATGAGGGAGCTGCCCCTATCAAAAATAGAGGAAGACTTCTATTGTATAACAATCTTTCCAACTATTGGTATGATTATCATTGCTCTTTGGGAAAACATGGTCATTATTGGAGATATACTTGTAGTGACAAATCTATTTACCAATAATCCTCCACAAATATTGAAAGATTCTATCCTCACCAATCAAAATGTGTCATTTTTTATCTCCCCATCCTCTAAGGTGTATCATTCAATATGATCCCTTAATCTTCATCTTCAATCCTTACCCTCCATCTCTTGGGTCAAATTTTATAAATTGAGAGCTCCTTCACTATTTGAAAACAATTGTTTGAATGTATTGTTATGTTGTTGTTTTGAGCACTTAATACATCAAAACTAATTCATCAAATCAACTCTTTGGGCACATCCACCTCATTTTGGTACAACAAGGAGTTATAGTTAAGGTATAATACATTGTTTTGATTTATGTTTTATCTTCCTAAGGTTTAACTTGAGTGTTGCATTTGAAGGTGAATCAAGAAATTTAAACTACTTTTGGTTTCTCTTTTATGTTCGATTTTTCATATACAAAAAATAAAGGGCACCTAGACATAAATGTTTAGGAAAAGTCTAGGTATGTTACTTAGAGATTGATTCAAATGAAGACTCAAAATTAGAAGAATATGAACTAGAACCTAAGAGCCAAGAGTATATTTTGTAGGAGTAACCCTTGCCATCCATTTAGAGTTCATGGAGTCTTGTAGGGGATAGAGTTATAGTTTTTATTGATAGTGGGGACACACATAACTTCATAGATGCGATATTGGTAGCCATAAAAGGACTGAAAATAGAGGAATTTTAAGGGTTTAATTTTTTCATGGATGATGGCTTCACTATTTCTTGTACTAATAATATATAGCATATTGACATCACTTTGGGAGTACTTAGAGCATGGGAAGATTTTTATGTTATTGATATAGGTCAGATAATGGCTTTGGGTGTGGAATGGTTGTATTTATTTATAGACCTCACTAAAAAAAAATATTATGGAGTTGAAATTCAAATAAGAGGGAAGATATGTTGTACTTGAAATCCTTTCAATGAAGCTCTAGGATTGGTTTTAATAAAAATAATTGAGAGATATTTTCATAAAGGCCAAGTGGCTTAGAAAGAATATTTTTTGATAACTAATACACATTTATCTAAAGGTGATAAGTATTATCATGTTAATACTCAATCTATTTTGGATGGGTATAGAAGAGTATTAAATGATTTACCTCTAGGGTTTTCATCAAATAAATTATTTTATCATGTTATAGAGCTTCAAATTAAGGCTATGAGAGCCATCACTACCCATTATTATCACCCAAGAAGGCATAAGGAAGAGATAGAGAAGGAAATTAAGGAACTATTGGATATGGTACATATCAAATGAAGTTCTATCCCATTTTCTTATTTCATAGTTTTGGTCAAGAAGAAGAATGGTACCATAAGTATGTGCATTGATTATAGGTCTCTCAATAAAAAGATAATCAAGAAGTACTACCCTATTCCTAGGATTCATGATTTGATATATGAGCTTCATAGTTTAGTATATATTTCCAAGCTTGATCTTTGATTAGGGTATCATCAAATATGAGTAGTAGAGGAGGATGCATATTAGAAAACTTTTAGATGTACTTTATGGTCATTATTATTTTTTTCTCATGCATTTTGGATTGAAAAATGCACTAGCTATTTTATATTCTTGCATGAATCGTGTATTCATTAATCAACTGAGGAAGTTCATGTTGGTTTTATTTGATGCATAATTATTTATAATAAGAATTGGGAAGATCACTCAAGACAAATAGATGAGGTGCTTGATATTCTAGACTAGTAGTTAGTCTTTGTGAAGACATCTAAGTATGAGTTTGGGATAATATAGGCCATGCATTTGGGGCATATATATTAGTGTCAAAGGTTTTAAAGTAAATTAGGAGAAGATACACAAAAATTTATGTTGGCCTCTATAAGAGTTGGTATAGAATACCATATACCATACAATATTTGGTTGAAGATTGTATCCACCCAAGATCTAGGAAATGCTATTCTATTCAAGGATAAAAATTATAAATTATAATTGGATTGATTTAGAAATGAGACCCCTTGGTTATATAGCCAAGGTGAGACATATGATTAGACAAGATCATGACAAGCATCTTAATCCTATGTCATGACACAACTAATATTAAATGACTTAGGACACATGAATGAAATGACAAAAGATAAGATAATATATAATGCCAAATAAGACTTCGAGAAAGATTCCCAGGACCTAAGTAAACTTAACATGTGATAATGAGCTACTAGGTGAACTAGTTAGGTAAAAAAATGTATTCACACCAATATCCTCTTCTAAGTCTCTATCACAATTGAGGGGCTTCTTTGGTCTTTATAATTATTATAAAACATTTGTGAATGAATTTTTATAGTTGGCTACACCGTTGACATATTTGATGAAGATATATTTATCTTGGAAAGATTCCATACAATGATCTTTTGATAAGCTCAAGGATGTAATGATTTTGTGTCTTATGTTGGCTATTCCTAATTCTTGAAACCCCTTTGTATTAGAGTGATGCTTTAGGAGAAGGTATTAAATAAATTTTGATGAAAAATAAGCACTCCATAGAATTCGAGAGTAGGAATATCAAGGATACATACAATGGTTTTTCCATCTATGTTAAGATGTTGGATATCATGCATGCTTTGGATAAGTAAATGCAATATTTGGTGTGTGGGATATTTTTAGTGAAGATGAATAAAATAATGTGAAGTTCTTCCTCAATCAAAAGGATTTGAATGATGGGAAAAAATGGGTGATTAGGCTACAATCTTATGATTTTGATATTGAGTATGTTAAGGGTATTAAGAATAATGGGTTAGTTGATGCATTAACACTTGTACCCTATGTACAATATATTTTCTAATTGGGTAGTCACTATAATAATGGAGTATTCCAAGAATTTATTTACTATTGATATTTTGAATGGTAAGTTTTAGGATGATAGGTATAAGGTGTAAAATGAAGTCATACTTTACAAGGATATAGTGTATATTTTTCTTGAATCAAAGATGAAGGAGATATTTTTGAGGAAAATTCATGACACAACTTTGGTAGGCCATGTAGGGGACCTCAAGAATTAAAAGAAAGTGAGAGAAATTTTCATGGAAAGTAGTTAAGGAGGATATCCATAAGAAATTTAAAGGGGTGTATCACATTCAAAAAAGAAGAGAAGTTGCTTCTAGCAATATTGTTGTATCCCTTATCTATTGTCGATAAAAAAATATGAGAGTATTTATATGGTCACTATAATTCCACAAGTTCATGGTAAGGATTATATCTATGTTGTAGTTGATAGGCTCACTAAGTATGCTTATTTAAGTGACATATTCAAAATTCAAGGCATCATAAGTGGCTTATTTTTTTTTAGAAAGGTGTTTGGACTCCATGGCTTGCTTAGGAATATAGTAAGTGATAGGGATACTAGGTTCCTTGGTCTATTTTGGTACTTGATCTCTTTCAATTGATAGGTACATAGTTGAATCCTAGCACTAGCTATCACCCTCAAATAGATGGGAAAAATGAACAATGGGATTGATACACATTTGTGGAATTATATAATATGGCACAAATTGGCATCGATCAAATGACTCATTCTTGATCATAACTATAATACTTCACATCTTAGTTCCAATGTAATAAATTTATTCAAATCTTTATATAGATGTGATGCTTATCTTTTGTGTAATTTTTATAGTAGAAACCATGGTGCTTGTTACCTGATTTTTAACTTTTAGCTGAAATCAGGTAACTTAATGTTTACTCTTTTGTGTTCCATTTAAACATTAGAAGATAAACCATAATATTGCTAAGTTCATCAATATGCATGGAAATGATTGTCAAGAAAATATTGCATTTTTATTCCAATGTTGCAATTATATACAAATGCGAAAGAGAACCATATGTGTTACAAATGTAATATTTATTCATAATCATGAAAGTGAAAATATTCCTCACAAGCCAAGGGACTAGCTATCCTAATGCTAGTAAAGAAGAAATCATATGCATATGGATACAAAATGAAAATTGCATATAACATGAAAAGGGACCCATCATTTCTTGGTGGAATGATGAATCTCATTGACTTGGCCTTGCATCATCTCTGCTGCTTTGCTACTCTACTTCCGTTTGACCCCCTCCTCATTTCTCCTAGGTTTCCTGCATTGGATTAAACTAGTGTTGTTAGATCAATTAAAGATCCCTGATCAAAATTATATGCAAAACATCCATAAACATGTGATCAAATGTCTACAAGCATTAAAATAGCAGCATACCATCAATGTCCCTTAAAACAAGAAAAAAGTGATATAACACACCTATGATATGCTTTGTTTATCTAACTGTTTGTTCCTTGAACAGATTTAGGAAAAATCTTGTTACTATTCTAATTCAGCTAATTACAACATGTGGGGTAAATGTGGCTGGCTCCCACGAGGGGAGAGCTCAACATGCTTCCCTCTGATGTTTTAAGAGGGATAGAAAATTTAGCAACTTGATCAAATCAATGATAGACATGCTATTAATGCATTAAATCAATATGGAATCACACCAATTGATCAACTTTCATTATCAGATTCAAAAGATGCAACACATAATTTGAGTTGTCATGAGATTTGTACTTCATCTTTTCATAGTGAATCAATCAATAGGCTGCCATCATGTCAAAAGGAAGGTACATTTTGTTGGATATGTATTTCAATATTCTTAAGTGGATCCAAGATCCATTTTATTAAAAGAAGTAAATGATCTCAATGATGCATCTATTAAAATAGAGGAGATATCAAGTCATGCCTAAAACCATCATGAGTCATATGGAATAGCAAGAAGGAACAAGGACAGTCATGCATCGTTGCATAAAATACATAGTTCAATTCATCTCACCTTAATCCTATTGAACATCCACACATCACTTAGAATGGCGAGCTTTCAAGTCACCACCATAAGTGACATATATCTACCCAGTAGGATTAAGGCAAAGGGAATGGTGGAGTACTAATATTTAGTGAGCAATCATGAAGCAACACAAGGTGACACTCTTTTGAAGCCAAGACCATGTGCAAGTGAATATGACAACAACCTTTTATGAGTCTACAAAGGGCAGTCCTAAGGGAGTAAACATGACAACAACAGTGCATGTTGATCTCATGAAATAGGTCAACAACAAGGAAAGCATGCAATCAAGCAACATGGACAAAATTTCTAGGAAGAAGTCACATGACAAAAATCCAAGAGAAGTGTTTGCAAGTGGTAACATGGAGTCATGATCAAAGGGGCAGCAAGCCTTTGTTAGGTAACAATCATGAAAAAAAGAGCAATGACAAGAATTTTGTTCCAAGTACAGTCAAAATGCATCATGAGAAGTACCAAGTTATAACAATAAAGAGTGATAGGTGCAATGTGGAGTACAGGAGAATTCAGGAGAGCGAGTGCATTCATTGTTTCTTTCTTGAATTCTAATGTAAGTTTACATTCATGGTTCATTTCATAGTGAACATTCATTAGTAAGTGAAAAGAATAGTTTAAACATTGTGAACATATACTACAATGAGGAAAGTAATGAGGGGAGCAGTCTAATACATGAGTAGAATATCTTTTTCAAAACACCAAACGATGATATAAAGGCCACAGTCTATGACAACCATAAGTGGAATTTTTGGAAACAAATGGTAAATGTGCATATGATAGCCATACCATGTGCAAAGTTTAGAGACAACAAAATTTAAGTAAAAACTAGAGATAGCTAAGAAGATAAGGATTTAGATGATAGAGGGACTGTGACTTCAATAAGCATCAAAATGCCATGTTAAATGGTAGGTGTTCTGCAAAATTATACAGTCTTCCAACTTTTCTTCCAATGGGACTATGGTTTGATGATTCATTCACCTGATGATATAGGAATTGCACTAGTTTTGATTCTCACAACATCATTGGTTTATGCCTTATGACACAAGTTTGTTTGTTTTCAACAAAAGGGGGGATGGTACAAGTAAAAGTGCAAGACATGATGTTGAAAAGGCTCACTCCCCTTGTGCTATCATTTCTCAATTGTTTATGAGAGATTGTTCTTTTCTGCCATGGAGTGAATAATAGTCCTACGGACTTGAATGATGAAGAACCCACTCTGAAAAATGACTTGATGTCTAGGAACTTCAATGCGGACAAACCAATGATGTTTACATATAAAGAAGTTCTTGCTACAACTAATCATTTCAAGAATTCATAACTTCTTGGAAAAAATGCCAATGTTGTTAAAAGCAATGTGTGGCTAGGCAAGGGTAGTCTTTCAAGGGAGATGACAATAATGTGCCTATTGAGAGAAGAAAATTCCCCAATGATCACCCAAAGATGCAACTCTAGAGAAACCCAAATATGTTTCGAAAGAGACAAATAGTGATGAGTGCATAAAGGCAGATAAAAGCTTAAATATGTGTATGCTACATAAAGAAATAGTCTTCAAAAAGGTGGTGCAGTGAGAGGAAGGAGTAAAAGATATCTTGCTCATTAATAAAAACTAACATATGCATAGTAGCAATACATAGAGTCATAGAGAATAGTAAAAAATACTTCTGAATGATTATAATAGAGCAACAAGATCAGTATATCTAATCATTTATCAAGAGGATTCTAAAGTGGAACAAGCAATAGGTTTTGGCATGTAATTGATTTGATTGCTTTAGCAGGAAAGCTTATTGTAGGTCACAACTATCTCTTAGATTTTGGTCATATACGTAGCAATTTTATTACTCCTCTGCCAGAGACAGTGGTTGAATTTACATCTTTTCACAAGCATTTTTCATATATCATTGATACTAAGTACCTTCTCAAAATAGAGGCAGAGTTTGGCGACCATAAGAGCAACGTTTGAAAAAGAAAGAGAAATGGTCTTCATGTATGAAAGAGCATATTTTTGCAATGAGAATAGTCAAAATTAATAGAAGGAAAAGCACAAAGAATACAGATGTTTTCGTGAGGAGAAGGCCGCAACCCGCAAAATAGCACATACCATTCAAAAGGAAGAAAAAAACCATGGAAGGTTCTATAGGAAAAGCAAATGTCTTCAATCTTTTTGTCACAAACTACGAATATACAATCACTTCTTTCACATAAAGTATTGAAATCTCAGCATCTCCACACCATCAAAACCCACTTGGGGTTTGCAAGAAATAACAAATGCATAAAGAAGATAGAAGGATTCAATCCTGTGCAAACTTGGAAGCACTCAGGAATAAGTGAAAATGCAAGAGATTCGAATAATGAAGCTTACCCTTGTTGCTATTGTGGAGAAATACATGAAGATTTGAGGGCTTTCCCTAGATTTTCCCTCTCAAAATCCAAGTCAAGGACTCTCTAATGGTGGTTGATGTAAAAGAATAACCACATAGAAGAAATCACACATAGAAATTGCATCAAAAGGTGTTCACAGCTGCGGCCTTCAAGCTCAAATGGCTCTCAAACAGTGAAAAAAGATCCAATTTTTTATTAAAAAAAAATCAATTACCTCTTTTTCCAGTGAGGGATCACATGATTTTTTCAAAAAACCAGCCAAGAAACCATCAACAGTGCTCTCTCCAAAACCCTATGGTGGCTAGGAGTTCTCCAAAATTGCTCAATGCAAATTGAGGTCGAAAATCAAAGAGTGCTTTGTTTTGAGACTAGGATTTTACCCTAATTTTCTTGGCCGACCATCAAAGGTAATTTTTACCTTTGTTTAAATTTTGTAACATAACTAATGGAGGCCGTGGGCTAAGACATTAGGTCTTATGCGTTATGTTTTTTTTTTAAATTATATGTGCCTTGCATTTTTTACTTTTGCATTGAGTTGCAATGTGAAACATTTTTATAATTAAGTGATAATTTGTAATGACTTAATTATAATTTTTTTATTTAAATGAAAAGTATTGATGTTGTAACATGTAATTGACTGAGTTTGGAGGTATGAGTCAAGGAATCAATCCAAATGCCTTTCTTTCGCATTTTTTTTTAATGTAAAACATTTAATTAAAGTGGTGTACCTATAAACCATTTAATTAAAATGTTTCTTTGTAAATGCGAAATTGGAAAAGACATGTGTTGATATGCTAAGTCATGAGGTGTTGAATCTTGTGCTTTGCAAACACAAAAGGCATGCGTTAAACAACTAGCAGACATGTGGAAAGTGTGAGAGTTATCTTTGACTGTTTTAGAGGGGATGGACCTTTTGGAGGCTATTTTGTCACACTTTTGGCATGACCTTGGACTTAGCTTAACTTTTCTGCATTTGGAGGACCTTTTGGATGGATTTTGGAAGCTTCCATTTTGGATTTTGTGCTTCATTTGACCTAGGGTTTCTAGAAGTACCTGTGTGGGCTTTTGGTTTCAAAATTGCCTAAGTATATTCAGACTTGAGTTTTTGGGGAGTTCTTTCTTTCTTTCTGCAAGGTATTGTAGCTTACTTTGGAGCTTTTTTCAAGCAGAGGAATGCATTGTGACTCCATATTAGACATGTGTAGTAGTATGTGACACCATTTTATTAATGAATTTCAGTATTTTTACCTTCTTAGAAGCTACTTTATTGAGTGCAGTGTGGTGATTGATGAATGTTATTGTGAGTTTTGACAACTCCTTCAATGCTTGTCTCATTTTAGCACATTTAAGTAGAATGAACATATATTTATGCAGGTTGTAAGCTTTGTGATGGGTCAAATGGTTATTTTAGTTGTGGAAACTTTTTCCCTTCAAAGTGGCAAATGAACCAAGCCTCCTTACAAAATACTTATGCATTAATATATTTAAATGTCTGAGTTGTGTCAAGTTAAGCCAAGCTTTTGATAAAACTATGTGTGAAAGAAGTTGTATGGGTCTGAGAAATATCATTAGGTGCATGACCATAGGGGTTTAATTTGTCTTTTCATGTTTCTTTCTCCCCTTTTCCAAGTAAGGAATAGTTTAGGTGACACCATCAAAATGGGAGCCAACCCATAATTTGGAGGTCTGCTTTCGAATAGGATACCCACAACTTGAAAGCAGTCCCATGTTACATCCAATCCTGCTAAGTTCTTTCATAGCTTGGCATTAGGGGTGCATATTTGGATCACTAACAGTTTTGGCACTCTCGGTGGGATCGTGAACTGATTCTTAGTTCATTTGTATGCATTTTATTGTTGTTGTTTGGTGTGTACAACAGTAGTGTTAGCATTTTGGAGGCATTTTCTTTACATACCTGGGAACTTCGAAAGAATAAAAATTGGTTTCAAGCAGAAAAAGTGCTGGTATGTACTTATTTTTAGAAAACTCAGACCTGGTTTTCTTGCCTTACAAGAAATTTCAATGAATTTCCAGCTTCTATGAATGCTCAAATATGTCTTCATTTCATGGAAGTATGTCATATCATCCTCCATTTCATGAAAATGTTTCCCATGCATCTTCATATCTGCCATATCATACTGAGGATTCTGTTAGTTTTACCCACAATAACCCTATAGCAGTAGGTTACCAGCATGTTCAATACTTTTGCCACCCTCCCACCCCTGCTCAGTTTGCACATCAACCTAGATATGTACAACAATAGTCTCAATAAAACCCTCATAATGTCAACCAACATGTTTGTTCACATGCTCAATCTCAGAGGGTTAACAACATGAGCATCGATGATATAATTTCTAATTTTGGAAGACAAATATTAGAGATTGAAGGACAACAAGAGGTTGATTGGAAATAGGAATAGGAAGCTTACCAAGCTCAGAAAAATGAGTAGGAATGGGAGGCCAAAAATAGGAAATTTGAGGAGAATCTTTCCCAGTAGCTTGCTACAAAGGATGCAAAAAGGAGGCTAAAATTTTCCAAACAAGAAGTTCCCAAGTACAAGTTTGCAAGCTTTAGGAAAAATAAGCCTCTAGAAGCCCCTAGTAAGTCTTCTCATTTTGAAATTTCAAGTTTCAGAGGATTCCATTCAATGCAAGAGAATGTAGTACTTGTAGACAATCGGTCCATCATCCCTCAAGAGCATCTCATTGATCTGAATGACTTAATCCTCATGGAGAGGATCAACAAGGTAAACCCATTGCATTTAGTTGTAGCATGTTACTGACTACAACAAAACAAGCTCAAACAAGAGGAGGCTTAGCTAATGGTAAAATAGATTGAAGATATTCCTGAAGTGGAGGGCTCTTGTGAGGTCAAACTTGAGAAACTAGACCTCCAAAGTGAAAAGCAAGAATCAATAAACGATGCTAAGGAGCCCAGTCAGTTAGGACAACAAGTTTTACAGCCTAAGAAAGATGAGGATCCCCAAGGCATTGCTTATACAACTAAAGAATAGATAGACACAAAGGAACATGGTCTTCTCTTCCTCAAGAATGTTGTCTTGAGGAAAATGATAATCCTTTTATCATTAAAGATACTAAGAAAAATGATGAGGATTTGTTGTGGGATGACTTGGAGGTTTTCGTTTCAAGCTTGGATAGTAAACAACCTTCTACGGAAGAGAATCAAGTAAATATCAGTATGTCAAGTAAAATAGAGCCTGAGCATCAATCCCCTATTGGTTTACTTGATGCACTTCCTGGTTTTGTGGAGGAAACAACCATGCTTTATCTTGCATCTCAGGAATCAAATGATTCCAATAAGCAAGGTGAGACCAAAGAGATAGCTCAAAAGTATGAATCATGTTGTCCTAAACAATAGGAGGAGACAAATGAACATGAGAAACTTGGTGGGAAATAAGCTAATATGTTTGTGTATGATGGGATACCTTCTTTTGTTGAACAAAGTGAAGAAGATATGTCTATGATATACCAGGTTTTGGGAAAGCTACAAGATGTTCAGCTATGTGATGAGTTGCTCGTTCATGAAAATCAATACGACAATGAAGCTTTAGCTTATGAAGTATTATCATTTTGGGATGATCTACAGTCTGTTTTGGCCCATGAAGAAGCCTCTTTTTTCCCAATTTTGGCTATTGAACCAACACCCTTTGTAGAAAAAGATCAAAAACAACATAATTTTGAATAACAAGAAACAAGCATGGAGAGTTTTGGATTTACACTTTCTAGAGGATGCCCAATCAGGCATCTAGCCAAAATGGAGGCCAATAAGGATATTGATACCTTGCTTGCACCCAAGCACGAGGGTATAACTAAGGAAGAGCACACTCAAGTTACCTTTTTGCCTCAAAACAAGAATGTTTACATTCCATATGAAAAGGTTAGTAAGCTTGCATATGTTCTTCAAGAGATATTGCAGCTATCTGCTGAATTTTCATGCATGTTCCATTTCTTTCTAGTTGTTCTCCAACATGGAAAACATTGTAAATTCTTTAGAAAATGCAGTTATTTCATCCAGACTGTCAATGGTTTTGTTTGACCAACTTCTTTGTTGGTTAGAGTAGGTTAGGGTAGTTTCATTTCAAATGCAGCTTTCATTTCCCTAATTGCTATTTTTCACATTTAGTTAGTTTGCTTTGGTGTGTTTTGAATAATTTCCATGGTGTCATATGTTGTTCTAATTAGTTACAACAACATACAATGTTGTTTTCAAGTAGTGTCAGCCTTTAGATGACTCCGTGCCCAATGGATAAGCTTTAGGAAACTGGTTGAGATGGTTTGCAGGCAAACATATAGCAGATGTCACAAAAAATGTTACCTAATTTTTAGCTTTCAGCTAAAATAAGGTAACTTAGTGTTTACTCTTTTATGTTCCGTTTAAACATTAGAAGATAAACCATTATATTTTGCTAAGTTCATCAATATGCATGAAAATGATTGTCAAGAATAGATTGCATTTATATTCCAATGCTGCAATTATAGACAAATGAGAAAGAGAACCATATGTGTTACAAATGTAATCTTTATTGATAATCATGAAAGTGTAAATTTCCCTCACAGGCCAAGGGACTAGCTATCCTAATGCTAGTAAAGAAGAAATCATACGCATATGGATACAAAATTAAAATTTCATATAACATGAAAAGGGACCTTTCATTGCCTAGTGGAATAATGAATCCCATTGACTTGGCCTTGCATCATCTCTGTTGCTCTGTTGTTCTGCTTGCGTTTGACACCCTCCTTGCTAGTTCTAGGTTTCCTACATTGGATTAAAACAATGTTGTTAGAGAAATGAAAGATCCATGATCAAAATTATATGCAAAACATCCATAAACATGTGATCAAATGTCTACAAGCATTAAAATAGTAGGATACCATAAGTGTCCCTGAAAACAAGAAAGGAGTGATCAAACACACCTATGATATGCTTTGTTTATCTAGCTATTTGTTCCTTGTGCAGATTTAGGATAAGTCTTGTTACTATTTTGATTCAACTAATTACAACATGTGGGGTAAATGTGGCCCCCATGAGGGTAGAGCTCAACATGCCACCCTCTGATGTTTTGAGAGGGATAGGAAATTGAGCAACTTGGTCAAATCAATGATAGACATGCTATTAATGCATTAAATCAATATGGAATCACACTAGCTGATCAACTTTCATTATCAAATTCAAAAGATGCAACACATAATTTGAGCTATCATGAGATTCATACTTCATCTTTTCACAGTGAATCAATCAATAGGTTGCAACCATGTCAAAAGGAAAGTACATTTTGCTGGATATGTCTTTCAATCTTCTTAAGTGGATCCAAGATCCATTTTATTAAAAGATGTAAATGATCTAAGTGATGTATCAAGTTCAATTATGCATCTATTAAAATAGAGAAGGAGATATCAAGTCATGCCTGAAACTATCATGAGTCATATGGAACAACAAGAAGGAACAAGGTCAATCATGCATCATTGCATAAAATACATAGTTCAATTCATCTCACCTTAATCCTATTGAACAACCACACATCACTTAGAATGTCGAGCTTTCAGGTCACCACCATAAGTGACATATGTCTGTCTAATAGGATTAAGGCAAAGGGAATGGTAGAGTACTGATATTCAGTGAGCAATCATGAAGCAACACAAGGTGACAATCTTTCGAAGCCAAGACCATGTGCAAGTGAATATGACAACAACCTTTTATGAGTGTAAAAGGGGAAATCCTAAGGGATTAAACATGACAGAAACAGTGCATGCTAATCTCATGAAATAGGACAACAACAAGGAAAGCATGGAATCAATCAACATGGGCAAAATTTCCATGAAGAAGTCACATGACAAAAATCCAAGAGAAGTGTTTGCAAGTGGTAACATGGAGTCATGATCAAAGGAGCAGTACACCATTGTTAGGTAGCAATCATGAACAAAAGAGCAGTGACAAGCATTTTGTTCCAAGTACAGTCAAATGCATCATGAGAAGTAATGAGCTATAACAATAAAGAGTGATAGGTGAAATGTGGAGTATAGGAGAATTCAGGAGAGAGAGTGCATTCATTATTACTTTCTTGCATTCTAATGTAAGTTTATATTCACAGTTCATTTCAGAGTGAACATTCATCAGTAAGTGAAAAGCATAGTTTAAACATTGTGAACATCTACTACAATGAGGACAATAATGAGGGGAGCAGTCTGATACATGAGTATAATTTATTTTTCAAAACACCAAACAATGGTATAAAGGCCACAGTCTATGACAGCCACAAGAGGAATTTTTGGAAACAAATGGTAAATGTGCATATGACGGCCATACCATGTGCAAAGTTTAGAGACAAAAAATTTTAAGTGAAAACTAGAGATAGCTAAGAAGATAAGGATTCAGATGATAGAGGGACTGTGACTTCAATAAGCATCAAAATGTCAAGTTACATGGTAGGTGTTCTGCAAAATTATGCAATCTTCTAGCCTTTCTTCCCATGGGACTGTGGTTTGATGATTCAATCACCTGATCATATAGGAATTGCACTAGTTTTGATTCTCACAACATCATTGGTCTATGCCTTAAGGCACAAGTTTGTTTGTTTTCAACAAAAGGGGGACTAGTACAAGTTAAAGTGTAGGACATGATGTTGAAAATCCTCACTCCCCCTTGTGCTATCATTTCTCAATTGTTTATGAGAGGTTGTTCTTTTCTCCTGTGGAGTGAAGAATGGTCCTATGGACCTGAATGATGAAGAACCCACTGTGACAAATGATCTAATGTCTAGTAACTTCAATGCGGACAAACCAATGATGTTTACATATAAAGAAGTTCTTGCTGCAACTAATCATTTCAAGAATTTAGAACTTCTTGGAAAAAAATATGAATGATGTTAAAAGCAGTGTGTGGTTAGGCAAGGGAAGTCTTTCTAGGGAGATGCCAATAATGTGCCTACTGAGAGAAGAAAATGCCCCAATGAGCCCCCAAAGATGCAACTCAAGAGAAACCCAAATATGCTTCGAAAGACACAAACAATGATGAGTTCATAAAGGCAGATAAAAGCTTAAATCTTTCTACGCTACATAAAGGAACAATCCTTTAGAAAGGTGGTGCAGTGAGAGGAAGGAGTAAAAGATATCTTGCTCATTAATAAAAACTAACATATGCATAGTAGCAATACATGGAGTCATAGAGAATAGTAAAAAATACTTCTGAATGATTATAATAGAACAATAAGATCATTATATCTGATCATTTATCAAGAGGATTCTGAAGTGGAACAAGCAGTTCACAACTATCTCTTAGATTTTTCTTATATACATAGCAAGTTTCTTGCTCCTCATCCTGAGACAGTGGTTGAATTTACATCTTTTCACAAGCATTTTTCATATATCATTGATACTAAGTACCTTCTCAAAACAAAGGTAGAGTTTGGTGACCATAAGAGCAACGTCTGAAAAAGAATGAGAAATGGTCTTCATGTATGAAAGAGCATATTCATGCAATGAGAATAGTGAAAATTAATAGAAGGCAAAGCACAGAGAATACATATGTTTTGGTGAGGAGAAGGTCGCGACCTGTAGAAAATGGAACCATTAACCATAAAAATGTGAAACCCTCGAGCATGCATATGGGAGACACAACCATGGCTTGCAAAATAGCACATACCATTCAAAAGGAAGAAGGAAACCATGGCAGGTTCTATAGGAAAAGAAGATGTCTTCATTCTTTTTGTCACAAACTATGAATATACAATCACTTCTTTCACAAAGTATTGAAATCTCAACATCTCCATGCCATAAAAACCCACTTGGGGTTCGCAAGAAATAACAAATGCAGAAAGAAGATAGAAGAATTCAAGCCTACACAAACTTGGAAGCACTCAGGAATAAATGAAAATGAAAGAGATTCGAATAATGAAGTTTACCCTCATTGCTATTGTGGAGAATTACAAGACCCATGGGATTTCTCTAGATTTTCCCTCTCAAAATCCAAGTCAAGGACTCTCTAATGGTGGCCGATGTAAAAGAATAACCATAGAGAAGAAATCACACACATAAATTGGATCAAAAGGTGTTCACAGTTGCGGCCTTCAAGCTCGAATGTCTATCAAAAAGTAAAAAAAGAGCCAATTTTTTATTAAAAAAAATCAATTACCTCTTTTTCCAGTGAGGGATCACATGATTCTATCAAAAAACCAGTCAAGAAACCATCAACAGTGCTCTCTCCAAAACCCTATGGTGGCTGAGAGTTCTCCAAAATTGCTCAATGCAAATTGAGGTCGAAAATCAGAGAGTGCTTTGTTTTGAAATTAGGGTTTTACCCTAATTTTCTTGGTCAACCATTAAAGGTAATTTTTACCTTTGTTTAAATTTTGCAACACAACTAATGGAGGTCGTGGGCTAAGACATTAGATCTTATGCATTATGTTTTTTTTTAAAATTATATGTGCCTTGCATTTTTTACTTTTGCATTGAGTTGCAATGTGAAACATTTTTATAATTAAGTGATAATTTGTAATGACTTAATTATAAATGTTTTATTTAAATGCAAAGTATTGGTGTTGTAACATGTAATTGAATGAGTTTGGAGGTATGAGTCAAGGCGTCAATCCAAATTCCTTTTGCATTTTTTTTGTAATGTAAAACATTTAATTAAAGTGGTGTACCTATAAACCATTTAATTAAAATGTTTCTTTGTAAATGCAAAATTGGAAAAGACATGTGTTGATATGCTTAGTCATGAGGTGTTGAATCTTGTGCTTTGCAAACACAAAAGGCATGAGTTAAACAGCTGGCAGACATGTGGAAAGTGTGAGAGTTATCTTTGACTGTTTTGGAGGGGATGGACCTTTTGGAGGCTGTTTTGTGACGCTTTTGGCATGACCTTGGAATTACTTTAACTTTTCTACATTTGGAGGACCGTTTGGAGGGGTTTTGGAAGCTTTCATTTTGGATTTTGTGCTTCATCTGACCTAGGGTTTCTAGAAGGACTTGTGTGGGTGGTTGGTTTCAAAATTGCTTAAGTATCTTCAGACTTGAGTTTTTGGGGAGTTCTTTCTTTCTTTCTGCAGGGTATTGTAGCTTACTTTGGAGCTTTTTTCAGGTAGAGGACTTCATTGTGACTCCATATCAGACATGTATAGCAGATGTGACACCATTTTATTAATGAATTTTAGTCTTTTTACCTTCTTAGAAGCTACATTATTGAGTGCAGTGTGGTGATATATGAATGTTATTGTGAGTTTTGATAACTCCTTCAATGCTTGTCTCATTTTAGCACCTTTAAGTAGAATGAACATATATTTATGCATTTTGTAAGCTGTGTGATGGGTCAAATGGTTATTTTAGTTGTGGAAACTTTTTCCCTTCAAAGTGGCAAATGAACCAAGCCTCCTTACAAAATACTTATGCATTAATATATTTAAATGTCTGAGTTGTGTCAAGTTAAGCTGAGCTTTTGATAAAACTATGTGTGAAAGTAGTTGTATGGGTCTGAGAAATATCATTAGGTGCATGACCATAGGGGTTTATTTTGTATTTTCATGTTTCTTTCTCCCCTTTTCCCAGTAAGGAATAGTTTAGGTGACACCATCTAAAGGGGAGCCAACCCATAATCTGGAGGTCTACTTTCGAATTGGACACCCACAACCTAAAAGCAGTCCCATGTTACATCCAAACCTACTGAGTTATTTCATAGCTTTGTATTAGGGGTGCAAATTTGGATCTCTAACAATGCTAGGGGAAAGATACTTGTTTCAATAAATCCAAGAAATTATGGAAGTTCTTAAGCATAATTTCTAACAAGCATAAAATAAGAAAAATATGTATGAATATTGACACCATTTAGAGAGTAAATTTGAGGTTGGATATTTGGTTTTCTTGAGGTTGCAACCTTATAGGTAGAAAATCTTATATCAAAATGAATGGATATATAAAGATCAATAATCTTTCTTTTATGAGCCCTATAGTATTTTTAGGAGGATTAGAGAGGTTTCTTATGAGATTGAGTTTCCAAAGAATAACAAGATCCATAATGCATTTCATATTTCACACCTCAAAATGCTAGTTGGACAACATATTACTCATTTATTAGAGTTTCCTCCTCTTGATGATGAAGGTAAGTTGCTCTTGGTGCTCAAAGCTATCTTGGATGTGCAAGAGAAAAAGTTGAGGAATAAGAGCATAACAAAGCACTTGGTGCATTGGAAAAATTCGCCACTGGAGGATGTCACTTGAGAAGGTGTAGAAACACTTGATCACACAAATCTAAAAATGCTTGAGGGAGAGCAATTTATGGAAATGTATGCTATCATATCCCATTTTCAAGTTTAGAGATATGGAGAAGACCTCTAGCCTATCTCCAGTTCTCATAGGCTAAAATATTAAGCGAGGGAGATGATTAATAATATTATTTTAATATGGGCATGATATTTTTTGTTTTCAAAGGGACAACTTAATATTATTATAATTAATTTAAAAGTACTTTTAAAGAATTAGTATTAAAAATATTTTTAAATAGAAATTTGAATTGATGGTCTTGAAATAGATAGTTATAAAAGAAGAGTAGTTGGATCAAAAGAGATTTAAATCCATATTTCTAGAATTTAGACATTGTGTTCAATGTTATCATAAAAGGACAAAAATCCTTTACTTGTGATGTCTAGGAGGATGAAAAACCTCTTGGGTTCCATTGTCAATTTTGGGGATGAAAACCCTCATCTCTATTGGGGGTAATCTCACTTAGGGATTGTATTGGAGCTAATATCTGTGGTTTTCTAATAATTTTTATTTGTAGAGTGATTGGTCTTTGAAATAAAATAATGTGTAATTGTTTCATATATCTTTGTTTCTAAATTACTTATATTTTTATAATTTAATGAGGTTGTTGTAGTCTGTGTGAAAATAATAGTCAAATTGTAGTCTACATTAACTATTACATACTTCTAAGGAAGGGTGATTTGCAATATCTGTTAGAATATTGAAAAAACATAATCCATAGGATCAAACAATGAACAAATACACTTTCCATGCGAGAGAGTTGCAAACAATAATACACAATATCCCCAACAAGAAAAAGCTACATAATGAACCTCAAAAATCTTCAAGGAAAAAAAAGAGTCTTCAAAGGTTGAGATTTCTATCAAAGGCATCAAAGGTATGATAATAAAATGAGGGTTGAGTGCTATATAGGAAAAACCCTAAATGATAAAGGGATTAGATCATGACAAGTGCCAACTTCTCATGCAACGAGACAAAATGATTTAATAATAAATCTCTAGTTAACAAAGAAAATCACTCCTAAATTTAGCTTTAGCGCATGATAATAAATTATACTAATAATTAATTATTAGCTAATGCATGATTACTCTAACACCCCCCTTAAGATGAACTTAGGGAGTAGCTAAAAATCCTAAAAAGAGAATGCATGATGGGCCTCAAAAAATAATGCCTGGTGAGGCACCCATGTACAAACAAAAGCATCTCTCACATCTTGAGAAAATGAGAAAACCTCATGGGAAAAAATGCTCTCCAAAAGAGAGAAAGGAAAATGAAGGAATGAAAAATCCTCCAAATAAAGGTAAAGGACTAAGAATCCTTCAACCGAAACAATGTCCCAAAAAGAAGAGGAACATGTAGAACATCACTAAAGCATGAAGAAGTTGTAGACAACTGTTGAAAGATGACTAACATAGTGCTAAAATGAAGAACCTCCAAAAATAGGAATGCAAGAGTGTCCATATGGTAAATGCTCCATCTAATCAAAATTCATGGGTAATCAACTGCTGATGTATGTTGCATCTGCCCAATACATAGGAACAAAAACTAGATACATAGATCAATTAAAAAAAACACCAAGGAAGCATTAACGCCAATAGTAGAAACCCCCCCATAATATAGAAAGGGAGAGCCAAGATAGGTACATTGAGAATGTGTGAAACCAAGAAGTGCATGTAGGATAATATCTGAATGTGCAACCAAAGAGTACCTACAAATAAAAGGGTGTGCAAACTAAGGCACACACGCATGAGGCAAGAATCACCAAGATTCACTGCTATTGTGGAAGGGACACTCACTTGACAAAGTTGTGATGAAAAAA
Organism: Sequoia sempervirens; assembly: GCA_007258455.2. Taxonomy (NCBI): domain Eukaryota; kingdom Viridiplantae; phylum Streptophyta; class Pinopsida; order Cupressales; family Cupressaceae; genus Sequoia; species Sequoia sempervirens. The sequence goes on along the minus strand of VDFB02271358.1, from coordinate 1,243,254,224 downwards.
CAAAAGGCCTACACAGCCCCCCCATGTCACCTTATATCATAGTGCAAATATAAAAGGAACAATAGGATGTGCAAAGTCCCCAAAAAGAATACACTAGAATGACACTTTATCTCAGTGTGTCTATAAAAGAGAAATTGCATGCAAAAGATGTCTATAATGCCTAAATAGGAAAAAGTAATAGAAATACATGTAGAATAGCCAAAAATGAGTCATCTCACAGAAACCAAAATATTTCAAAAGCTAAGACATCCAAGTAGTTCACCAAAATGTGAAAAAATAAAAAACTGAATAAAATTCACCTAGAGAGAAATCTAGAAAAATGGTATAGATGGTTGTGAAGAGATTGCAAAGATTGTCTGAATGTTGCTAGAATCGTGGTGGAGAAATAGGCCTAAAGTTATGGGATCAAGATTGTAAACAACACTTGTAACTTCAAAATGTTGTAGAATGCACCAACAACCAAAATTGGTGATGTGACCCACACCACTGAAAAGTTGATAGAACTAATTTTCTGACGATATCTTGTTCACCCAATTTTGATATTGTACACCAAAGTTATGGCCCAAAGAAAAAAATAGCTTCTTTAGGGCCAAATAAGGGCTTAAGGGGCCCCTACCCTATGACCGTACCATTGACGCTAGCAAAATATTCCCTTCTTTCAAAAAAATACTACCCCCCAAAAAAACATGCCAAAAATATTCCCATCTAACCCTATCAGAAAAATAGACCCCTCATTGGAATTTTTTTGTCAATCACCGCAAAAAAATTGACCATTGGGAAAATAAAAACCGTGCCAAAAAGTAGAGGGTGTTGAAAAATTTTGAGGTGCCGATTTTTTGTATTTGCACCAGACAACAAGAAAGACTACTGACAGGCTAGGATTCCTGTCGGGAGTAGCCACTGGGCAACATAAATGCCGCATTGGATGGTTTGCATGATGGCCTACACATGGGGCCCATAGGGTGCAGGTACCCCATTAATAAATCTGCCCATTTTTTGTTTTTTTTAACTCTTTCTTGCTTTTAACTTTTTTGAAATTTCTTAAATAAATAAATTTAAAAAAATGACAACCATCTGTATTTTTTTTTGAACAATGTGCACAGGTTGTATGGGGGTCGTACAACCATTGTGCATATTTTTTTGCCTCAAAAGATTCCAATGACAAAAATAGGAAAATTTATAGTGAAAATTCATCGAATCAACCTCTTGAATCCAACAGTGAGGTCCTTTTCATGCCAAAATACATCTAAAAATTGCCCACCTCCAAAAATTGCAAAAATTGTAATAGAGAATCTAAATTTGAAGCATTGTAACCCTTGTTGAAGAAAAACCCTCATAAATCGAGAAGGGGTTCACTAAATCCATGCTCTAATACCATGTTAGAATTGTGAAAAATATGAGCCATAGGATCAAACAATGAACAAAGACACCTTCCATGCAAAAGAGTTGCAAACAATAATATGCAATATCCTCACGAAGGAAAAGCTATAAAATGAACCTCAAGAATCTTCAAGGAAAACAAGATTCCTCAAAGGTTGTGAGTACTATCTAAAGAATCAAAGGTATAATAATACAATGAGCGTTGAGTTCTATATAGGAGCAACCCTAAATGATAAAGGGATTAGATCATGACAAGTTTTGAAACATCTCATGCAATTAGACAAAATGTGTTGGAGATTGTTGCACTATGTTGTCAATAGTGTTGTCATTGATGCCAACCTATGTCAACCTCTAGTGTGATGGTGTTGATTAGGTGTTGAAGTTGGGGATATTGTTTCAATCTCTAGTGTGGTGTTAATGAGAATGCGATTGTGGTGTTGAGTAGGTGTTTCCAATGCAATCGATAAACTTGGTTTCCAAGTGCTTTTGAGAAAATTTGAATAGAGATTGTACACAGTGACAGAGTTATTGTACTCTGAATTTCTTCATGGTTGAAGATGTGCTTGTGTGGTTTGGATGAGATGATCAGAGGTGTTATATCCATAGTTTCAAGTTTTGGATTGTGTGATAGTGGAAGATGTGTCTGGTAGTGTGTTGCCTATGAAGAAGGTTGTCTAGGAGAAATGGAATTGCTCTACATTTCTTCGCATTGAGGTTTCTTGTCTTGTGGATTTGTGAATGCGCTTATATTTCTTGGATCTACCTTCTTCTGGAGTGGTTGGTGTTTAGTGGTTATGCAAGCTTGGTTAGTGAGTTGTATGTTTGTGGCAGTGTGGTTGATTGCATAGGATGATAGTATTCTCAGATTTAGGTGATTGTGACAGTGTTGCTGAGTATTTTGATGATGTTGCTACATGGTCTACAAGATGATTTTGGACCTGGTGAAGAGTGAATTGATTATTTGAGAGTGTTAGTGTAGGTTTGGCCAACCTGGTGTGCTAGCATTGATTACTAAGATGGTTTGTTGTTTGTGGAAGCATGGTGTAGCGTGTCAATGTAGATTTGGGTTCTGGTTAACCCTTGTTTTGGTCTACCTTCACTTATTTCCACCATAGAATTATTTGGTGCAGACCTATTTGGTGGTTGCACATTTGAGGTGCATACGTTTCATGGAGGCCAACCTAGACAAGGTTGTTTAAGGTTGCAAAGGATATATGCAAGGTTAATTGTTGGAGATGTGTGTGAAAAGTAGTGATGTGAAGTATGATGTGAATGTGATTAGGTGTTGATACTTGAGTGCAAACTTCAATGCCTAAGGCTAGCGGAAGCAGTGAGCAAAAGGTGTTTACATTTTTAGTGTACTTGAAGTTGTTGGAGGCAGTGAGCCAAAGGTTGCAGAAGGTGTAGAGTTGATGTGGTGGATCTTCTTGTTGCTCTGAGGTATTGAATCTCCTTGTAATAGTATTCTTCTATTCTCTTTCTAGTCTAGATAGCGAGTCCTTTGGGCAATGATCCCTTGGCAGTGAGCCTTTTGTAATCAGTGTTGTTGGTTTTTCCCTGATTAGGGTTTTCCATGTATTTCTAGTGTTCTATAGTGTATGTTTTCATATGTGTTTATGTTTCATTAGTTTACATTCATGTTGATGTATAATAAGGGTTTGAAGGTTAATGAGGGTTTGAATGCTTTAATGTATAACTAATTCACCCCCCCTCTTAGTTGTCCTGTGTTTCTAACAATTGGTATTAGAGTCGTGGTTCCTTAGAAGAAGCTTAACTTCTTGAGGTAGATTTGAATGGCACATAGGAATAGTGTAAAGGTCCTTATGTTTGATGGAACAAATTATGCTTTTTGGAAGGCAAGGATGGAAGCCTTTCTTGTCTCATTGGGGTTTGGTGTTTGGAAGTTAGTTGAAAATGGATATACTATACCTTCTATTGCTTCGAAAAGTGAAGATGAGATCAAGGATTATGAGAATAATGGAAAAGAAAGGAATTCTATCTTGAGTGGGATTTTTGATTCAAAACTTGTGAAGGCGATAAGCCTTAAAACTACTAAAGAGATCTAGACAAATTTGCAGAGCATTTATGAAGGAGATGATAAGGTCAAGCAAGAAAATATGTAGAATTTCAAAGCCAAATTTGAAACCCTAAGGATGTCAAAAGATGAAGATATTGCTGGCTACATGCTTAGAGTGGATGAAATTGTCAATTCCATCAATGGTCTTAGTGGAAAACTAGAGGAAAGTGAAGTTATGTAAAAGGTATTGAGAACTCTTCCTAAATCTTATAGTGCTAAAGTTTCGGCTATTGAGGAAGCTCAGAATTTGGATAGATATTCTAGAGATAAAATGTTTGGTGCCTTAACCACTTTTGAATTAAGAGAGTTTGACAAAGATGCCCCAAAGAAAGAAACTACTTTTAAAGTCAACAAGAAAGAGAATGATGAGTCTGATCTAGATGATCTTGATGACGTGGAAGAAAATTTTGTAAGAAGATTCAAAAAGGGCACTGGGAAATACAGAGTAAGTTACCCTTCAAATGTTTCAATTGTGGAAAGATAGGTCATTATGCTTCTAAATTTCCCATCAAAGTGTCAAATGACAAACATAAAGATCATAAAGGTAAATCAATCAAGAAGATTTTTAATTCTAAAGAAGATAGTGGTGTATTTGATGATGAGTAATCAAACTATCCAGATGATGGAAGTGATGAATGCTTGTTCAAAATTTTAGAACTAATTCTAATAATCCTGAAAGATGTATGAAGGAAATTGATCCTAAAACAGGTCACAATATTGAAGGAACTATGTTGACTTCCTTTCATGCAAGAGAGGAGAGAAACTACTAGATAATTGACAGCGGATGCTCAAATGATATGACAGGTGATAAGAGTAAGTTTTTTAAACTTGAAAAGTATGATGATGGTGTTGTTAAGTTTGGTGATGATACATCTATTAAGATCTATGGAAAAGATTCAATTAGTTTTTATGGAAAGCATAAGACACATGATGGTTTATTTCAAGGGTCTCCAACATAATCTTCTTAGTGAAGGACAAATAAGTAGCAGAGGATACAATTTGGTGTTTTAGGATGATGGTTGTGAAATTAGAAAAGGAAGTTCTAGAACATTGGTTGTAGCTGGAACAAGGACAAAAGGAAATGTTTATCAGCTCAAAGGTGGTGGTGTTAAGTGTTTTATGCTCAATTCATTGAAAGTTGGCTATGACATAGAAGAATGGGTCACATCAATTTTGATAGCATAGTGAATATTAGCGCTACTGATGTTGTGAAAGATCTACCAAGAAGTACAAAGCCTATCAATGTACTTTGCAAGGAGTGTTAGTTTGGAAAGAAGACAAAGAAGAGGTTTAGAACTAAGGAATATTTTACCGCAAGACCTTTGGAGTTGGTGTATACAGACCTAAGTGGACCTATCAGAACAAGAATCTCTCAATGTGACATGTATTTTATGTTGTTGATAGATGATTACTCTAGAATGACTTGGGTGTACTTTCTCAAAGAAAAATTAGAAGCTCTAGATAAGTTTAAAGCATTTAAGTCTATGGTTGAGAATGAAATGGATTTAAAAATCAAATGTTTGAGGTCTGACAGAGGTGGTGAGTTCACTTCCAATGAGTTTAATAGCTTTTGTGAAGATCATGGGATAAATAGACACTTATCAGTTCCTAGGACTCCTCAACATAATGGAGTTGTGGAAAGGAAGAACAAGATAGTTCAAGAAGCGACAAGAACCACAATGAAGGAAGAAAATCTATCAGATGTCTATTGGAAAGAATCTATTCATACTATAGTATACATTCTTAATAGAGGATACGAAAGAGTGAACAATTCAAAGACCCCATATGAACTATGGTATGGAAAACCTCCTACTATGAAATATTTTAGAGTGTTTGGAAGAAAATGTTATATCAGGAGAGATGAAGAAAATATAGGAAAGTTAGATTCAAGATCAGATTAAGGAATCTTCCTTGGATACTCTACAAAGAGCAAGGCATACAAGTGTTACAACAAAAGATTAATGAAGATAGTTGAAAGTGCAAGTGTCAAAGTGGATGAAGAATCACATCAAAACTTAGTGTTGATAGATGGATATGAATTAGATGAACCTCCTTATAAAGAAGAAAAATAAGAAGAGAAAGAAAAAGAGATGACAGTGGAAGAGGAAAAAGCTCTAAAAAGGAATCCTAAGACTCTTAAGTATGTGCAGAAGAACCATTTTGAAGATCAAATAATTGGAGATAAGAGCAAAGGTGTGCTGACAAGAAGAAGAGCTGCTATGACAGAAGAACATGTAAACTTTTGTTTACTCCCTAAGGTAGAACCTAAAGTAGTAATTGAAGAATTCAAGGATGAGAATTGGATCAAAGTTATGGAAGAAGAGTCGAGGTAGATGGAGAGTAATCAAAGATGGGAATTGGTCCCAAGTCCAACAAACAAGAATGTGATAAGAACTAAATGGGTTTTCAAGAACAAGTTGAATTATAATGGAGAAGTTATTAGAAATAAGGCTAGACTTGTGTGAAAGGGCTACTCACAAGTGGAAGGAATAGATTTTGAAGAGACTTTTGCTCCAGTAGTAAGAATGGAAACCATTAGGATGTTTTTGAAATTTTTAGCTCATAAAGACTTCAAGGTGTATTAGATGGATGTCAAGTCTAAATTTTTGAATGGCGAGTTAGAAGAAGAGGTGTACATTGAACAAACATAAGGTTTTTACTTATGAGAAGATTCAAATATGGTCTACAAGTTGAAGAAAGCTTTATATAGACTCAAACAGGCTCCTAGAGCTTGGTATGCAAGATTGGATAAGTACTTATTACATCAAGGATTCAAAAAGGGTACTACAAAAAACAATCTTTACTTCAAGGTTGAGAGAGATCAAATCTTGATTGTGGTTGTGTATATTGATGACATAATCTTTGGAGGAAATGAGGAAATGTGTAAAAGGTTTGCAAAGGAGATGGGAAATGAGGAAATGTGTAAAAGGTTTGTAGAGGAAATGGGAAATGAGTTTGAAATGTCAATATTTGGGGAGATTAATTTCTTCCTTGGGATACAAATTAGTCAATTTGATAAAGGTATATTCATCTCACAATCAAAGTATGTCAAGGAAATGTTAAAGAAGTTTTAAAGGGAGGAATTCCAAAATAGTATGTACCCTGGCATGGTTGGTTGGTTGTAGTTGAGAAAAATGATGAATCTCCTAAGATGATTAAGAAAACTACGATTTCAGGATTGCTATATCTAACTATCATTAGATTGGATATCATGGCAGTATGGACAACAAGATTTCAAGAAGATACTAGAGAATCGTTAAGGTGGTATAGTAAAAAGGATATTTGATATTTGGAAGCACCTAAAACTTTAAAGTGGTATCCTAGGGATATTGATTTCTCTTGAGTGCTTATACAGATGCAGATTGGGTAGGTTGTATAGATGATAGGAGAAATACAAGTGGAGGTGCTTTCTTTCTTGGAAGCAAGTTGGTTTCTGGGTTGAGTAAGAAGCAAGATTCAATGTTATTATCTACTAGGCGAAGAATATATTGCAACAACATCTTGTTGCAATGAGTGTTGTGGATGAAGTAGATATCATGGATACACAAAGCATCGAGTGATGAACATATTCCATCCTAGATACAAGCAAGCATCAACATTTCAAAAAATCCGGTAATGCATTCAAGGACAAAGTATATCTAGATATCCAATATCACTTTCTAAGAGAGAGAGAGAGAGAGTTGTTGAGAATAAAGTGAAGTTGGAGTATGTTCCTACAAAGGATCAAATAGCATACATTTCCATAAAGACTCTTCCAAAAGATACATTTGAGTATCTCAAGAAAAAGATAGGGGTTATTGCCCCTCCTTTCAACTATATGCATAGTTTGATGCATTTGTCTAGGTGAGAAATTCAATATTTATTCCTTGCCCTGGACTGAAGGCTGCCTCTCATGGGGAGTAGGTAGTGGTGTCTTTGGTTGGTGCAATCAGGGGGAGCATCTCTTGTTCCCCTAAAGGGGAGAGAGGGAAGTCGAGAGAGTGTAGTGGAGAGAGATAGTAGTGGAGAGAGAGAAATGGAGAGAAAGCAAATGGGAGAGAGAGTTGCTTGTAGGTGTTTCCTGAAGTGAAGTTTGCAGGTGTTTCCCTTTTTCATTGATGTCAAAGGGGGAGAGAAAGTGATGTATGAAGAACACGAGGAGAGTATGAAGCCTGCAAAACATAAGAAGAAAGGGGAGAAAGAAATAAATTTTAAATGTAAGAAATGTCCAAGTAAGGGGGAGTGTTGCTTGATGAGGGGTTGGTTTTATTGTTGATGGTTTTTCAAAGCTGGTGTTGCCATCAATGACAAAGGGGGAGATTATTGGAGATTGTTGCACTATGTTGTTATTGATGTCAACCTCTAGTGTGATGGTTTTAAGAAGGTGTTGCAGTTGGGGAGATTGTTGCAATCTCTAGTGTGGTGTTGATGAGAATGTGTTTGTGGTGTTGAGTAGGAATTGTTGATGCAATTGGTTCACTTGGTTTCCAAGTTCTTTTGAGAAAATTTGAATAGAGAGTGTACAAGGTGAAAGAGTTGTGTTTTGTATTGTTCTATACATTTCTTCATGGTTGAAGATGTGCCTATGCAGTTTGGGTGAGATGATCAAAGGTGTTATATCTAGAGTTTTAGGTTATGGATCATGTGTCTGATAGTGTGTTGCATGTGAAGAAGATATTTTGGGAGAAATAGAATTGCTTTGCATTTATCCACTTTGAGGTTTCTTTCCATTTGGATTTGGGAACATGCTTATATTTCTTAGATTTACCTTCCTCTAGAGTGGTTAGTGTTTAGTTGTTTTGCAAGGTTGGTTAGTGATTTGTATATCTATGGTAGTATGGTTTGTTGTACATGATGATAATATTCTCAGTTTTAGGTGGTTACGGTAGTGTTTCTAAATATTCTAATGATATTGGAATATTCTAGGATGTGTGATGTTGCTACACATGGTCCATAGGATGTTTCTAGACTTGGTGAAGAGTGAATTGATTGTTTGACAATGTTAATGCATGTTTGGCCAACTGGCATGCTAACACTAATTATGAAGATGGTTTGTTGTTTGTGGAAGCATGATATTGTGTGTCATTGTAGATTTGGGTCTAGGTTAACCCTTGGTTTGGTTTTCCTTCATTTCTTTCCACCACAGAAGTGTTTGGTTCTAACCTATTTGGCGGTTGCATGTTTGAGGTGTATACATTTCGACAAGATTGTTTGAGGTTGTGGAGGATATATATGCAAGGTTAACTATTGGATATGTGTGTGATGAGTAGTGATGTGAAGTATGATGTGAATGTGATCAAGTATTGAAACCTAAGTGTGAGATTAAATATCTAAGGCTACTGGAAGCAATGAGAAAAAGGTGTCTACATTTTCAATGTACCTAAAGTTGCTAGAGGCAATGAATCGAAGTTTGCAGATGGTGTAGAGTTGTTGTGATGGATTTTCCTATTGCTTTGTGGTAGTGAGCCTCCTTGTAACAATCTTATATTCTCTTTCTATTCCAAACAATTACCCCTTTGGGTAGTGATCCATTCTTTTCTTCTAGTCAGTGAGCCCTTTTGACAATGAGCCTTTTGTAATTGATGTTGTTATTCATATATATGTGAGTTAATCCTCACTGTGGTTTTTCCTAGATTAGGGTTTTCCACGTAAATCTGGTGTTCTATGGTGTATGGTTGTGAATGTATTTATGTTTTATTTGTTTACATTCATGTTGATGCATAATAAGGGTTTGAAGGTTAATGATGGTTTGAATGTTTTAATGTACAACTAATTCACCTCCCCCTCTCACTTGCCTTGTTTGTCTAAAAAATTTATCTAATAATAGCTCTCTAATTAACATAGAAAATTACTCCTAATTTTATCTTAAGTGCACAAGAATAAATTAGACTAATAATTAAGCAAAGATTAATTAATTATTAGCTAATGCAAGATTGTACTCTAACAATATCTTGTGGTTGTAGTAGTTAGGGAGGGGTTTTGATCCTTGATATACTATTTTTTGCATACAACATCAATACTTATTGTTGTCTTCCTTCATATAGATCCACCAGATCCTTGTAACTATCATCTACTATTGTACAATATCATCCACAACTAGCAAGGTATTATGGTCATTTAGATCTAATCAGTGGGTTTATATGTTAACTTTGCAACTATTGGAATGATATTAATCATTGATATCAAGCAAAATTGGTAGTGTTAGACATTTAATTCCTATCATTGGTATACAATGAGTCCATGTTATGTGATACTCCTTGGCATTGTTGTCATCACAACATACAAGATTATCTTTTGTGATATCTATCTAGATACCAAGGAGTATCTAAAAATCATGTGTGAATGTATCACTAAGGGTATTGAGTAGAATAAAAATCTCAATCAGAGTGTAGTGTTGTATTACCCTTCATTATTCATTCTCTATTTTTCTTATCATTCAAAGTGTACTCTACTTTTGTTTTTCATGCACTATTATTTATCAATGTATTAAAATTATCAAATTTGAATAGTATAATATTCAAGTGTTAGTTCCAAATTATTATATGTGTTGTGGCTATTTGCATTTCTTATTATTTTAGTTTTTATACATTTAGAAAATACAAAAAAGTCACATTTCATAAAAAAATAGTTTCGGTACATAACAAATTTAAGTAAATATATGCTTTTGAGTGTTTATTTTTTTAAAAATTTCATGTCAAATAATTATTAAATTACTTTGGCATGCTTTGTCTAATAGTTTTTATATACATTAAAGTGGGGGGAAAATAAAATGGTGAATTTTTTATACACATACCTTTTCCCCCATGTTTTGAGCCCACTTCAATTAGACTATCCTCAATGCAATAACATGTCTACAAGTGACACATTCTTCTATTAATTTGACTCATGCCATCACCACATCTAAATATCATCATCACTCATTCCCAAATATTGGTCTTGATACTTAGATCCTCCATTCAACACAATTGTACACTAGATTGGCTCATAATGGCTAGTGGGAGGAGTCAACAAGATTTAATTGAAATTTTAATATTTTAAAGTTTGGAAGGGTTTAGAGCTACAAATAGATTCCTGAATGATGTTTCCATGATGATTTGCAAGTTTTTTAAAACATGCAAAATTATTTCAAATAACATAATGAATGTCTTTAAATAAAAATATAACATATATCAACATACACCATCCTAAGTCCATTGCATGTTTTCTTATTGTCCTCAATCATATTTCAAAATTTATTAATTTGGTCATCCAAGAGATCTAACTAAAGAGAACACGCCCCTCACAATTTAACATATTACTCACATATATTTCTAAAAACCGCCTATCATTACTAAGATTCAACTATTGGAAGATCAAGGTGCATGAATTCCAATAGTTAGAATTATATAGTTCAATTATGTAGGTACAATTTTAGTTCCCCACTCTACTTCACTTTGTAGTTGTAGACTTGAACAAGAGAAAATGATAGTTAGTTTGAAGAATCATATGTATTCATCTGATTGAGTCCTCAAAATTGAATACCTCAGTGAACCCATTTCTTACATCTTCAATATCATTTTCTAATCTCTAGAATCCAACTTAGCATTACATTTAAATTCATTTAATTTTCACAATTAATCCAATATTTATTATTCACATTCCTAGATAGATTATGTCTATGTTATTATTATGTTGAGAGGCATAACTATAATAGTAGTAAGGGGTGGATTGTATGGTGTGAGAATGTTAACTAAAACACCTTTACTTTAATTTGGTAGGAATTTACATATCAAATTATTAATATTTAATAATAAACATAACATTAATGATGTTTTATTAAGTAAAAAAAAGAATTAAATAAAGACTTAAGTGGAACAAAATATATTAAAATTATTGTATTTAATTTTCTATTTAACTATTTAAATTTGATATGTTGAAAATGACACCAAAGGGCCTTTATCAACTAGTACATCAACCATCTCATAGTATTTTCTCTCCCTTGCATGCAACACCCATTCCATGAAGATATAGGCCCCATCTATGTTGACCCTATAGTGATATGTAACACCCTGCCAAGGAACCCCAAAGAACAACACAAACATGACTAAATAACGAAACAATTTTTTTATAAAAAATAACATAATAACAGTGAAATGCATATCATATCTAAACATATAATCTAACCTAAGTCCTCTAAGGTTCCATGACTATGTTCTAACATATCTATTAATCGAGAACTAGAATAATTTCATTAACAAATATATTAACATGATCTATCTAATAATCAAGTTCATTTTAATCCATCACATTAAATGATTCTACAATATACATTTTCATAATATGTCATCGGCTAAACAACATTAAAGATCATTTATAAATAACTAACAAGTACATATACAAATTCCATTACATGAGAATATATCATAATTTGTTACATCATTACATTGTTTACAATAATGCTTCCTTGAATACAATTGGGAAGAATACATCAAATTACAATAAATAGTACAATTGATATACAAGTCCAAAGAATAAACATAAAAGACTGTCTTCTTGAACTGGATCATGAATTGGAATCTACTACATAAGGTACAACCTCCACACACACAAACAAGCAGCATGGAAATTCAATGGAGGAAAAAGCACCAACCTCCCGACCATGTGGAACCCTAAGGTCCACCCCCCATGCTAGGAGATAACATAAGGTCCCACTACAAACAAAAAATCAAGAAGGCAGTAGGCTAACATAAACAAGGCTATACATGGTTACGACACAACACTGTAATAATATTAACATCACATACATCACTTCCCGATGAATTCACACAACATAAGGGAAAAAAACATAACTGGGGAATGCTAGACTGCAATAGAAAAAATTGTCATCGCATGGTCCTAGCATGGGTTATCCTGACAGTCTCTCACTAGACCTCAACCCCCATCTATGGTTTTCCGACATACCTCTCACTAGGTCCTGACCCCATAGGGTGACACATGCGGAACTAACATTCCTTTCATGATGACAAGGAAGTTAATCTTTCCAACCAAGCCTTCTCAACCCATCCTTAGCCTAAACAAGCACTACAGGCATGGGTGAGACATCCATTATCTTGTTTATGTGAAAAATTACCCATCCCACTAATTTATTATTTAGGTTATCACGGGATTAAGAAAATCTCCAATGGGTTGTCTTGGTCACCACTTTGGGATTTGGTCCCCATTGAGAGCCACTCCCCCTACTTGCAACTAGTAAACCCTACACAACAAGCAAGGAATTTACCATCTTGCACACTTAACAAAATCACAAGAATCCCACACACAAAGTAAGGCATTGACCATCTCACTCACATATCCCAATCACAAGAATTAATGCATAGTGCAAGGCATTGACCCTCTTGCACACAACTCAGAACATTATCAACCACTTCCAAGTGCAACAAACATAAAACCCAAACATACAAGATACTCCCTCCTAAGCCTCTGGAAGTCAACCTTAACCAATTAGCACAAAAGACTCCCACATTGAACAATAACCATAATTACCCCAATTTCCAATAATCAAACACAAAATTCCATACAAGCAAATGAAACACATGGTGGATTTACTATTCAACTATTAAGTAATTAGAAAAGAAATTAGTGTTCATAATTAACAAAGAAAATAATCTAATTTTCTCATTTATCAAATATTCCAATTATTTAAATATAAATAAATTAGTCTCATGGCAAAATCATTCATTTACCACAATAAATAAATAAATAAATATATATATATATATAAATGCGAAATGCAGTTATCAGATAAACTAAACAATAATAATTTGACAAACAACTAAAATACATATATAAACATACATACATATATATATATACATAGCCGAACATCATTTGTATTCATCACACCTATTCACCAAATTCCAAGCTTAGATTATATTTATCTAATACCAATATAATCGGCGATCACCAAGCATAATTTATTTTCATCGAATAACATACATAATTTTTTTTTCATCAAATGCCCAACATGAAGCGTATTCAACTAAATTTAGGGATCGTGCTCGATAGGAAATTCGATGATAGGAGGTACCATTAGTTGTAGGGGTACAATCGCCAATGGTGGATCAATTCTATATGGACAACATTAGAACATTTATTTGGTAAGAAACATACAATGAGAGGACATCAACTAGAGAATGAACTAATAAGTCCCAATCCACAATAATTTAACACAATACAAAAATTATTCACTAAATTTAATTTTCTAAGGTTCTAGGTCAAATAGTGTGGAATAGAAAAGTAAGATGAACAATTGGTCCTAAGTGTCTTATCAATGTTAGCTCATAACTATTCAATGTTTATTTTAGCTTTGTTGGAAATTGAGAGATTGTCATTGATGTTAACAAATGATATTTGGATAATTGTCTCAATGGAATTCTAATGTTTATCAATTTTCAACTGCTCTGGTAATAAAATTCTGTTGATTGAAATTATCCCTTTGTGTAAGATCTACTCTGAAGCTGATAATATGTTTTATTTTGATATCAATTGCATCCATTGACATAGTTTCAGCTGAATAGGTTGTATGGTTGGAAAGGTGCAGTTACCAGTTGTTTTGGAAACAATGTCATACTTTGTACATCAATTTTTCGGTCCGGATTCTATCTTAGAAAAAGATATCATCATAGGACTTTGTACACAGGTTTGAGACTACAAGATGTATTTTTCTTTGGAGTTTCATAATGAGATGTGAAGGCATTTGGAAGATATGAGTGGTAGTATTATGTTTTGTAGTCTACAGTGATTTTCATACAGTATACTGATGTGGGAGATTTCACATTTGGGATGAAAGAAATAAATTAGAATAAGTTAATGAAAATTCATGCAATGAAAAGAATTGGTGAAGGAGAAGCGTATAGAAGAAGCTTGAAGAAACTAGAGCAATCTCATACGACAAAAAATTAGAATTTGACTTTGGCAAACGGGAAAGAGGTAAGTCACTATACACTAAAGCATTTAATGGGTCTTGTTGTATGTAATGGATATACCTCAAATCATATATAATTCAGTGAATCCAAAATCACAACTTAAATTGTACCATGTTAAAACCTTGGAACTTGATCCTTTGGGTGCTTTTTCAGAAATTCCTTTTGGTGTTATACCTATTGAAGACGTTGGAACATACATTCACCAAAAATTAGAAGAATCCTCCTAAGGAAAAGCTCACATATTGTGGGTTGAAGAATTAATTGGAGATTATTTTACCCTAAAACCAAAATACAATGTTCTTAGGGAAATGAAATTGGATGTATGGAACGATTTTCTAAACTTTTGTAACAAAGAAAGATGTATTAGAATGACTCTTAGCAGAATTCATGGTGAATATGTGTGGCTTGATGAATCACATGCTATAACCAGAGATGTAATCAGGGAAGTAACCAGTTTTTCATCCTTCATACCGACTCCCGAATGCAATCGTGATAGAGGAAGAAGTCTAATTAGGAACACACAGACTGTAATCTCTAACCCAACAGTTCAGTATGCAAGCATAGTTATTTCACAGATGATTTCTAGTGACAATGATGTCTCCACTACTATAATTGATCTTGCATTGAATATGGTTGAGAATAGAATGGAATATGATCTCTGTGAGCTGCTTCGATAATAGTTGCTGGAAAATCTAAGAGATATCAAGAAGAATTGTACATTTAGGTATGGTACATTGGTTTTATGTCTAGTTTTTCATTTTATGAAGGAGATTCCTGGAATAGGTGAAGCTAGTTGGGAGAACACTAGACCGGTCTCCCATCAGATTGAGGAACTTGTGAGATACATTGGGGATTTGAATGCACAAGGAGATGCTCTTGTTGCATTTTTTGGTAAGTTTCAAAGAAAAATGAACATAAGGAGAGTTCCTAGAGAATTGGTTACAAAATATAAGGATGATATAACCTTCTTGGTAACTACTAAAAGTTGCATAATTAAGGCAGTTAAACCAAGGAATTCATGGCTACTTGAGTTTGGATATGAGATTGAGAAGGATTATGCTGATGGCTGTATTGAATTGTTGATTAACTACCCCTAGAACCCCAACAAAACTCGGTTTGGAACCTACTCTGAAATAGCTAAAGCTCTTGAGGAGATTGAATTAACCTCCGAAAAATCAATGTCTTCCTTTGAAGAAAAGAGAAGTGTCACAAAATTTCATGCACTAGTAGCTCAGGTTGAACCTGCTTCAAGAAGACTTAAGCAGTTAGCCAGGAGAAGAGCTCAATTTTAGATAGCCCCTAGTGTCGTCACCGGTTCATCACATTCCATGATGGTAAGTTAAAACTCATTAACTGATAGATTTGATGAATTAAAGAGTAGAACAGTAAGTGACATGGACACTTGGGTTGAAGATAAAGGATTGTTGGAAATTGTTGAGAAATGCAAGTCTACTCACAACTTTGCACTTGAAAAACTCAAAAATATTCAAGTGTGAGAAAGAGGTCAAGATTTTATTCACATTATGTTGGACTTGGCCTGATGCAATTTAGAAATTCAAGGATGTTGAGAACACAATTGAAACACAGATCAAGTTTGCATCCAACTCATTTGATCCTGCTCTTGATTTGGATGATCAGACTTGGTATGGATTGAAAAAAATGCATGAGGAATACCTTGCATCGTATAAAGGAAAAGAGAGATGGTTGAACATTATGGGAAACTCAAAGATTTAATCAAGATCAAGTGTACACCTGTCTATTATGCTCTTTCGGTAACTGGCAGGATTTTGAAATCTAATGTTACCCCTAGAACTGTGGTTGAAGGAAAGGACATCTTATGTGATCTCAATTATCTATGTAGTGCATCGTTAGAGGCAAAAAGGATTTGGGATAAAGGGAGATCCTCATGGACTGGGATTCTTAGCAAGCTTCAAGGGACATCAGCCTCTGATCATCATCTCTATTTGGAATATACTCCTTAGGGGGAGTATTTAGGTATGCAAAGGATTTGTTAAAGCATTTAAAATTCTTTTTCCTTTACCATTGATTTCAAAGGGGGAGATACAGAAAGAAAGAGGTATCATGTGAAAACAAGAAAATAATGTTTAGGTATCATTTGAATAAGTTGTGAGGGAGAAAACTGAAAAGTAGGAAGATTTTTTTTTTGGTTTTCACATTGTGTGTTGCCATCAATGACAAAGGGGGAGATTGTTGGAAATTGAGAGATTGTCATTGATGTCAACAAATGGAATTTGGATAATTGTCTCAATGGAATTCTGATGTTTATCAGTTTTCAAATGCTCTGATAATAAAAGTCTGCTGATCCGGATTATCCCTTTGTGTAAGATTTTCTCTAAAGCTGATAATATGTTTCATTTTGACATCAGTTGCATCCAATGGCATGGTTTCAGCTGACTAGGTTATATGGTTGGAAAGGTGCAGTTACTAGTTGTTTTGGAAACTGTGTCATACTCTGTACATCAATTTTTTGGTTCAGATTCTATCTTAGAAAAAGATATCATCATAGGATTTTCTACACAAGTTTGAGACTACAAGATGCATTTTTCTTTGGAGTTTCATAATGAGATGTGAAGGATCTTGCAAGATATGAATGACATTATTCTTTTTTGTAGTATATAGTGAGTTTTCATAAAGTATACTAATGTGGGAGATTCTACATTTTCTTATATTTGATTATCTTATTGTGTGGTGTTGAAGATAAGTCGCTTGGTGTCATCCAAGGAAGAATTAAATATGCTAATACGTTTTTGTGTTACAAGTTTGATGAATTACATGTATATTTGGTGTTTTTGGTCTAACTCTGGCCAACCTAATTATGTATCAATATAGAGAAGTTTTTTTTATGTGTGAATAATGGGATCTATCTTAGGTCCATGCTGACTACTTATGTGTGAAGATGAATATGTTTTAAGGGAAATGTTGATAGAGTTGATTGGGCCGAGCTAATTAGTAATCTTGGGTATGTATGTGAGATATTGTAAGCAAAAAAGTGTGTGTGTGCGAGGTAGAGAGGAAGAGTACGTGAAAGATACATGAAGATAAATATGTGAATGGATATGTGTGAAATTGTATAGATGTGAAGATCAATGTGTTGTCCATGTATTGTGATTCACTGGAACTAAACCCCAGTACAAGGAAGGTGCATTTTCATTAGTTCATGCTTTTGGGAGTGAGCCACTTTATTTTGTATCTTTGTGGTAAGCCAAATATTTTGTATTTACTTTAGGCTATGGGCCTTTCAAGGACAGTGAGTCCTAGAAGTGAGCCCTTGTAATATTCTATATCCGGATATATTATATTGTGAGCTAATTCTCACCGTGGTTTTTCCCATTTTGGGTTTTCCACATAAAAATACTGGTGTTCATGTGTGTTGATGCATAATATTGATTCCATGTTTTCTCTTGTTGATTTGGTCAAATTTGTGGTAATGCTTAAATGGGTTTTATGTGAATAGTTTTATGGAATACTAATTCAACCCCCTCTCTTAGTATTCTTGATGTTCAATAATCAGTATCAGAGCCTGGTTCCTCTGAAGAAGCCTAAAAACTCGAGGAAGGTCCCAAAATTTGAATATATATTTTTTTCCTCCGAAAGTAGTGGTTGCTGGACAGTCATAAGAAAATGAAGATCTAAAGAATAAGATGAAGGAAGCAAATGAATGTATTAAGAATATAAGGAGAAGATATGAAGAAGCCTATGATAAATTAAAGAAAGCAGACAAAGACATCACTAGACTGAAAGAATAATTGGAAGAAAAGAGAGAGATTGAAGATTATCAGAAAATTGAAATTCGAAGTAAGATGGATGAATGTGCAAAGCTTGAGAAAGAAGTGGCAACTCTGAAATTAGATCTGGAAAAGGAAAAAGGACATGAGAATAAATTCAAGGCAAGCATTGCAATGCTTGATGAGTTGATTGCTTCTCAAAGACCTACAATGGTCAAAAGAGGTATGGGATTTGAAGGATAAAGCTCAAAAGAAAATCAACCTCCTGATATGAAGATTCAAAGCAACGGAGGACAATTCAAGAATCTAAGGAGAAATATCAGAATAATTCTCATCAGACAACCAAATGATGAAAGGTATTTATCTTTTAATGGTATTTGTTATTTTTGCAATAAATTTGGACATATGGAAAAAGACTGCAATAGTAGGATGAATGATACCTTATCATTTTTTGGAGAATGTTTTGAGTGCAAAAAGATTGGACATAAGGTTATGTAATGTAGTAGTAAGAAGTTGAACATGGCATTTAATTCATTTAATGGCTATTGTTATCACTGCAACCTTTTTGGACACAAGGCTAATAAGTGCAAATATAGATTGAATAAAAGAAAAAATGGAAGGAAGAATGTTGCTTTCTATGATTGCAACAATCTAGAAATTTTTGCTAGAGACTGCAGAAAAAGAAGGATGAAAAGTGTCTATTTGATAAAGAGACATAAAACGATCATAGATCTAGAAGAAGTGAGAAAGGAAATGAAAAGAATTTGGAGAAAGGAAGGAGAATTTAAGCAAAGTGAATCATGATTTTTAGTCATTTATGTGCCATCCTCTGGTGCAGACACTCTCGTTAAGAATTAATTCAGGTAATGCCTAAGGTGGAGTAAGAATCAGAATATTTAATGACCCCTCTTTTGATGCATTTATTAGGATAATGAACTCATATTTTATGCGAAAGAAAGCTATAGACACACATGTGTGAAGAATGAACTCCGCAAAATTTGAAAGGATGGAAGTATACATGATTTTCAAGGTGATTTACTTGCGATCTGAAACATTTATTGTAGAGGCAATTGGGATGAAAGAAATAAATCAGAATAAGTTAATGAAAATTCATGCGATGAAAAGCATTGGTGAAGAAGGAGAAGCGTGCAGAAGAAGCTTGAAGAAACCAGAGCAATCTCATACGATAGAAATTCAAGAATTTGACTTTGGAAAATGGGAAAGAGGTAAGTCGCTATACATTGAATCGTTTAATGGGTCTTGTTGTATGTAATGGATATACCTTGAATCATAGATAATTCAGTGAAGCCAAAATCACAACTTAAATTTTACCATGTTTAAACCTTGGAACTTGATCCTTTGGGTGCATTTTTAGAAATTCCTTTTGGTGTTATACCTATTAAAGACATTGGAACATACATTCACCAAAAATTGGAAGAATCCTCCTAAGGAAAAGCTCTCATATTGTGGGTTGAAGAATTAATTGGAGATGATTTTACCCTAAAACCAGAATACAATGTTCTTAGGGAAATGGAATTGGATGTATGGAACAATTTTTTGAACTTTAGTAATGAAGAAAGATGTATTAGAATGGCTCTTAGCAGAATTCATGGTGAATATGTGTGGCTTGATGAATCACATGCTATAACTAGAGATGTAATCAGGGAAGTAGTCAGTTTGTCATCCTTTGGACCGACTCCTGAATGTAATCGTGATAGAGGAAGAAGTCTAATTAGGAACACACAGACTGTAGTCTCTAACCTAACAGTTCAATATGCAAGCATAGTTATTTCACAGATGATTTTTGGTGAAAATGATGTCTCCACTACTGTAATTGATCTTGCGTTGAATATGGTTGAGAATAGAATGGAATATGATCCTTGTGAGTAGCTCCAATAAAAATTGTTGAAAAATCTAAGAGATATCAAGAAGAAGAAGAATTGTACATTTAGGTATGGTACATTGGTTTTATGTCTAATTTTTCATTTTATGAAGGAGATTCCTAGAATAGGTGAAGTTAGTTGGGAGAACACCAGACTGGTCTCCGATAAGATTGAGGAACTTATGAGAAACACTGGGGATTTGGATGCATAAGGAGATGCTCTTGCTGCATTTTTTGGTAAGTTTCAAAGAAAAATGAATAGAAGGAGAGTTCCTAGAGAATTGGTTATAAAATATAAGGATGATATAACCTTCTTGGTAACTACTGATAGTTGCATAATTAAGGTAGTTGAACCAAGGAATTCATAGCTGTATTGAATTGTTGATTAACTACCCCTAGAACCCCAGTAGAACTCGGTTTAGAACCTACTTTGAAATAGCGAAAGCTCTCTAGGAGATTGAATTAACCTCTGACAAATCAATGTCTTCCTTTGGAGAAAAGAAAAGTGTCACAAAAGTTCATGCACTAGTAGCTCAGGTTGAACCTGCTTCAAGAAGTCTTAAGCAGTTAGCCAAGAGAAGAGCTCAATTTCAGATAGCCCCTAGTGTCGTCACCAGTTTATCACATTCCATAATGGTAATCTCAAACTCATTAACTGATAGATTTGATGAATTAAAGAGTAGAAAAATAAGTGACACGACCACTTGGGTTGAAGATAAAGGATTGTTGGAAATTGTTGAGAAATGTAAGTCTACTCACAGCTTTGCACTTGAAATACTCTTGAAGATATTCAAGGGTGTGAGAAAGAGGTCAAGAGTTTATTCATATTCTGTTGGACTTGGCCTGATGCAATTTAGAAATTCAAGGATGTTGAGAACACAATTGAAACACAAATCAAGTTTGCATCCAACTCATTTGATCTTGATCTTGATTTGGATGATCAAACTTGGTTTGGATTGACCAAAATGCATGAGGAATACCTTGCATCGCATAAAGGAAAAGGAGAGATGGTTTAAAATTATGGGAAGCTTAGAGATTTAATCAAGATCAAGTGTACACTTGTCTATTATGCTCTTTCAGTAGTTGATAGGATTTTTAAATCTAATTTTACCTACAAAATTGTGGTTGAAGGAAAGGACATCTTATGTGATCTCAATTATCTATGCAGTGCATTTTCAAAGGAAAAAAGGCTTTGGGATGAAGGGAGATCCTCATGGATTGGGATTCTTAGCAAGGTTCAAGGGACATCAGCCTCTAGTCATCATCTTTATTTGGAATATACTCCTTAGGGGGAGTATTTAGGTATGCAAAGAATTTGTTAAAGCATTTAAAATTCTTTTTCCTTTACCATTGATGTCAAAGGGGGAGAGACAAAAATAAAGAGGTATCATGTGAAAACAAGAAAATAATGTTTAGGTATCATGTGAATAATTTGTGAGGAAGAAAATTGAAAAGCAGGAAGAAGTTTTTTTGGTTTTCACATCGCATGTTGCCATCAATGACAAATGGGGAGATTGTTGGAAATTAAGATATTTTCATTGATGTCAAAAAATGGGATTTGGATAATTGTCTCAATGGAATTTTGATGTTTATCGGTTTTTAGCTTCTTCAGTAATAAAAGTCTATTGATCTGGATTATCTCTTTGTGTAAGATCAGCTCTAAAGTTGATAATATGTTTCATTTTGATATTAGTTACATCCACTGACATGGTTTCAACTGACTAGGTTGTATGGTTGGAAAGGTATAGTCACCAGTTGTTTTGGAAATAGTTTGATACTCTATGCATCAATTTTTTGGTCTAGATTCTATCCCAGAAAAAGATATCATCACAGGAATTTCTACACAGGTTTGAGACTACAAGATGCATTTTTCTTTAGAGTTTCATAATGATATGTGAAGGCATTTGGAAGATATGAATGACAATATTCTATTTTGTAGTCTACAGTGAGTTTTCTTACAGTATACTAATGTGGGAGATTCCACATTTTCTTATATTTGATTATCTTATTGTGCGGTGTTGAAGATAAGTAGCTCGATGTCATCCAAGCAAGAATTCAATATGCTAACAAGTTTTTGCATTACACATTTGATTAATTGCATGCATATTTGGTGTTTTTGGTCTAACTCTGGCCGACCTAATTATGTATCAATATAGATAAGTTTTTTTATGTGTGAATAATGGGATCTATCTTAGGTCCATGCCGACTACTTATGTGCAAAAATGCATATGTTTTAAGGGAAATGCTGATAGAGTTGATTGGGATGACCTAATTAGTAATCTTGGTTATATATATATGAAAGATATTGTAAGAAAAAAGGTGTGTGTGTGCGAGGAAGAGAGGAAGGGTGTGTGAAAGATACATGAAGACAAAGATGCGAATGGATATGTGCGAAATTGTATAGATGTGAAGATTAATGTGTTGTCCATGTATTGTGCTTCACCGAAATTGAACCTTGGTACAAGGAAGGTGCATTTTCATTAGTTCATGCTTTTGGAAATGTGCCACTTTATTTTGTATCTTGGTAGTAAGCCAAATCTTTTGTATTTACTTCAGGCTACGAGCCTTTCAAGGACAGTGAGTCCTGACAATGAGCCCTTGGAATATTCTATATCCAGATATATTATATTGTGAGCTAATCCTCACCGTAGATTTTCCCATTTTGGGTTTTCCATGTAAAAATATTGGTGTTCATGTGTGTTGATGCATAATCTTGATTCAATGTTTTGTCTTGTTGATTTGGTCAGATTTGTGGTAATGTTTAAATGGGTTTTATGTGAATGGTTTTATGGAATATTGATTCACCCCCCTCTCAGTATTCTAGATGTTCAACAAGCTTTTCATGCAACAAAGAATGCTTTTGGTGCATGATACACTATTCCTTCTCTTTTAGATTTTACTATTAATCTTACAAAGGAGCAAGACAAAATAATTCAAATGGGTACCATGAATCCTTCAAACCTACAAGCTCTTGTTGAAATAAAAAAAAGACTTCAAAATTTAATCAAAAGAAATAAAATAAGGATCAAGATAAGGGACGAAAATCAAAGAATCCATTTGATTCATCTCCCTCATAGAAAGGGAAAAATTCTAAGGAGAAGTCCAAATGTACTTATTGTAAGAAACAAGGGCAAGTAGAACACCAATGTTTTAAAAAAGAGAACGATGAATTGAGGCATGTTCTCCAACAATATCAAATTCAAGTTCCAACATCTATGACAAGTAGTTAATCCTCTTCTTCATTTATATCAACCACAAATTCAGACAAAGATAAGAAAAAGGTATGTTGACCACTCTTTTCTTTTGCAAAAAGAAAACATCAAACAAGTGGTTTCTTGATCTTGGGGCATCACACCACATGGTTGCATCTAGGGAACTATTTTATACATTGAGCATTATTAATTCCCAACAATTTGATGGTGAATAACACATATATGTTAGCTCATGGAAATATATCTATTGAAATTGGTGAAAGAACATTCAATAATGTAATTTATGTTGCTTATCCAATAATCTTCTTTCCATTTTGTTACCTCCAATTTTGATTATAGAAAATTTTAAACTTCTATTACAATTTGTAGTCAATATGCAAAGGAATGGGAAAGATTGCTAAGTGATAATCTACCATTCAAAGAAACAAAAAATGCTGATTAGGAGGACCCATGCGAACCTTTCTTGAGAAGCCATCTTAGTTGGAGCTTAAGTGGATTAACATAGAGATAATTCCAAGGTTATGTTTTGTAGAATTTTCCCATGGTTCTGATGGGCTTGGGAATACCAAGATTGCTCCACTAAAGTAATTGTACAAATGAAAATATCAGGGATGTGAGGTCCTACTTGCAAAAGTGTGTTGATTTTGGGAAATATGCGAATCTACAATTTGCAATTAGGTAACAATTTCTAGTGGCCCAAAATATTCCTTAGCTACTAAAAGCTAGGGTTGGGAAAATGCAACAGGTACAAGGGTTGGAGTGTCACAGGTTTTCAATCATCCAAAATTTGCATAAAATCTATCACATTTACAAAGATTGAAATATCTAATTGGACGCGAAGCTTCTGAAGGATCTTTCAAGTACATAGCTTCACTAATCAGTCATTTTTTGCAATTCATCGAGACTGTCTTCCAAGATAAAGAAAGTAATTCTAGTTTTACAAAGGCCACCATCATGTAAAGTATCAAACCATTTGGCATATATAAGAATATGAAATGATGTGCTCGAATCAAGCATGCATTCTCAAGCCTAGCTATGTTAAAGAGTGGAGGACTATTTCATTTTCACCAAGGATCAACTAGAATTATGTGTGTCAATTGATAATATTGTCACGCTAGGAAAACACACTTGGAAGGTTTTTTGTATCACAATGTTAAGTCGATTGAGAGAAAAAATGATGATCCGCAAGTGGGTTGGTGAGGAACGACTAAGTATTGGCATATGGTGTTCTAACTCTTGAATATGGGACAAGTAATACTATCGATCATCGCCTTTGGGAAGTAAAGGTTTTTAAAGATTTTAGCCTTAATTTCGATGAGGGACATTGCAGCTTGTGGAGAAGTTAATAATGAGTTGTTAGAATACATGGGAAAAGTTTTGGGTTTAATATTAACACAAACAACCTTACAAAAGGGAGAAGATAGATTTCAACACTAAAGTGATTGACACAAAAGAAAAAGAAAGACTTCAAATTGTTCTGGTGGTAATCTAGCAAGTTCTTGAAACTCCAACATTGCCCAATATAGTTACAAGAACCTATCAAAAGGCCACCACATTATTTCCAAGCTCATCATAGTCTTCTTCTAATCGAGCAAGTTGCCTTTATTTTGGGATAGGTTTTCATTGCAATCAAAATCTATACATTCTAAGGAGCGCTTGGGTAATCATAATCATTTGGAAGCTATCATTCATATTGGAATTATTTGATGATAGCTATGAAACTTTCTTTGGAGGCTGCTTAGAGTCTCAAGACCCCACTCTTTTCCTGACAGTGAATAAGGAAGACCATGAACATAATGATATAACTTCGACATGTGTAAGAGAATCGAGCAATTCATTGGAATGGGACCAATGTGGTGATTGACATGTATGAATGAATATATTTGAAATCCTTACATATTGATAAATTAGTTTGTGGACACATGAGAAACTTAAAATATCGTCGCAAAATTTGAAAGTGAATCTGAGTATGTGGAAAGAGGAATTGTTTTAAGATAATGCTCTAGTGGAGATTAATAGTGATATTAATGGGACAATTTGGAACAAGCTAGCTATGTAAAAATGTTCACTATGCCTAGAAAATATCTATCAAAGCATGATAGTAAAGAAACTCTTGTAGTTCTCTACCAAGAATGCATGCAAATGTGGGAATATTGAGCCTGATGGAACTTATGGTATTTGATCATAAAATTTTTTACATGCTTCTGGAATTGATTATGGTTTCAGATCCCAACATATCCATCTTGTTATAATCAGACCACAAATATTAGATTATCTTTCCCAGGCATGAGGAATCCATTAGAGGCAACCTCTTATGATAAAGGATGGGATCAATGTCAATCAACATGCCTATTCATTGGACAAATCATGCCTCATTTTTTGTCACTTGATGTCTTATGAAAAGGGAGAAAAATAGTCATAATGAAACTCTAATGTACTTAGAGTGTCATGGTGAAAGTGCCATTTATGATTCCCTTCATGTGTTGCTATCGATAACACTGATGAGGGAAGGTACAAGTTGATGCAATACATAGCACTGCCTATGCCAAAATGGGAACTTTGGAGGATTGTCATGAGATATGTATGCATATTGTAGAAACATAGTCTTTAGGTAGATGAGATGGAATGAGCACAATTAAGTTTGAAGTTGCCAACCTTCAAATGCAAAGACCTCGAGACATCAACATTTTTCTTCAGGAAAGTAGGGGATGGATAAATGGTTTGTAGTACTTGAATAACTCATTTGTAAATCATATTGGAATGCTATCATATCCAATAAGTTTAGTAATTTCATTTGGAATGAGCATTCTCAAATCACTAAGGAAGAAATATAATACTATGGAAAACAATTAAGACATGTTTCATTAGTGGTTTAAACTGCTATCGTTCACTTGAGTGAACTAGGGTGGACATCACAGTTCCAACTTGGTCTATAGTTGGAGACAAAGACTTATTGCACACTACCCATGGTATAAACCTATGTCCATAGAAGATGCTATCTCCGCGATCACATGTTTTCCCTTATTCCAAAATAGTATGGTATTATGTCATCTGAGAAGTTTCTTGTGTCAGTTAAAGAATTTTTTTTAATAAAAGATCATTGAGATTGCAAAAGTAACGATATACCACAATCTCATCAAAACGAGGTCCACATAAGGAATTTGGAAACTATTGAGATAAATAATCGGTTATGAAAATAAGGTAGTGGAAGCATCATGGGAAGTTAAAAGTCTTCTTGAAATGGTTACAAAACCAAAAGGTTTCTAGGGAAGGGGAAGTTATATAAATATTTTCATTTGTAACAGGGGGATCTTCTTGCTATTCATCTAAGGGGGAGATAGGAGCAATTTTGTTTCCTTTTTCAAGCACATTTCACTATATAGAAGATATTGAGTTTGTGAACTCATATTTTTTCATTTGCGGGAATAAAGAGACATTGTTAAATTGATGTATTTATCTATGTTTCTTTTGATTGCAGTTTTCCTTTGTGTCTTTGCAATCATCCTTTAATGTAGTCTCTGTTATATCAAATTGTGAATGCATTAGTTGAAAAATATGTGAATTTTAGTTAATTCATTTATTGAGAGGATTTGTTGTTTGTTCTTTTTTGATTATCACTCATGGGTGTGAAGTGACCTATGTATCATTTATTTGTGTAGACATTGAAAATATACTGATTGATATCGTGCATTCGATGCTGACTTACTAACATCGTTTCTTCCTGA
This sequence comes from Sequoia sempervirens, assembly GCA_007258455.2. Taxonomy (NCBI): domain Eukaryota; kingdom Viridiplantae; phylum Streptophyta; class Pinopsida; order Cupressales; family Cupressaceae; genus Sequoia; species Sequoia sempervirens. Next base: position 1,243,227,259 of record VDFB02271358.1, on the reverse strand, counting down.
ATCATCCCTCGGTCTAACCATTTAATCAAATTCCCCTATTTGATTAAATTCATCAATATTCGTCCCTTAATTAAATAAATCATTTTGTCTAATTAAGTCAATTCCTTCTGTTAATTAAATCGATCCCTCTGATCTAATTATCCCTATTTAATTAAATAATCAATTTATTTGATTAAATCTCTAAGGTCCATCCATTAAATTAAATAAATTAAAACCTTATTTGATTTAATCTAACATCATCCCTTTTAATTAAATAAACCAAAATCTTTATTTGATTAATATCTTATCACATTCTTCTCATTATTTGATTTAATTAAATCCATAAATCTAAGTCAAATAGTTCACATCATCTAATCTCCTGTTAAATTAATTAACACTTGATTAATTTAACCTCATTCCATGTCACATCCTCTAGATAATGCAAATTGCACATGAAAATAGATTTAATTCATTTATTAAATCTCTATTTTCCTCACATGGCATCTTTTTGGAATATTCTCTCAATTTGAATCCAAAAATTCCAAGTCAACATGTACATCCAACAAGGCATTTAAAACCTCTTACATGTTCTTTTGCCTTGAGCCAAGTGACATTTATTGCATTTTCCCTTCCCTTTTACATGTCATTTCAATAAATTTGAATTTCAAATATTGGCATTTATTGGCACAAACCCCAAATTTTGCACATCCATCATCCACTCATAGCTTGAAAAGTGGCACCATATCATTGGATGAATGTTAGTCCCACATTGCTCAAATTTGGGAATTCATCCATCTTGAAATCCTATAAATAAAGAGCTCCTCTCTTCATTTGATCATCCACAAACATTGCAAAGTTACCATGTTAAAATACTTAGCCATTCTCATCCATCATTTGAATTCTTAGCTAGGCTTTTTTGCAGATTTGGCTTGGAGTTCTCACCATTCATCATCAAAAGTGGATCAATATCATCTTCAAATCATCAAGATTTCATCATAGGAATTGGGAAAGGGCCAATTTTCACATCAAATTGGCACCAATTCCCCCATGGGATCAAGTGTTTGCTTCTTTAATTAGGATTAAATCTAGTTTTATCTTTTGTATTGTGTTCTTCATCAATTTCTTTCGTATTTTGAGTTTGCAAATAGATTTCATGGGGAATCCTTGTTTTGGCTTGCATTTCATTGTCTAACTCGTTTATTCATGTTGTTTTGCAGGTACTAGGAGTAGGGTTCGCACAATTTGTACCCTCTTTACTCTAGTTTATCAATTACATTTGTGTCATTTTTATGCACATTTGTTATTTTACCTTTCTTGCTTTTTGGTCAAAAGCATACTTGAAAACACATTAAATCATACGAGGGAGCTATACCTCTAAAATTCAGAGGAAGATCTCTAATTTAATAGCAATCTTTCGAGTTGTTAGTTCATTTTGCCACTACTCTATTGGGTGATTGAGGGTCATTTTTCACATCAAATCATAGTGACCAATCTGTTTGCTAACATATTTTTGGTGACTCCGCTGGGGAGAGGATCGAAGTGCTAGTATCTTCTCTCCTTAGAAATTTGAAGGTACCTCCTTGAGGATGGAGGTTGGCGACTCTGTCATTTGGAATGTGCTCATAATTTTTCTTTGGTAGAATATTTCTAGTCATCGTTTTTAAATCTGCATTATGGCATTAGTTTCACCGCAACCATGGTCTGCTCAATTTAGGCCTTATCACTGCCACAATACTCAACCCTACTTGAAGGTTTAAGAAAAGAATTTTCCAAAGTTTAGTGGAGAAAACTCACATATTGCTGATGATCATATTTGAGCCTTCACTATAGCCTGTGGAATTTTGGGGGTAAATGAGGAAAATTTCTTTGTTCGGTTATTTACCGAGTTCCTCATTGGAGCTGCTGCAAATTTGTTCCAATCCTTAGAAATAGGATGCATCACTAATTGGGACAACATGAAGAAGAAATTTCTTGGGAGATTTGAATCAATAGTTGATGTGGTTGCACTCCTTTCTCAAATTTTCAACATTAAAAAGAAAGAAGATGAATTTATTAGGGATTTTGTAGATTGTTTTAGCTGATGTTTAATGAGGATTCCCCATAATATTTAGCTAAGTAAGGAGATTCAATTGGTCATTTTTATGGCATTATTACACCCTAATGTTAGTTTCCTCTTGAAGTGAAGCAAGGTACATGATATCAAAGTTGCACAACAAGAAGGCATTAGTATTGAAGATGACTTGATAGTATTTGGGCTTTGGAAAGTAAAGAAAGTTGAAGAGATGCCTAATCAAATGCAGCTACAAGAGGTAAATTATTTGTCTTCTCCTTCATTTGAATGCACCAATTTCACGGTTTTAGGTGAATATTTTTTTCAAGAAATTTTCAAATTGGTTCAAATATTGGAAGAAGGGCTGAATTATATGGCTTGCATTATGAAGAAAGTAAGGGTGAATCTAATAATGTTTCAAATGATGAGGAGAATCATGTTTCCTCTTATCCAGACCTTGGTAATTTAACACCTCCTATTGTAGCACGTGAAAATTTTTCTAATGATATGGGTAGTCAAAATGATACATTTGAGTTTTTTTTGAAGTGTGCACAATTGGAAAATGAAGTTGTTGAAGCTCCCATATCAAACCATGAAGATGAAAGGCTGGAAACAAAGGTTAGCAATGATTTTACTCTTGTTTCTCCTCATTTTGAATTTGAATTAGAAGTTGTTGAGCATGAAGTAAATGAGGATAGAGAAAGTAATGCTGATTTGGTAAATGAGAATGTTCAACCCTATGTTGTCCACATTCCAAAATGGTGCTAAAAAATTCTAGAAGATAATTATCTATGAAGAGAAGTGGTTGTGCCTTCTTTATAGGTTATGGAATAAGATGATTCGGTTAACAAATATGAAAATATAGAGTTGCCACTAAAGGAGCATGAATTATCTGAGTCAATCCTTGCAAGTAAAAGGGAAATGTTCCTTTTAAAAGTAATAAGGCTACTATTCATGATATGGGATTTTATCCTATTTCAACAAAATTCAATTTATATAAGGAGGAGGTTCGAGAGACTTCAAAGCTATTTGATGATAAGTGGTTGTTTGGTACACTTTTCAGTAAGTTATTTCACTTCATGAACCCTAGATTCATGCTCATGATCATAAAAAGACTTATGAGTTTAAAAATACTTCATGAATACAAACCATTGTTTCACACTAGCATATACTTTTCCCATCCAGTTAAGGCTTTGCTTAGTCATTTGGGGAGGTTGGGGTGTGTTGTACCTAGTCTGGGTACATAGGTGTCTTAGGTTGCATTTTTCTTTCCGGTTGGTTTCAATTTTGGGTTTACTCTTATCTCTTGTTGTTTCCCCTTGAATCTATGGCCCAATAAATCAACAATGGTCTATCCTAGAGATGTTGGGGTTCTCTGCATTTCACTAGGAAATATAGTCCCCAATCAGAGCCACTGTTACCTCTATTTTTGGTCATAGAAAATTTTAAACTTCTATTGTAATTTGTAATTAATATTCAAAGGAATGCGAAAGACTGCTAAGTGATAATATACCATTCAAAGAAACAATTTTTTTTGATTATGAGGACCCATACAAACCTTTCTTGAGAAGCCATCTTAGTTGGAGATTAAGTGGATTAACATAGAGAGAGTTCCAAGGTTATGTTATGTAGAGTTTTCCCATAGTTCTGATGGGCTTGGGAATATCAAGATTGCTCCACTAAGGTAATTGTACAAATGACAACACCAGGGATATGAGGTCCTACTTGCAAAAGTGTGTTGATTTTGGGAAAGATGCGAATCTACAATTTGCAATTAAAGTAACAATTCTAGTGGCCCGAAATATTCCTTAGCTACTGAAAGCTAGGGTCGGGCAAATGCAACAGGTACAAAGGCTGGAGTGTCACAGGTTTTGAATCATCTGAAATTTGCATCAAATCTATCACATTTACAAATATTGAAATCTCCAATTGGACGTGAAGCTTATGAAGGACTTGTCAAGTACTCAGCTTCACTAAACATTCATGTTTTGAAATTCATTGAGACTATTTTCCAAGATAAAGAAAGTGATGAAAGTGTTACATAGGCCACCATCATGTAAAGTATTAAACCATTTGGTAGATGCAAGAAGATGGAATGATGTGATCGAATCAGACATGTATTCTTAGTGCATGCTCAAGCCTAGCTATCCTAAAGAGTGGAGGACTATTTCATTTTCACCAAGGACCGACTAGAATTATGTGTTTCGATTGATAACATTGTCACGGTAGGAAAAAACACTTGGAAGGTTTTCTATATCACAATGTTAAATTGATTGAGAGAAAAAATGATGATCTGCAAGTGGGTTGGTGAGGAATGACTCTAAGCATTAGCATATAGTGTTCTAACTCTTGAATATGGGACAAGTAATACTATCAGTCATCGCCTTTGGGAAGCAAAGGTTGTTAAATATTTTATCCTTAAATTCGATGAGGGACATTGTAGCTCATGGAGAAGCTAATAATGAGTTGTTAGAATACACGGGAAAAGTTTTGGGTTTAAGATTAACGTAGACGACCTTACAAAAAGGGAGAAGACAAATTTCAGTGCCGAAGTGATTGGCACAAAAGAAAAAGAAAAATGCTTCAAACTGTTTTGGTGGTAATCTAACAAATTCTTGAAACTCTAGTGCTTCCTGATATAGTTACAAGAACCTATCAAAAGACTGCCACATTATTTCCAAGCTCATAATAGTCTTCTTCTAATCGAGCAAGTTGCCTTTATTTTGGGATAGATTTTCATTGCAATCAAATTCTATATGTTCTAAGGAGTGCTTAGGTGATCATAATCATCTGGAAGCTATTTTCCAAGCTCATAATAGTCTTCTTCTAATCGAGCAAGTTGCCTTTATTTTGGGATAGATTTTCATTGCAATCAAATTCTATATGTTCTAAGGAGTGCTTAGGTGATCATAATCATCTGGAAGCTATTAGTCATACCAGTGGTATTTGATGATAGTTATGAAACTTTCTTTAGAGGCCAATTAGAGTCTCAAGACCCCACTCTTTTTCTGATAGTGAATAAGGAAGACCATGAACATAATGATATAACTTCAACATGTGTAAGAGAATTGAGGAAGGTCATTGGAATGGGACCAATGTGGTGATTGACATGTATGAATGAATATATTTGACATCCTTACATATTGATAAATCGGCTTGTGGACACGTGAGAAACTTAAAATCTCGTTGCAGAATTCGAAAGTGAATCTGAGTATGTGGAAAGAGGAATTGTTTTAAGATAATGCTCTAGTGGAGATTAATAGTGATGTTAATGGGACAATTTGGAATAGGCTAGCTATGTAACAATGTTCACTATGCCTGAAAAATATCAATCAAAGCATGATAGTAAAGATACTCTTGTAGTTCTCTGCCAAGAATGCATGCGAATGTGGGAATATTGAGCCTGCTGGCACCTATGGCATTCGATCATAGAAGATTTGACATGATTCTAGAATCGATTATGGTTTCAACTCCCAACATATCCATCCTATCATAATCATACCACAAATATCAGATTATCTTTCCTAGGCATGAGGAATATGTTAGAGGCAACCTCTTATGATAAAGGATGGTATCAATGTCAATCAACATGCCTATTCACTGGATAAATCGTGTCTCATTTTTTGTCACTTGATGTCCTATGAAAAGGGAGAAAACCATTCATGAAGAAACTCTAATGTACTTAGAGTGTCATGATGAAAGCCCCATTTATGATTCCCTTCATGTGCTGCTATCGATAACACTGATGAGGGAAGGTACAAGTTGATGCAATACATAGGACTGCTTGTGCCAAAATGGGAACTTTGTAGGATCGTCATGAGATATGTATGCATATTGTAGAAGCATATTCTTAAAGTAGACAAGATGGAATGAGCATAATTAAGTTTGAAGCTACCAACCTTCAAATTCAAAGACCTCAAGACATCAACACTTTTATTCAAGAAAGTAGGGCATGGATAAATGGTTGCAGTACCTAAATAAATCAAAGAGTACAAAGCAATTTGTAAATCATATTAGAATACTATCTTATCCAATTAGTTTAGTAATTTCATTTGGCACGAGCATTCTTAGACTACTAAGGAAGAAATATAATACTATGGAAAATAATTTGATAAGACATGTTTCATTAGTGGTTTAAATTGCTATCATTCACTTGAGTGAACTGGGGTAGACATCACAGTTCCGACTTGGTCTATAGTTGGAGACAAAGACTTATTGCACACTACCCCTGGTATAAAAACTACATCCACGGAAGATGCTGTCTTCACAATCACATGTTTTCCCTTATTCTAAAATAGTATGGTATTATGTATTATGAGATGTTTCTCGTGATAGTTAAAGAAACATTTTTAATAAAAGATCATTGAGATTGCAAAAGTAACGATATACCATAATCTCATAAAAAAAGGTTCCACATAAGGAATTTGGAAACTATTGAAATAAAGAATCAGTTATAAAACTAAGGTAGTGGAAGCATCATGGGAAGTGAAAAATTCTTCTTGAAACAGTTACAAAATCGAAAGGTTTCCAGGGAAGGGGAAGTTTATATAAATATTTTCATTTGTAAGAGAGGGATCTTCTTGCTATTCATCTAAGGGGGAGATAGGAGTAGTTTTGTTTCCTTTTTCAAGCACAGTTCGCTGTACAAAAGATATTGAGTCTGTGAACTCATATTTTTCCATTGCGAGAATAAAGAGACATTCTTAAATCTATGTATTTGTCTATGTTTCTTTTGATTGTAGATTTCCTTTGTCTCTTTGCAATCATCCTTTAATATAGTCTCTGTTATATCAAACTGTGAATGCATTAGCTGCATAATCTATGAATTTCAGTTAATTCATTTATTGAGAGGATCTGTTCATTCTTTCTTGATTATCACTCATGGCTATGAAGTGAGGGACCTGCGTATCATTTATTTTCACCCTCTTTACTCCAATTTATCAATTGCATTTGTGTCATTTTTATGCACATTTTTTATTATACCTTTCCTGCTTTTCGGTCAAAAGCATACTTGAAAACACATTAAATCATATGAGGGAGCCGTACCTCTAAAATTCAAAGGAAGATCGCTAATTTAATAGCAATCTTCTAAGTTGTTAGTTCATTGTGTCATTGCTCTACTGGGTGATTGAGGGTCATTTTTCACATCAAATCATAGTGATCAATTTGTTTGCTAATAGATTTATTAGATCACACATAGTGGCACAGAGAAAACTATTGAGTCCACACCAAATTTTGTGATCATCAAATATTTGTAGAGTAGATACATAATTATTACAAGATATTATCATCATGATTCTAGATTTTATTCCTTTAATTCCTTTGGTTCTACCGAATTTGATGATGGTTTGAGTATAGATGATATCGATACCTTCAACATGCAGAAGGAGATACAATTTGGTTATTTAAACCTTGGACTTATATCCTCATCATTGGTTCCATCACCTTACAATGATATCATATGTCCTTCACCCCCTTTGTCTTTAGAATTGAGTGTTCTTCATCTTTTTTTTTTCTTCATGATTTAGGATATTAGGATCTTCATAGTTGTGCTCTACTATAGTTGATTGGGAAGATTACTTAAAATGCATAAAATACTTGTTTAGTGAATCCCATTTTATAGAGTTGGCATAAAATTTTGATGATAACCACATCAAAGTTATTGTCAACAATTATACATCAACCTTCACATGGAGCATTTGAGAAACTTTAAGATATTACATGATTATCTTTGGATCTTGTGCATAATTCAAAGACTTATATTCTTCTCATATGGGAAGATTTCATGCACCTATATGTAGTTTTCCTTCTTCCATGAGGAAGAAATGTTGTTTGAAATTAAAGGATCACATTGCAAATTTTTTTAAAGCATCACTCATCATTGCAAGATCCATCATCTTATGGGGGGCTCCATATTCTCTCTCTATTTCTCTTATGGGGGAATATTTATTTTACTTATGTTTTAGAAGTAGCCCTTGGGGGGTCATCACGAGTCCTTATATCTTCTTCAATTGTAAATTTCATTACATAATTTTTCTTCTAGAGATAGGTTCTCGTTTCCAATAGGTTTGTCTCCTTTACTCTACTTATGATAAATTTGTATGTAGGTAACTAACATGGAATAGTAGTTGGTGTTATAGTCACTCAAGGAATCGAGCCTCCAAGATCATCTACAAAAAATAAAAAAACAACCTTCTAAAAGAGAGATAGAAAAAATATCATGCTATGCTTAAGGATGCAAGAATGCCAAAATGATAGCCACATTGAATATGGAAATGTACATATAATTCCTTTCTTATATAAGAAAGGCGAGGAATAGGATTAGACAAGATCATGAAAAGTGTCTTAATCCTATCACATGAGACAACTAAATCATAAAAAACTAGGACACAAGCATTAAATATATACCAACTAGATAAGATAAGTGACAACTAATGCTTAACTAGAAAAATTCATTCCTAGGACCTATGTGGAATTAACATGTAAATAGGACCTAGATAGGATAAACACTTATTTACACCAACACCCCCCTTTAAGTGCAACTTAGGGAGTACTTATGCTTGACACAAAGATGGGTCCCAACTACGAGGCCATGTTAGGAACCCATGTACAAATGCAAATACAATCTCTCACAAATGGAGAAAAGGAGAAAACCAAGTGGGACAAAATTCCTCTACAAAAGAGAGATAAATACAATAATGCTCTCCATAAAAAAATGAGAGGACAAAACCCCATTTGAGGAAAAAGACCCCCCATAAGAGAGAAGAAGAAGAGACCATTCATCCCCCCCTCAATGAAAAGATCCATCACAAATCCAATCAATCTCCACCCACACAAAGGATGACAAGAGAGACCATACAACCCCCCCATAATGATATAACTTGCTACAAAGAAGCATTGGAAGCACACTTGTGGAGTAACCTATGGAATCCTTAATTAGGAAAGAAAAGGAAAGATAATTCTGATGCTAGAAACCATATTAGAGTCACTCAAGGACTCAGGTCAGAATCATGATAAAGAAACAATAAACTTGATGCCAAGGAACATGGGAAAACTCTCAAACTGACACGACCCTAGAATCTATGAAGCAACAATTGATTGATAAATGATTTGGAATTGAAATGAAGTGCAAAGATAAAAATTGCACCCTCCCAACTATCAAAACATCCAAGTGATCTCTAGAACACCCTTTAGGACAAAACAAAAATAATGATCAACATGGGATAGATACAAGAAAAAGTGCATGGATGGAATGATAGAGCTCCTTAATACTTTACCAACACTGTAAGAATCACGAAAATAAGAGATCATGGTAAAAATTCATGAGCTCAAGAGCCATAAAACAAGACCTGACTTCAAATAGTAATAAATACCTTAAAACAACAAAATTATAAAAAATAACCTACATTGCTGCAAAATTGATGAAACTACCTTTCTGACAATACCTCATTCAAAATTTTTTTTCCTCTTGGATTGAAAGTTATAAAAAAACAAAAAAAGGCCTATATGAGCCTCATGTAGACTAAATTGGAGCAATATTAAAGCCCTTGGGGGCTAAAAAATCAGGGGCTTGTATGTTGCAGAGTTAAAAAAAAGGTTTTCAAAGGTGCTGTTGCTTGGCAGTGGCTTCGCTTAGGTGGAGCGGTACTGAGGTGGGCATGGAGGCCACACCTCCCAAGTGCTAAGCACTAGTGGGTGGGCTGAACCTCCCACATCACTAAGTAGGAACTACTCGCTGATACCGGCAAGTAAAACCATATGGTCAAAAAAATACTAAACCAAAATTAAAAAAAAAAACTTTTTAGTAAATGCGTACAATCGTACCAACAATGGTAGATGATTTGATAGGTCCGTGGAAGAATAATGCTAGAAATGCGCTAGCCACTGATATAGAATATTCCTGGAAGATGTATTATTGGGAAGATGTCGGTTGGGTATTGTAGACCTGCGACTTTACGACCATACCAGGGCCGTACTATATGATGGAGTATGGATCCATATGATGACTATTTTTCTTTTCTTTAGGCCCTGGTGAAAAGTGTCAAAAATCAACGAATTGACAATCAATCCTTAGGTTCTCAGGCTTCCCGTTTCTTTGAAAATTCAGCTACCCTCTGGATTTGAGCCAAATCTAACTTTCTTGGATGCCCTAGATTCAATGGTGAGGTTTTCAAGACCCCAACTCACACCCAAAAAAATTTCATGCCAAGATTGGTCCCTCAGATATGTGAAGAAAATTTGCTACATTGAAGCTCGAATCACCCTCAAATCTAAGAAGGGGTTTGCAATTATGAAGCTCTCATACCATGTTAGAGTCACTCAAGGACTCAAACTTGTTATCCTACTTAGGAAAGTTCTATTCACACTAGTTAAGTCTCTAGTTAGAAAATTTTCTCTTTTTATTTTGCTTCATGTGGTTGAGACACATATACTCACCTTTTGAGACACCTATTACATGCACGCTTGAAACATGCTCAAACAATTGTCATTTGAGCTTACATGTATTGTATCTTTAGATGGGTAGTCAATTGTTCAATCCTGTTGGTAGTGACTTGGATGCATCATTGGTATGGTTATCTTCATGTGATTGGGGATATGTTTTCCTAGTTTAGAGTGGTTGATATTATGTCATGGTTTACTCTTGCTGCATTTAGAGTTTGGCATGATACTTGTTCTCTTGAGACTAGGATGTTTATGTATGTTATGATGCATGTGATCTTCTTGGAGATGGTTAGATCATGGATGTCATGTATATGTTTCTAATTCATGATAGGAGCTTTAACATTGATTTTAGTAGTTCTCTTATGTATTGGGTACATTAATCATTTGATTGATTACTTCATGATAGTGCTATGTTACATTTGGAGTTTGGAATGGATTGGTTGGTTACAGGTCCTCATGGATACTTGGAGACATAGGTGAGGCTTGAGTTCTCTTATGGTTAGAGACATGTGTTGAGATGGTTACTCTTGATAAGATTTCGGCAGGAAGTCTGAGGAGCCTACACCTTGGTTGGATGTGAGTTCAACACACTCGGTGGTTTTACATGGCTCTAAAGAGGCAGTTTGGTTACAAAGACTTGGCAAAGGTATTGGTTTTAATTGCAAGAAAATTAGACTTGAATGTGATAGTCAGAATGCTATTTTTTTAGCCAAAAATCCTATGTATCATGCTCGTACTAAGCATGTTGATGTTCAGTATCACTTTGTGCGAGAAATGGCTGAGAGTGGGAAGGTATTGATTGAGAAAGTTGACACTTTGATCAATGCTACAAATTATCTTACGAAACCAGTTCCTATAGATAAGTTCTCTTGGTGCAGGAAGGCCATTGGCCTTGAGTCCTGTACTTGATTTATAATAATGATTCCTTGTTTAGAATAATTGCAATGCATAATGTCAAGTGGGAGAATGTTGGGAATAAGATGCCATTTAATTGCAATCCTAAACATATTTCATGTATCTCCTAAGTCCTTGGAAAGTGTTCCCCAACACTAGGATTAGAAAGAGATTAAATTCAAATGAAATGAACATGTAAATTAACATTTGTAATTAATTCTAAATGATAGGAACATGTCAGGATTCCCAAGAAGATTTCCTACAAAATAGGAGCACATGGGGTGCCCATATGGAAGGTGGAACCCACCTTGAGTTCAGTTAACTATTTGGAGGAAAGATAACACTTCAGTAATGCATGTAAAGATCCTAGAAGTTAGGGATTGATATTTACATGAGTGGAGTTCAATTCATTTCAGTTATCTTCAGTTTCATGTAGTTAGTTTTAGTTGAATTCTAGTTGACTTCAGTTGACTTGGAATGCATGACTAATGACTTGAGTTGCATGATAGATAATAGGTGATACATCCAGTTAAGTGGGGATGATCAATCATGCATGATGTTTGCATGAATGGTGGAGAGATATGTTTTAGTTAACAAAGATTGACTTGGACCCACCTTGGGTGCCCAAGTTGGCATCTTGGGGTTAACACCTTTTGCATGAGAAGATATTTACAAGGCTGAGTTAAGTGGGCCCATTCTTGGGTGCCAACTTTGAGGAGAAGCTTGGAAGATATTTTCTTGACCAATGATCAGTTAGGAGTTCAGTTTGGGGTTCCTAAATTGAGGAGACATTGGATTTGACTTCATGTTACACATTGAAACTCTAGTTGCACAAAATAGGCGTAGGTTTTTAAGAGAAGCTTTGTGCTTTGTAATTGACAACTCTTTGGAGTTTTCAAGGCTCATTATTGTCTATTAATTACAACAAGTTGAAGAGATTTTTATCAAAGTATATTGCAGGTTGTGAAGAAGAATTGTTGAAGGAAAAAGAAGCATCTCAACCAAGGATTGATACAATTATTGTAATCTTATTCTAAGGTTAAATAATACAAGCACTATTGATTCTGGTGGTGGAGTTTTTTCCCAAAAGGGTTTTTCCATGGTATATGCTGTGTCACTTCTATCTTCTGGTCTTATTCTTCTACAATCTTCTGTCTATTTCTACAAAATGGTAAAATGAATCTAAACAGATAATCATCCACAAAGAATTTGTAAAAAAGAGCACTTAATTATACCTACAATCTCATAGTTTTACAAAGTATTAAGCTACAATATTACCTCCATTTTTCAACAAATCCTACCTTTTTACTTCCTCTACCTTGCCTATATATGCAAGGATCTCAATGTATATTTAAACACTCTAATTTTTATATGATAGACATCTTATCATGATTATTTTTTTATTATTGGAAGGATTATTTTTGCATTTAGATATTGGCTTCTCTAATAATTACCTTATTCAATTTAATACCCTCATTAGGTGTAACTTAGGGAGTAGCTAAAGTGCACTAATGATGAATGCATGGATGGATACATGAATGGGTCCTAGCTACAAGGATTGATGAGGTACCCATGTACAAATAAATAAATATCTCATAATAGGAGAAAAGGAGAAAACCTCATGGGAAAAACTTCTCCCCAAAAGAGGGAAAATGAAATAAATGACTAGTAGTGAAATAATGAAATGAGGACTTGATATGAACCCCTAAGAACTAATTTTTTCACACAAGTACAATAAATTTCCACCCAATATGAGAGAAAATATGAGACTATGAATGCACCCATAAATAAGTATCTCTTGTACCAATGATGATAGCTTGAAGATAGAAAATTATCCAATACTTGTAAAAAAACATCTACCCTTAAGAATAAGTATATCCAATGGTGATTGTAGAAGCCATTCCTATTAGATGAATGAATAGGGAATCCAAATCCAATGCATGTATCTAAAAACTTCTCAAATATTCACATGTAAAAATTAGGTGATGCCAATCTAGATTCCTATGAATAATGATGAAGAACAAACTCCAAAGATAATAATAAAGAAATAATAGTGATGATTAGACTATCAATGAAGAGGATATGGATATTCTTAAATGAATCTTTTAAATCTATAATATGAGACTCTATAAACAAGTAGGATGTATAACATATATGAATCCCAAGTAGCTTAATATGGAAGCTATTGAATTTCATACTACATTGAGTCAATAGGGGCTATGGAGGTAGTGATGCTAATATCATTAGGAGAAATAGAAGATGGAGATGTGATCTCAATAAGAGGAGTGAAAACAAGAAGAGAAGTATTTGTACCATTGAAACATGTGAGACCTAAAATATACTTAAGCTCCTCTAAAGTGTCATCATCAAAGAGTATGATATTTATATCATCAATCCAAATGAGGTAATCTATAACAGAATCATCTAGGAATGGAGAGATATGAGGGCCTATAGAAATCTTCCAAATTTTGGTCCAAAGTGTGTAGGGATAATCAACCTTCGATATAGCACACATGGTGTTATGATCAACACTAGAACAAAGCAATCCTATATAATAATCAATAATAATACCTCATGCTAATCTTCTCCTTGGCATGTCTAGTTTAGGTATGATTCCATAAAGATAAGGAAAAATATTGAGCCAACTAAGATGTCTCAAAATAATAGTTTTCCAAGTCTCCTAATTATCCTTATCTAGGATTACCATAGAAGGATGAAAAAAAACCCATGATACATTCCTCAAATGATAAAATGAGATACCAATAATCTTGATACATATATATTAGATAAAATGAAGTCATCTCATGCAAAAAAAATATTTTCAACTACCAAGATGTTTAAGTGATTAACTAGAATGTGAAATAATGACAAACTGAATAACATATACATAGGGTAGATTCTAAAAAAATTATGTTGAAAGCTATGAAGATCTTGAAAAGGCCTTTTCAATGCTACACTAATCATGAAAATAAAACATATAGGGACAAAAATTGAGTTGAAAATCTCAAAAAGATAAAAATTATGACCTAACTTTAGTAGTTGATAAAATGCACTAATAGAAAAATCTAGGAAAAATACTAGCACCACATGATAGTTCTAAGAATTAGCTTACCAACGACTATTAATTTTTGAAAACTTGAATCCATTTGCCTAAGTTATGCCAAAAATAAAAAAATAGCTCCTTTATGTATGATGGATAGGGGCAAGTGGTTGTCCAGTGGTGATTGAGTAGCTAGGTAGTGATTAGGTATACCTCCAATATCTCCCCTTGATTGAGTAGTGACTTGGTTGTGGGTGGGCGACATGATGGATTTGATATGAAGCCTAAGATTCAATTTTGATGCAATGATGAAAAATTTACTTTAATATAAAATGATATTTTTGATAAAGGAAAAATAAATAGAAGATGAAACCATAGGTGATGATTAAATTAGATTATGACATGTGTCCTAATCCTATGACTTGAGACAAAAAATATGCATGACTTAAGTAAGCTTAATCATACTAGTATGAATAGGTACATAATAATAATTTATCAAGTGATTAAATTTTTCATTCTAACATAGTCACTACCAATCGTGACTAATATTTTTCAATCGTGCTTTAATTTCCCTCACAAATATTATCATTGTGCTCTATACACTAGTGGTATAACTAGCCATGACATTCATGAAAATATTATTTTAAATAGTTTAAGCAAATAATTACTAGCCATGACTATTATATACATTCTATCTAAATGATCTCAACACATGTACCTAAGTCATATCTTATAATGTCACAGTAAACAATAGTAATCAAGAAAATAATATATTTGGCTATATTTATACCAAGATAAAAATAGATAAAAAAAAAACATATGTTAGTGTAGGTTTTTTATTTTCCTTATGTTAGGGAATATTTATTTTTCCTACACACATTATTAAGCTTGCTTAGGTTATATTAGAATGGTTAGGATGAGGACATGTGGCATGAATCCATTATTCACATGTGTCACTCACACCCACTTTTGGATAGTTGAGTCTCACACCCTCTTTTGGATTTATTAGCCACCTCTCATAACCATTTCTTGTCTTTACCTGAGTAGGCATAACTATGTAATCTGGCATTTACCAAGTAGGTAAAACTCCCACCTATTATGGGCACTTGGGAGTTATTACTCCTCTTGGATTTATTTTCCATTATTTTGCTATATAAACAACACTCACCCCTCCCCTTGGCTAGCAATATGGACTACTAGTTCAATGCTAAGGGAGTTTTGAGTTTATCTATCTCTTTTCTTGCTTTCCTTCAATCATTTTAATCTTGAGTGATTTCACAACCAAATCTAACAACATAATACTCTTAGAGAGGTACCAAACATGTTTCAAGTAAAACTACCAAATTTTGGGTAGAAAATAATATACCATCAAATAATATAGACTAAAAAATTATTTTAGTTTTCAATGAATACTACATACCCATGAGTATTCACTCCAACTTCCATCTCTTCTCAACTTATTCTCATTTCTTGAGCCACAACCTCTTTCCCTATAAAAAATCAAAGTTAGTCCCTTCCAAATAGATAAATATTAAAGTATATTGCCATAAAAGCCATAACTACCATTTCACCTAGAACATCTCCCCACTCGTTGTGTAGTGTTGAATAAAACTACATGCAAAGCTTCCACAAGCCACCACTTCCCTATTCACTATGGCTTCCATAATCACAAAATATTTTTTCATTTGTTTTTCACTTATTTCTCCTTTTTAGATTTAAGAACAATTTTGATTTAAAATTCACTAAAACAAATGGAAGAAGACAACTAGGTTTGCAACTCTACTTTAATGACATGGCAGAGATGTGCTTTGCACAAACAGTCACAACTGTTTCCTTGTTCATCAAAAAATCCTTCATCCCTCCATCATCTTATTGAATGGTCTGATGAATCCCTATCAATCACTCCAATGATTGCTTTCATCATTTTTTACAACTGTCACACACCCAATTGTTCAGGAATCTCCCCTACTTATTGGCCCAAAATCCTTTGGCTGTAGGTTGCTATTCTGGCTGCAAGGAGTTAGTTCTCATCTAAAGCATACATACTATTAAAAATCATGAATTAAACATAGATTTAAATTGAAACTCATACACATTCATACATTCATTCATATAAATATCAACATATCATAATCATATTCCCACTCATCAAAGTCTAGTTTAGATTAAATAAAGTATATAAAAGGAATATAAGTTTAGGAATGTATATGAAATAAATAACTTAAAGAGTTTAAAAGATAAGTAATAAACAAGAGAAAAATAGCTATTAATCAGGATCATCATTCCTCCCAACTAAGCAATTGCTTGTCCTCAAGAAAAAATTGGGCCACAAAGGTTGTATTGCAAAGTGATATCCCTAAAGTTTACAAAAACATCAACTCCCATAACCTGTCTCAAATAGTAGCCCTTTCGACATGAAATCTTTTCCAGCCTCTGATTCTCTACTGCTTGTACTTCATCTTGGTTCTTCCTTGTCCAATGTGGCACTAGGTAGAGAAGGAAATGTGGATGAATTGTTATTGGAAACCATTTTAGTCCATTGTCCCTGGCAATGTCTATATACTTGTGATACCTTATGATAATGGCTATAAAATTTTATAGGGAGTGAGGTTCCTTTTTCTTTAATTAAGGGGTTAATTTCTCCCATCTCTTCTTTACAAACTAGAAGTTGTGATCAATAGGCCCTATAACTAGTTGCTTCATCCTAGTGTAGTCACGTTACATGAAATTCATTATTTTCCTTCCTACACCTTTATAAGTTAGGAGCTCTAACCACTCATCAATAACTACATTGGGATCTTTGGATTCTTTTCTTAGTTGCAGAGCAACAAATTTCTCCTTTTCAATATATTCCTGCAATATCTCACCCCTTTGTTACTCATTCTTGATATAAGAGGCCAGTTCTTTAATTTGTAAGTCCCCCACAAACATTAGAGAATTCAATTCTGTTTGATATGAGAGCACAAAATTATGTAAGTAAAAATCACATAATTTCTCTTGTATATTCGGTGTAGAGTTAGAGTAAGTTTCTAAAAACAAAAAAATTCTATTCATTGACATTGGAAAATCACTAATTAGCTGGCTAAACTAAAAACACAAGTATTTTTCTTGTAGAAATAGTGCATAAAATCTTGCAGGAGGTCTACACTTTAGAATTTGTGTATCCTTTTCTGCTACTTCTTCAATCTTCACTTTCAACCTTTTTATTTCTACATCTTTTTGCTCAAGTGTCCTAGTGTGTTTTGACCTCAACTCAATTTTTTTTTACTCATTCTTTCTTCTCAAATAACTCTTGAGTTCTTCTCCACAATTCCACACCTAAGGTCATTATAGATGGCTTGGAGGGAATTGAAAGTGAAGGAATTGGAGCATGGGGTACTATTTCTTTACTTTCTACTTCTATGATAGCAAGATGTGCCAATTTATCCAATCTAGACCCACGCCCATATTTACAATTTTTTTCCTCCAATTCCTCAATTCTTTTGTCCCTCTCACTTTCTCTTTGCTGGTGTCTTTTCAATAAACCTTCTAATTGCTTAATCCTTTCCACAACATCTTGTAATTCCTTTCCAATATCTTTTTTCTCAACAAAAACTTCTTCATATATTTCCAAAAATTGGTCATTCCTTTCACTCATATATTCATTACCCTCTGAATCATGGTTCTTTATGGTTATTTTCCTTGGTTTATTTGTAAAACAAGCATCCTTTGAATCAGATTCAGAGGTACTTATAAAATTCCATGTCTGTGCATTAGGTACATTTTCATTACTAGGAGAGTTCCCCTCCAATTTTGAGTCAGTCTCAACCATAACAACATCTCCATTTTTCTTCTTTTTAACTAACCCTCTCATAACACCTTTCCTCTTCAAGAAATGTGACTGCCTTCTAGGCTATGTGGATTTCTTCTTCCCTCTTGTAGGTGCAAAAGAAGATTCACCTTTCCTTCTCTTGGTTCTTGGTGTTTTTCCAAATGTAGGGATTTCTTGGGTGTCTCCTACCGCGAGTTGCTTAGAGGTTGTAGGTTGAGTGTCATACAGGCTCTGCTTCGCTGCCTCTCCTATGCTGCGGTTAGGTGACGTAGTAGGGGAGCCAAAGGGAACTTACCTTCCTAATACAACAGGTGATTCTACATTTTTTGAGACAACAGGTTCTTCAAGGATGGTATTGATATGGTTGCAATTTAGGAAAGTCTCCCATGAAACATGTGAGAACTGAAACCTCAAACTTCTCTTTATCAATAATGTGACTAAGTAGAAATGTGACAATGTTTTGTTATTCCTTTTCTTTTGTACTAAAAAATCATTCTTTTCAACAAATTCTAAATAAAATTGGGAACATTTACATGCCTATCATGTCGAAGATGGCTTAAAAGCTTAAAATAGACAGTATATAACAAGGACTGCCTATCATCACAAGTTAAGTATTTGACTATATAAGAAGCTATTGAGGCTCATATACAAGGTAAGGATAATCTTTTTGTACCTTGAGATGATGAGTCTAGGTTCTCTCCATGTTCTCTAAATTTTTTCTTGGTAGCAATGATGTCTGCCCTTATTGGGATCTCTTCTCCTTCCCATGGAAATCTTGATACCTCAACAATGGTGGCCTTTGAAACATCCACATTCAAACCTCTTACAGTCACCTCATGATTTTGTAAAGTAGTAGCAAATTGTTGTGTCATGACTTCGTTGAACTCTATGAGTTTTAAGTAGTCCATCCAACTAGCTTGTTGAAAAATAGGTAACACTAGTCTGTCTTCCAATAGCTAGTTATGTGTTGTTGGTTCCCTACATATAATATTGCCACCCATGAAACTACTATTGCTCTGTAATTCTTTTAATTCTTATTTTTTATAGCTCAATTTTTGTTCGTTATTCCACTACACCACCTTCACTTTATTGTATCCTCTCAATTCAACTACTTCCAACCCTTCCTTCTCCTCTGAGCTCAGATTGTGTAAAATCAAAGGGAAAATGAAATGACAAAAAGTTGCAGGGGGTTTTTGGTTTTTGAAAATTAAGAAAATGAGAGTAACCCTCCCCCCAACTAAAGATATTAAGTGTCCTCAATTAATTTTATGGTTCTTGGTGAAGGGTGAGATGGTATATAGTGGAATATCAATTTAGATATGAAAACATGCATAAATAAATTCTAAAACATGTAGGAAATCAATCATCTATGGTAATTATGAGAAGTTAATGCACGTACCTGTATAATGCTTATGAAATGAAACTTATCACATGAGAAGTGTTGATTACTGCCTACACCAAGATTTGATTTGACCATTCTTAATTGCAATTGTAAGTGAATGATATTAATGCATGGCACATGGTGAATGCTTGTTGGAAAAGGCTACAAGATGTATGGTGGATGGAAGATGAAATAAACTATATGAGACATGAAAATCAAGAAAGGTGATGAAAATACTAAGTGTGAGGCAGTGTATAGTTTGCATGTGCAAAAATGAAATGTATGTGGCTACATGTATGAAAAAATGGTAGTGGAAAGTATAGATATGCAATTAATTCAATGGAGAATTTTGAAATGACTGTTATTTAATTGCTACAGGTTCCTCTAGTAATAGGTCCATTTCTAAAAGTTGTCACCTTCAGACATGTTACTATAGGTCCCTTCAACATTGCTGACCATGGCAAAATTGATTATTGTTGATTGTCATCTTGTGCAATGTGTGATTTGTGAGTTGTGTTAGAAATCATACCTATGTAACAATAGTAGTTGAGATGAGTAGCTCCTATATTGAGTAATTTGTAGAACTTGTAGTTGTTGTAGTTGAATTGTCAAGTGAAGGCTCAAATTGTTGTATTAATGAAAGAAGGAAATCATCCTTCTGCAGTTGTTTCTTGTACAAATTTAGCTTGTGTCCATTAACGAGTAAGGAGAACCTAACTTCATCAATTGTATGTAGTTGTACAACTCCATTGGAAAACATTTGCTTGATTTCATAGGGACCAAGCCACCTTGTTTGTAACTTTCCCTTGTAGTCTTGATATATTGAGTTATAAAGCAGAGCCTGATCACCTACACTAAATTCCTTGGTTTTGATGAATTGACCATGCCATTTGATTCTGAAAAACTCTAGTGTGCTGTATTTCCTCCATCCTAATTTCATTAAGTTCATTGAGGTTGTGTAATCTCTCTTTCTGTGATGTTGATAAGTCCATACCTAATTGAACAATTGTTCATAAATTTTTGTACTCAAATTCAATAGGAAGTAATGCTTTCTTTCCATACACCAATTCATATGGTGTAAACCTTGTTGTAGTTTTCCATGTTGTCCTATAGGTCCAAATTGCCTTAGGAAACTTGGATGCCCAATCTTTCCTATGAATTTGTATTGTATTGGTTAGAATGTTCTCAATCTCTCAATTTTTCACTTCCACCTATCCATTAGCTTTAGGGTGGCATGGTGAGGATTTCTTATGTATGATATCATACTCTTGAACCAACTTTGTGATTATCTCTAATGTAAACTGGGGTCCTTGGTCTATGACAATTTTCCTTGGAACTCCATATCTTTTTAATATGTCGTCATAGAGAAACTTTGCTACATTACCATCTCTAGAAAATTGTAAAGCCTTAACCTCCACCCACTTGGTAGGGTAACCTATGCATACTAATATGTACTCCTTGTTGTTAGATGTTGGTGATATTGGGGCAATAAAATCTAATCCCCATTTATCAAATGGTGTTATTGTTAATTGTGGCTGCAATGGAATTTCATCTATTTTTGTTGGGCTTCCCATTCTCCGACACCTATCACAACCCCTTGTGTACTTCACTCCATCCTTATGAAGAGTTAGCCAATAATAGCTAGTTACGAGAATCTTAAGAGCTGTCCTCTTTGCTACAAAGTGTCCCCAATAGGGTTCATCATGACATGCTTTGAGAATGTCATATAGCTTATTTTGTCTGATACATCTCCTCATAATGTTATCTAGGCCTGTGTAAAATAAGTATCTAGCTATCTAGGAGTAGGGAAAACTTTTGAGAATAAATTGTCTCTTTTCTCTTGGGGAGAAATGAGGTGGTTTCTGCCTTGCTACTAGATATTTGGAAATGTCCACAAACCATGTCGTATGCAGAGATATAACAAATAGATGCTCATCTAGAAATGAATCATCAACAACATCTTCTTCTGATTTGGTTGAAAGTTTGGGTTGGGATATGGTGTTGTACACCATTGCATAAAATGATTTATTATATGTTGTAATTAAATAATTATTTAGTTGTGATGCACCTAGGTGGTGTGGTTAATCACACTAGGTAATTATTTGGGGGACCACTTGATGTTGTATTATAACATTGTATTATTATTTAATGTGTGGGAGACATGTGATAATAATTTAATATTGGGGAAATATTAAATAAATTGAAGTCTTAGTACCTAATATTAAATAAGGGGTTAGTGGTTTTGTATTCACATGGTTTTATCTTACCACTAGTATTTGTGTGAGCTTGTATCTAAAAAGTAAGCACATGTTTAGTGGTTAAGGTTGGTTGAGTGGTTTAGTTTTAATTATTAAGTCTTTCTGAGGAGTGCATATGTGAAGCATGGCATGGTATGTGTGGATTCATGTTGAACACATAAAGATGCATTGGAGGGCTTGATGCTTAAGAGTTGTTCATTGTAACTCTTGCATTGCTTTATTGCTGATTACTATGGAGTATGGATGCTTTTGGAGGATGGGTTTTCCCTCTTGAGGGTTTTCCTAGGGTATATCTTGTATCATCTTTGATGGGTATGTTGTATATTCTCTTGCATATGGATTCTAAGTACTTATTTGCATTAATATCTATTTTGGGTTGTGGAAATTGTCGTATAATGGCTGCAAGTTTCCTTACAAGTGGTATCAGAGCTATGGTTGTGGTTGTATAACCCTAGATTGAGAAAATATTGTTTGAGTTTGAATCTATGCATTGCATGAGAGAATGAAAGACATGGCAAGATATGAGGGTTTTACAAGTTGTTTATTGCAGATCTAAGGGTTTTGGGTTTGTTGTTATGATGGGTTGTTTACAGATTTGGGGTGTGAGAAATATTGGGTCAAAAGGGTTTTTGGTTGTGCATTCAAATGAGGGTTTTGTGGGGGATTTTTTTTTTTGTAAATGACCTCCTGGGACAAAATGGACCTCATGGTTGGATTCAGGTTGTCCAAGAGACAAAGATTGATATAAAATTTGACATATTTTTGTTACTGTGAAAAATGTAATTGTTTTTAGCCTGACCCCCTTTTTGTGGTTGTACAATTATCAATTTTAGTATGTAGATAAAAAATTTATCAAAAAATAATTCTTGTCGGTTGAATTAAAATTTCACAGCAAATAAAAATAAAAAATAAAAAATAAAAAATTAATCGATAAAAATACCGATGAAAAAGGCTTAATAGAATTTTTTTTGAAAAAAATTAAATGGGGTTGGACCCCCGACTGCAAACCCTTGTGGTACTACATGGATTGACACCCCTATAGTATGCAAGGGGCTATCAACTCCCCGATGACCAGTGGCCGGTACGCTGCCAGGGCTTTGCCTCGGTCTAGTGCTAGTTATCAGTTCGGTGGGGTAAAGCCTAAAAGGCCACCCAACAAAAAATGAAATTTTTATATTAAAATTAAATACCGCCGATTTCATTTAAAAGGGCCTGATAAAATTTTTGATATTTGAAAATTTAAATGGAATGAAACATTATTTCAGATCCGCCACTAGGTGGGTGGTGCCACCCAAGTGGGGCCGCCGCCCAACCACTAGAGGGCCACTCATTTTTGCCTTGTATACTCAAATTGGGCAACTTTCTTTCGAGAGGCATAACTTTCGCCCAGGGTGTCCAATGTTCATCTTCTTGGACTCGTTGGAAAGGTGAATTAGTGATCTAGGCTATGGTATTAGTGGTTTCTATATATTTTTCTATTTTGATAGTGTTTTTCTTGCTCGAATTTAGGTGTTCCTATTAAGCTTAGAGAGGTCATATCTTGTGCATATGGAGTCGGATTTTAGACTTCAAATAATTGATGAAAAGCTTGTTCAAAGAACTACACAATGGATCACGTTTGGAGTTTTTTGACATGATTTATTTGTTATTATCATAATTTGAGTTGTTTATTGGTTACTCTGACTATGGTGATACTATGAGTTTATGAATTATTTGATCTTGGAGATTTGATGTTGGATTTATTGTATACTTAGTTGTGCATCTTTGATTACTCTCATTTGACATGGTTATCGGTATACAGTTGGATTTTTATCTTTCATTATTGTATCTACAAGTAGTGTAATATTGTAGGCGGTCTATACTTGTTGCACCTATGACTTGGACATGGGTTGTATATGCCAATATATATTTCAGTGTCGATGCATTTTCAATTTGGTGGCTTGGTTTAGTCACTTGGTTTGCTGGTGAGATGGTATTACCAAGTTCAATCATGATGTGAGACTTATGTAGTTGATTATGTTATGTAGACATGTGGGACACAATTGGATTGTATTGTTGGTACATTTGGTGGTCATCATGGTGTCATGGATGTTTCTTATGCTTTAGGGACTTTGGCATGTTATGATGGTTTATGCAGGTGCATTGTTGGTGGTGTTGGATCGATTCTTGATTCAAGTTGTGGTGGTGTATCTTCTTGGTATGAGGATCATGGTTTTACTTTGCCTTCTTTTTGGAGTGCTCATGTTGCATTTGAGTTCTTTGATTGTGAGAGGGCCTTTGGTTGATCTTTATGAGGAGATTGATGTAATTATGTCATGGATAGCTTGATTATACTTTTCAGTGGGAGCTTTTGGAAGTGATGGATTGGTGGTGTTAGATATGTTTATGATGGTTTGGCGGTTGAATGTATCTTCTTGGCTTGGAGATCTTGGTTTCACTTGTATGATACTAATATCGTATTTGAGTGTGTGCAAACTTGGATGATCTTCATGGAGAGGATGGTAGTCATGATGCCATGTGTAGCTCGATATCATAGTTCAGTGGGAGTTGTTGGAAGTGATGTGGATGCATCATTGGTTATGGATATCTTCATGTGATTGGAGATATGATTTCTTGGTTTAGAGTATGTTTACTATTATGTCATGGTTTACTCTTGATACATGTTTAGATTTTTGCATGATACTTTTTATCTTGAGACTAGGATGTATATATATATATATATATATATATATTGGTGCATGTGATCTCCTAAAAGGAGATGGTTAGATCATGTTGTCATGTTTATGTACCTTATTCATGATTGGAGCTTTGCAATTAATCCTATGTGGTTCTCTTTGTTTTGGGTACATTGATTATTTGCTTGATTACTTCATGATGGTGCTATGTTTCATTTGGATTTTGGAATGGATTGATTAGTTACAGGTACTCATGGATACTTGGAGACCTAGGTGATGGTTAGAGTTCTCTTGTGATTAGATACATTTTCTTGAGATGGTTACTCTTTGGAGGTTTCAATAGGAAGACGAGCTTTCACTTGGATATGGATGTGAGTTCATTATGGACCAATAGAAGAGATTGTTCTTGGAGTGAGTCATGATGGCTTGGTTATCCCAGAGGAGCATTCTCATTCCCCACTCTTAGTCTACTTGGCAGTTTATCATTTGAGATGTATTTCCCATTATATCTTTCAGATGTGTTATGTTTCATACTTTGATTCTCATGGGATTGAGTTGATTCATGGTGATTGATTTTGGAGACTCATTTAAGGATTGTTTAACATGAGTTTATATGCTTTATCTTTCATAGATATAGATCTTGAGCTATGGATAGTTAGTTCTAGAGGATTCATTTTGAGGGATGTTATGGTATGGTTATCTCCTTGTGCATTTGAGTTTATGATATCATTCTTTGGTGAGGATTGTTAGATGGTTTATGGGCTGATTTCCAATTTTGGGGATGGTTACTTTGAGTTTTATCTTATTGGTTAGAGAGGCTTATATCCATGTTGGTATTATTACATTGATTCATATGTTGTACTTGATCTATGAGATTGAGTGTTATGGATGTTATTGAGGCTTTTAATTTGGGGTTGTTAGGAGATCATACTT
Source organism: Sequoia sempervirens (assembly GCA_007258455.2). NCBI lineage: Eukaryota > Viridiplantae > Streptophyta > Pinopsida > Cupressales > Cupressaceae > Sequoia > Sequoia sempervirens. The sequence goes on along the minus strand of VDFB02271358.1, from coordinate 1,243,201,796 downwards.
GATGCAACTTTGCACTTTTGAAGTGTTGGTAGGAGGACTTTATGGTTTATAGGTTTCTCTCTTCATGGTTCCTTCCTGGATGTTTGTGTTCACATGTTTTGGGGAGGATGGTAGCAACATGTGTGAGATATTATGTAGCTCTTTGGGTTGTATGTGTGGATCATTGTTATTGTTCTTGGTACTTCATGCTTTGATTTAATTATCACACCTTGATATAGTGTTTATTTGTAGACTTGATATGCTTTAACATTACCTATGCAGTGGGAGTTCTTGGATATGTATGTTCTTCATTGATAGGTTTTATAAAGGGAGCTTGTGATTGTAGTTTATGGGTTGCATATGTTCTTAGCATGAGTTTTCTAATGTATTGATACCTTGGAGGTATGGATGGTTGGATGTATTAGCATGTGTTGTGGATGCTATTTATGATCATGTGGGTTTTTCAGTTGATAGAAGCTTGTTTGGAGTCTTTGTTATCACTTGGATTTGATGCTTGTGTTCTTGTATTGGTGCATCTTCACCTTGGCATGTTCCTTTTCTTCCATAGGTGTCACGTTGGAGGATGAGAGGATTTATTTCTTAAGATGGTAGTCATTTTGTTTTTATTGTGGGTATTATTGGCCTCCTACAATGATTTAACAACTAAGCATTTATAGCTGTGATTTAGAGATTGGACATCTAAACTGAATAGCCATTCAATCATGATGAAGGTGCATTGAACTTTTCAACCTAGGGACGTGAAATTGAAATGGGTCGGCATAGTATGTGCACTAAGGATCCCAAGTAGCCATATTCATTCTACAACCAAGAAAAACATAATGTTGAAGGTAAATTGCTTAGAAGGAAATAAAATAAGTATTGAACATCAACCAACAACTATGCTAAGCTAAAATGCATGACAAAAATGAAAATCTGATTGAACAAATAGGAAACTACTATGTCTGCTTTGGCTCTAGGAACAATCACATAATGTAATTCTAGTGGCTACAGGAACAGTCAATGCTAGATTCTTAACTAATTACTAAAAAAAGTAATAACTAAAATAAACTAAACTAAGGAAGGAATGCTCACCAAGTGGGCCCCCTTGGATGAGTATCCTCTAAAACTAATGTAAACTCAGATTTATGGAATTATAACTTCATCTCATTCATTGGAAAACATGAGTACAATAGAGAAATGTAAACTATATTGCCAAAAACTAAGAATGTAAGTACATCATTAGATCGCACAACCTCCTGAGAAGGAGCATTCGATTCTTATTTATAGGAGAAGAAGCGACTAACTAAGCAAGGTAGTCAACTCCACAAACTGGGAGGACGCCACTTTAGGGAAAGCAGAGAAAGTGGAGGGGTGGTTACGTGTGCATGGAATCTGGTCAGACGTGCCTGCCTCAATGCAAATTTAGCACAATAGTAATGCCTATATTCACTCAACATCAATAAAGATCGTTTACAAGGCGGTTACAATTCAGTTTGCATGAGGAATCTCCTACCGTCGACCTCTTTGAATGATTCCCTTCATTGACCTTTGCATGACCACTTTTTTAGCCGTTATGGTGAATGATCAGCTGGTGAAATCTTCTCAATCTAGTGGCCTTGAATCATATTTGCATGGCATTATTATTATGCATGATAATTGCATAGCTATAACTATCTTAAAGAACATTCATTAATCCACATGTAGAATTAACATAGATAGTCCATATAACATGTCAATGTCATTAAAGATTTGCAGAGATAAAATTAGGCCCAATGTCTATGGTTTCGAGGAAATATCAACATTCAAACATCAAGGTTCATGAAAATTTTGACAAATAGATCATAAATTCTACCAAAAGTAAACCATAAACTAGACTCATCATGCCCCCCAACCTAAGGTTTTGTTGGTCCTCCAATAGGGGAAGGGTTGTTCTTCTGCTTAGTCAAAGCCTTGAAATTTGCAATTGCCAACTATCCCACATCAGTGATTGTTGTGCATGAATCAAGATCCCAATAGAACCCTTGTTGTTTGTCCAATCTATTCCATCTTTGGGACATGTATCTCTTCATAGTTTTCTCTTTTTCGTTTGCTACCACCTCATATTCACTGTAAACTGCTTCTATCCAAGGCATAATCCTATTACCATAGCGAGGTCTAAGAAGCATTCTATGCCATTCCCAGTAAATGTCCCTTGGATTTCCTGATTTAGCCTTGATGGGAAAAGGGATGTTGGATTCCAATTGATTATAAGCCCCATATTGTTGTCCCCAACTGATCTCATTTTGTACCCAGGACATAAATTCCCTTAATTTAACATCCCCTACATATAACAGTGAATTCCAATCATGGTCTTGAGTTACAACATAATTGTGCAAATAAAATTCACATAACAAATTCTTCATCTCACGGGAGGCAATCTGATAAGCATTGAAAAATTCAATAGGAGTCTCAATAGAAGGGTTCGAACCTTAGAAAATTCTTGCCAGCTTAAAAGAAAGATATTTCTCCTTCAAATGCAAAGCATAGACCCTTGGTGGGGCCCTACATTCTACTATTTTGGGTACCAAGGTTGTCATATCATCCACCTTCTTCTTTAAAGTACAATTTCTGCATCCTTGTCTACAATCTCCTTATCTTTCTTTTGAATTTCCCACTTCAGCCTACGTTTCTCTTCTTTCCATTCCTCTTCTCTTCTTTGCATCTCTTTCCATAAGTGCATAGCTACCATGTGCATTGAAAAATTAGTGGGGTTACGTATTCCTACCATCATTTTTCCTGGAACTGATGCTTGCTCTTCATATAGTACCACCTGCAGGGAGTCAAGTCCGGCTGCAGGGCCTCTTGTTCCTGTTTTTGCTCATGCTGTAGGAAATCCTGATTTTCCTCATACCCTTGATTCTCAACTTGTTCTGCAATATCAACAAGATTTTCTAGTGTTATGTTTGCTTCTTTCTCAAATATTTCCTCTTCCTCGACATTCACCTACCCCATTGAAGCTTTTGTGTCCCCCTGTGATATTTCTCTAGACTTAGGGCTTTCTTGCGAAGGCATATCAAAGGCTAGCCTGGTTGGCCTTGATTTCCTGGGAGGTCTTTCACATTTTTTTTGGCTATAGGATGAACAATGTCAGCCTTCCACTTCCTAGAGCTTGGTACTTCTTTTTCTGTTAGCTACTTTTTAGCTTTTCCTTTTCTTATTTCTTCTTCTCTCTTCTGTGCCCTAGTTTTCATTAGGATGCCAAGTGGAACACCATCATTAGAATTTGGGGAGGAACTTTCTTTATCTGAGTGCTCTATCTCAAAAGAGCTAATCTCTATGGTTTGTTCTACTGTAGGAGGGTTTGCACTAGGGCCTGCACCAGAGGTTGAAGCACCAGAAGTTTCTCTAGCTGCACTCAATCTCCTGCTAAACCTACGGGGTTGAGGTAAAACCCTAGGTCACAAATGCTTAGGTCTAATTTGATCAACATTTATGAATTCTTCCCAAGTCATCTTAGATACATTATGTAGAGACTTCTCAACTAACAATTTAATCAAACAATGGTGGGAAATGGAATTATCCCTACCTTTTTGAGTCTTGGCTACCATGATTGAAAGAAGGTGATAAAGCACGTTTGACACATTCATCCTCCTCCCGTGCCTCATGTGATTCAAGAGTTTAAAATGCACATAATGTAGATTTGACTGATGTCCTTCATAGGTGATATATTTTATGACATGAGCAACTATTTGCTTCCATGGCTTGGGTAGAGAGGTTCTTTTTGTACCTTGTTTATCCACGCTCAATGGAGGGTAGCCAGACTCTGTAAATTTTTCCCTAGCTGACCGGACATCTCTAGAAGTAGGGTAATTTTCACTGTCAACCGACAACCCTGTAACCTCTGCAATTATTTCTTTAGTAGCCAATACTTCCAACCCTTTTACCGTGGATTTTCCTTCAGACAATGTCTGGGCAAATTCTAATGCAATGTCTTCATTAAAACCATTCAGCTTCATGAAATAATCTAACCAGCCAAAATTTTTGAATTCAGCTTGTGAAGGTGCATCCTGCAGTAATATGTCATGAACTGTGGGTTCATTCCTGATTAACCCACCTCCCATTGTCTGCAATCAACAATCACTCTACAAATTTTCCTTTCTACAATACTGCCAAATTTTGAATGCCAATGTCGCCTGAATTTTCCTTTTCTGTTTTACCTTTTCTTTCTTTCTATTTTACCTTTTGGCGACTTAAGATTATGACAGGATCAATAATGGCAGTAAATGAGTAATAAAGGAAGGTTATGATGGAGAAAAATGGCGGCGATAGTTGGTGTCACCTCACATGTACAAGCCGTAATCTTACTCAAAGTTCAAATTTGCTCGATTTAAATTTTGCTGACGTAGACTAGTATGGACTAACACATAGGAAAAGTACTCACATCTGTTCCCCCCCCCCCCCAAACCTAAATTTGAGCATGTGTCCTCACATGCGAGGTGGTAAGGATGATTTGATAGGGACAAGGAATAATGACATGCTATGGTGAACGTCTATATTAATTCACAACAATTAAATGAATGCACTAAAGACAAGTAATAGATAGCAATTAATGCGCACATACTTGGATTTGTTGCAAAGATTGTGGAGAAAGTACCGGTCGCCTGTTAAGAAATAAGTTGAGCAATTGATGAAAATGAGGTGGAATGAGGTGGAGTGGAACAAAGTGAAGTGATGGAAGAGAGAGAAAGGTGGAGATGGATGGGTAGATGGGTGAAGAAGTGGACTCCCACAAAAGTGAAAGTCTTTATTATGACAAGTACATACCTTAATTTTCCAGAAGGAGGGACACTAGGTCCACTTCCTTCGGCTGTAGGAAGCTTGGCTGTTGCATGCTGAGTGAATTGCTGCAGGAAATCCTCTTTGGACGTTGGCTTGTGATACAATATGAGGTGATGACCATTGAAAAGCAACTTAAATCTGATTGGATCAATAGTAGTGAGCTGAACAACACCATTGGGGTATACTTCAACAACCTCATATGGCCCTAGCCACCTTGTCTACAATTTTCTTGCATTATCCTGATATTTGGAATCATAAAACAAGGCGCAATCTCCTAGTTGGAATTTCTTGTCCTTGATGAATTTATCATGCCACCTGATTCTCTAATTCTGCACTACCTCTGTGTGATGCAAGGCTACTCTCCTCATCTCATCCAAAGCATTCAACTGTAGGATTCTTTCTCTTTGTGCCTTAGAGATATCCATCCCCAGGTCTACTGCAGTCCTAAGAGTATTATGTTCAAATTCAATGGGCATCATGGCTATTTTTTCATACATCAACTCAAAAGGTGTGAAGCTTGTAGTTGTCTTCCAGGTTGTCCTATAGGCCCAGATAGCTTCAAGTAACCTGTTTTCCCAATCCTTTTTATGAACGACCACTATTTTGGTCAAGATGACTTCAATCTCCCTATTAGTCACCTCAACTTGGCCATTGGCCTGGGGGTGATAAGGAGTAGACTTCCTGTGTCTTATGTTGTACTCATTGACCAGTGCTGCAACAAGGGTTGATGTGAATTGATCCCCTTGATCAATCACTATCTCTCTTGGAACTCCATACCTTGTGAAAATATCCTCATAAAGAAATTCAACAACCTTATTATCTCTTGCATGCTTCATGGCCTTAACTTCTACCTACTTAGTTACATAATCAATGCAAACTAAGATATAAGACTTACCATTTGATGGAGGATCAATGGCTCCTACAAAATCTAGTCCCCATTTGTCAAATGGAGTGATTACTACTTGAGGGAAAAGTGGCATCTCATCAGATTTGGTTGGTTTTCCTATCCTCTGGCATCGATCACATTTTCTTGTATACCTTCCCGCATCCTTGTGGAGTGTTGGCCAACAATATCCTGTGTTCAAGATCTTCATTGCTGTCCTCTTGGTTGCAAAATATCCTCCACATGGTTCGTTGTGGCATGCATGAAAAATATCATAGGTCTCATCTTCTCTCACACATCTCCTCATGACATGGCTTGGTTCAGTATAAAACAAACATCCAACAATCCATGAAAAAGGAATTTTTTTTCAATGAGCACCCTTCTCTCTTTTGGAGAGAAGTGACGAGGAACTCTCCTTGTGACTAGATAATTAGATATGTCATCATACTAGGGTGCTTGCACACTTATGGAGAATAGATGCTCGTCAGGAAAGGAGTCATCTATGGCTTGATTGTCTTCTAATGTAGTTAGCCTTGAGAGAAAATATGCAACAACATTAGCCTTCCTTGGTTTATCCACAATGGTTATGTCAAACACTTGTATCAACAATAACCATCTTGCCAGCTTGCCTGTGATTAGGGGTTTATTCATGAGATATCTAATGGCTGCATGATCAATGTGCAAAAATATTTGATAGCCTGTTATGTAGTGACTGAATTTGTTCAGGGCATAGATCACTGCCAAAATTTCTTTTTCTGTCACTGTATAGTTGAATTCAACTCGCAAGTTTTTGCTGACAAAATAAATGGCATTTTCAATAGCTCATTATTTCTGTCCTAAGACTGCTCCTATTGCATAGTCTGATGCATCTATATGGATGTGAAAAGGAAGCTCCCAATTAGGTCCTTCAAGTACAGGAGCATGAGTCAAAGCTATCTTCAGATCAAAAAATGTTTTGTCACAGTCTTCTGTCCATTGAAATTCAACATCTTTGGTGAGAAGAGTGTACAATGGTGTTGCTATTTTGTTGAAATCCTTGATGAACCGCCTATAATAGCCTGCATGTCCCAAAAAACTCCTAACATCTTTTTGTTTTGCAGGTGTGGGAAAATTTGTGATTACCTCAATCTTTGTACGGTCTACTTGAATTCCTTTGTGAGAGATATAGTGTCCAAGAACTACACCTTCATGCATCATCATGAAACACTTTTCACTATTTAAAGAGAGATTATGATCTTCACATATCTGTAGGACTTTTCTAAGATTTTCCAATGCTTCATTGAAATCAACACCATAGGTGGTGAAATCATCCATATAAATTTCCATGCAATCATGAGAAATGTCTGAGAATATGCTAATGACTTCCCTCTGAAAAGTTGCAGGTGCATTACATAGGCAAAATGGGAGTATCGAGTAGGCATAGATCCCCCATGGGAAGGTAAAGGTGGTATTCTCCTAGTCCTCAGGTGCAATTTGGATCTGGTTATAGCCACTGAAGCCATCTAGAAAAGAAAAGTATTTCTTTCCTGCAAGTGAGTCCAAAACTTGATTTATGAAGGGTAAAGGAAAATGGTCCTTTTTGGTGGTAGCATTAAGTTCCTTGTAATCAACGAAAACTCACCATTTTCCTCCTTTCTTGGGCACAATCACCGATGGAGATGCCCACTGGATATCTAAAATGGGGTAGATAAATCCTACATCTAGCAATTTCTGGAGTTCTCCTTTTACAATTTCTCTTAGTGCAGGGTTGATTCTTCTTTGTGGCTATCTAACTGGGGTGCAATCATCTTTGATATAAATTCTATGAGTGCAAAGCTTAGGATCCAATCCATTCATCTCGTGATAGTCCCACCACATGGAACGTAGTGGGGTCTTTCTTCTTCCTGCCTGGCTTCTTAAGGAATGCTTCTTGGATTGCCTTGCCATAGATTGGAACATCTTTTATGGCCTGAAATAGGGGTATCTGGACACATATATGTTATAGCTGATCTATAATGTCAAAATTTGTGTCCTCCTTTTCTTCCTTCTTCTTGGAAACTTCCAATCTCTGAGGAAATGGTGGTTCATGTTCAGTCTACTTGACTGGGGCTAGTTCAGGATTTTTAGGTGCATTGGGCTAAATGGGTGTATTCAAAGACTCCTCTTCTTCCACAGTAAGCTCATTGATAATGGGTGTGGAAGGAGCTGGTATAGTAGTTCTTGAATGCAAGTGGATGTCACTCACACTCATAGCATATACATGGAATCGATTTGAATCAGTAGAGTATATAGGTTGCTGCTATGGTTTGTTATTTGGATTGGGTGTGGGATGAGCTAGTAGTTGATCAGGTTTAGGCAGATTTGAGCTTGAATTAGCAGGTGGAGGAATTATAGCAGGCTATTGGGGCTAAGAAGGTGGCTGCATGTAGCTATTGGGTTGGTTTGGCCATTGCTATCCTCCCCTCCACTGATTTGTTTGCTGCCAATTTCCTGTGGGTGGTTGCCAATTTCCTTGAAACTGCTGCCAATTCCCCTAAGGTTGCTACCATTGAGGTGGAGAGTTTTGATGATTAGGCCAGGTATTTGGAGGGTTATTCCAAGGTTGTGATGGATATCCTCCATAGTTGGATGGATATGGGGGCTGCCATTGGTTACCAGGTGAATAAGAATTGAAATATGGGCCAACAAAAGAGAGTGGATCTGGTGGCATACCTTGTCTTGGAGCCCAAGGAATCCTTTATGCAACATAGTATACTTGATCTTCTTCAATTTGAATTGGCTTGAACTCATGTGCAATCTGCTTGCTTTCAATATTAGCTACCATCTTACATCTACAGTCCTTCTTTTGTCTACAATGGGGGCAATATTTTTCCAATGTTTCCTTTGCCTCCTCTAGTTTCTTCTTGGCCTGAAGTGCATCCAACTGAGTAGCTAGATTGTTTATAATGTATTGCTTGAAGTCTTCCAACAAATGAGTAATCTCCATTGTTGAGACTTTATTGGTAGATGACTTACCCATAGAAGATTGGTAAGCTCTCCCTTTCTTTGAAGCTTCCCTAGAGTAGTTATAACATATCTTCTTGATATCCTCCCAAGGAACTTGGGAGATATCTCCTCCTCCCATCAGGTCCAAGGCATCGATGCAGCTATCATTGATTCCTCTCAGGAAAAGCAGCTTTTTTGAGTCTTTATTAAGTGTATGGTGTGGAAATTTTTGTAGGAAAAACAAAAACCTTGCAATGTAATCCTCCAGGCTCTCATCTTCCTTTTGCTGCATCCTAAAAATGTCACCTCCTCTCATGTCACTGCCTCTACAATACTCCTTGTATTTCTCAAGGAATTTTGTCTTCATGTCATCCCATGTCTCCATAGTATCTCTGCCTAGGCTCATGAACCATCTTAATGCAACTTCTTTCAGAGTGGTAGGAAATAGCTTAAGCCTATGGGAATCAGTGGTATAGTCATAACTCCTGCAAAGTATGTCAAACTCAAACAAGAAGGTATTAGGATCTTTTGTGACAAGTCCTTAAAACTTGGGAAGGACTGAAGCAACAATATTTTTGAGGTTGTCCACTTCATTCTGATGAGCAATGGGGAAAGGAAAAGCTGGTTGGTTAGGTCTATTTCTATTTGCATCGCCCATGCTTGCTTGATGTAGTTCCAAAGCAAAGGGATTATCAAGCTTTTTGGTCTTCAGAGGAAACTTCAAAGCTAGTCAGATCAAGAAATGTATCAACAAAGGGGTGTGGATCTTCTTCTTCTTCTTCTCTTGGAAAGTTTTGATATTCAACTAGCTAGAATGGAATAGGATTGTTAGGAAGGAATCTATTATAAGCTCTTCTCCTTCCTCTATGCATACTATATCAACTCACTATCAGCCATCTCACACAAAGAATTGGTAAAGAATAAGGGGGGTCATTACTTCCTAAATGAGGGGTATACTAAGAACAAACTTTCAGAAATACTACGGCAAGAAAAACTACCAATGACTCTAGAGAACTCCCTAGTTTGACACCATCCTCGAAAACGGTGCCAAAATTTTTGGCCTCCTACAATGATTTAACAACTAAGCCCCTACACCTGTGATTCAGAGATTGGACATCTAAACTGAATAGCCATTCAATCATCATGAAGGTGCATTTAACTTGTCAACCTAGGGACGTGAACTTGAAATGGGTCGGCACAGTATGTGCACTAAGGATCCCACGGAGCTATATTCATTCTACAACCAAGAAAAACATAATGTTGAAGGTAAATTTCTTAGAAGGAAATAACATAAGTACTGAACATCAACCAACAACTATGCTAAGCTGAAATGCATGACAAAAATGAAAATATGAGCGAACAAACAAGAAACTACTCCGTCTTCTTTGGCTCTAGGAACAGTCACAAAATGGAATTCTAGTGGCTGCAAGAATAGTCAGTGCTAGATTCTTAACTAATTACCGAACAAAAAGTAATAACTAAACTAAACTAAACTAAACTAAGTAAAGAATGCTCACCAAGTGGGCCCCTTTGGATGAGTATCCTCTAAAACTAATGTAAACTTAGATGTACGAACTTATACCTTCATCTCATTCATTGGAAAACATGAGTACAATAGAGCAGTGTAAACTATATTGCTGAAAACTAAGAATGCAAGTACATCATTAGATCACGCAACCTCCTGCGAAGGAGCATCCGATTCTTATTTATAGGAGAAGAAGCGACTAACTAAGCAAGGCAGTCAACTCCACAAACTGGGAGGACACCACTTTAGGGAAAGTAGAGAAAGTGGAGGGGTAGTTACACGTGCATGAAATCTGGTTAGACATGCCTGCTTAACGCAGATTTAGCACAAAAGTAATTCCTATATTCGCTCAACATCAATAAAGATCATTTACAAGGTGGTTAAAATTCAGTTTGCATGAGGAATCTCCCGCCGTCGACCTCTTTGAATGATTTCGTTCATTGACCTTTGCATGACCACTTTGTTAGCCATTATGGTGAATGATCGGCTGATGAAATCTTCTCAATCTAGTGGCCTCGAATCATATCTGCATGGCATTATTAGTACACATAATAATCACATAGCTATAACTATCTTAAAGAACATTCATTAATCCACATGTAGAATTAACATAGATAGTCCATATAACATGTCAATGTGATTAAAGATTTGCAGAGATAAAATTAGGCCCAATGTCTATGGTTTCGAGGAAATATCAACATTCAAACATCAAGGTTCATGACAATTTTGACAAATAGATCATAAATTCTACCAAAAATAAACCATAAACTAGACTCATCAGGTATCTTGATGGAGCATGAGAGCATGTTGGAGGTTCACGTTGTTTCATGTATGACTATGATGATGTATTTCATGTATTGAACCCTTATGTAATGTATACAACAAGTGGGAGAATGTTGGGATATGGTGTTGTACACCATTTCGTAAAATTATTTATTATAATGTTGTAGTTAAATAATTATTTAATTGTGATGCACCTAGGTGGTGTGGTTAATCACACTAGGTAATTATTTGGGGGATCACTTGATGTTGTATTGTAACATTGTATTATTATTTAATGTGTGGGAGACAAGTGTTAATATTTTAATATTGGGGAAAATATTAAATAAAGTGAAGTATTAGTACCCAATATTAAATAAGGGGTTAGTGGTTTTGTATTCACATGGTTTTGTAGTACATGGTTTTATCTTATCACTAGTTGTATTCGTGTGAGCTTGTATCTATAAAAGAAAGCACAAGTTTGGTGGTTAAGGTTGGATGAGTGGTTTTGTTGTTATTATTGAGTCTTTTTGAGGAGTGCATATGTGAATCATGACATGGGATGTGTGGATTCATGCTTGGACACATGAAGATGCATTGGAGAGATTGATGCTTCAGAGGTGTTCATTGTAACTCTTGTATTGCTTTATTGCTGATTAATATTATGGAGTATGGATGCTTTTGGAGGCTGGATTTTTCCCTCTTGAGGGTTTTACCAGGGTATATCTTGTGTCATCTTTGATAGATATGTTGTCTATCCTCTTGCATATGGATTCTAAGTACTTATTTGCATTAATATCTATTTTGGGCTATGTTGAGATTTTCATATAATGGCTACAAGTTTCCTTATAGTCTGGATAGAAAATCTACCACCAAATTTTCTTTTCTTGGCTTGTCCACAATGGTGATGTCAAATTCCTAAAGCAATAGTAACCACCTTATAAGCTTTCCACCAACCACCGGTTTGTTCATGAGATACCTGATTGTTGTGTGATTAGCGCGTATGAACACTGGATATCCTGTAATATAATGCCTAACTTTTTATTGCATATACGACTACCAACATCTCCTTCTCTGTCACTATATAATTTAGTTCTACCCCTTGTAGTTTTTTACTGGTATAATATATGGCATACTCCTTGTTGCCTTCCTTTTTCCCACATACAACTACTATAGAAAAATTAGAAGCATTTGTATGGATATGGAAATGTAAGGTCCAATTTGGTCCTCTCAAGATAGGGGTTTTAGTCAATGCTTCCTTTCAAGTGCTTCAAAAGAGTGTTGACAAGCATTTGTCCATTCAAATTCTACATCTTTGGACAGTAAAACAAATAGTGGAGCTATAATTTTTCTAAAATCTTGGATGAATCTCCTACATTACCCAGCATATCCTAGGAAAATTCTAACATATTTTTGTCTTTGAGGCACAAGGAGTGTTGAGATTACTTCAATTTTTATTGGGTCCCACTTGAATTTCTTCATTTGACACAAAATTTCCCAATGCAATCCCTTATTTCGTCATCATGAAACATTTTTCATGACTCAAGGATAAGTTGTGTTCTTGACACCTCTTTAAGCACCTTCTTTAGATTTCCAAGTGCTCCATCATATGTATTCCCATATGTTATGAAATCATCCATGCAAACCTCCATAGAATCATGTGCAAAGTCTAAGAATATACTCAGTACTGCCCTTTGGAAAGTGGTTGGTGGATTACATAGGCCAAATGGCTAGACAAAATAAGCATATGTGCCCCAAGGGCATGCAAATGTTGTCTTGTCTTGGTATTCTAGGGCAATCTTAATTTGATTGTAGCCACTAAATCCATCCAGAAAGGAGTACTTTTTCCTTGCTAATGAATCAAGCACTTTGTTAATGAAGGGGAGTGGAAAGTGATCCTTCCTAGTTGAAACATTTAATTCTTGGTATTATACACATACTCTTCACTTTCCTCCTTTCTTTGGGACAATTACTAGAGGTGACACCCATTGACTATCAGAGGTAGGATATATAAAGCCTACATCAAGTAATTTTTACAATTATGTTTTAAGTATGTCTCTGATTGTAGGGTTTATTCTTCTTTGTGGTTGTCTTATGGGTTTAAAACCATCATTGATTTAAATCCTTTGCATGCACAATTCTTGTTCTATCCCCTTCATGTCATGATAATCCCATGCAAAGGTTGTTGCATGTTCTTGCAACATAGTTATCAATGATGTATGATGTATATCAGTCAATTGACTATTAACATTCAATGTTTTACCTGACATGATCTCTAAAGTATTGGATGTTGTTTGCACTGATGAGATGTTAAGTCCTGCTATGTTTGGGATACACTGGTGTGGTAACAAATTGTGAAATATTTTGGAAATTGACTCAAATGAACTAGTAGGGATAATATCTTGTCAAGTAGTCCTAATGTCGCGGGTCCCTACCATAGTTATTTTTCATGATGTTTACTATCAAGTCATCTTCATCTTGGTGTTCTAACAATGGACTACGTTCAATAGTCATTAAGGCTTGCAAGGAGTATTGGTCCTCCTCATCTAGGGTAGGCCAAATGGTTTTTTATAGGTCTGCATGTGGCTGGATCAGTGGATAAGTTTCTAATTTCTTAGTCACATTCCCATTAGAGATAATCATATTCTTAGATCTATTGACTATGAAGGCATCTATTGTTACCAACCATGGTCTTCCTAATATGAGGGGATAGCTTACAAGATTAGATTTTGGTTGTACGACCATGAAATTTGTAGGGTACTCCCATGAATCCATTGTTGTCACCAATTCCTCAATGGTACCCTCAGGCTTGACTGTGGATCTATTTTCCATCTATAGAATAGTAGGTGTAGGTATAAGTTCTATCAACTGTAACAAACTCATGGTCTCTTTAGTCATTACATTGATAACTTCTCCCAATTCAATTAGGGTGTTCTTAATGAGAGTATCATTTATCTTTAAATCCTGTAGAAGAGGAAATTTTCTACCCTCAAGTCTTGAGACAAGCAAGAGTCTTCAAGGAACAAATGGTCCTCAACTACCTTAGACTACCGAATAATTTGAAAAGGAACAGAGCTTAAGTGACAGGGTAAAAAGGTAGGAGTTCCAAAATTAGAAAGAGCAAGTCACAAAGGTCTTATGGACATATTGACGAGCTCTCGGCCAAGGATGACATCACAACACATGAACAACAACATGGCATGTTGGAGTTCCAGAGATGCACTAGCATCTCGTATAGACTAAAAATTGAGAATGCCACAAAAAACAACAATATGACTACTTCTACCTTGATTGCTAATAACTCTTAGAATGCGGGAAGGTAATAGAGAATAACAAAACTAAAATAAAGTAAACTAAGTAAAGCATAGATTAGATAAAATATAGATGATAAAATAAAGGAAGGGAATCAAAGAACTCACAACTAACCAAGCAATGAAGCCTCCATCAAATAAATTTATTTAATACTTGCACACATAAGATTGAGGAAATTTTTTGGGGCTATTTAGGAGCCTTCCTTAGTCAAACCCTCGTTTTGGTGTTCCCACCTGCACAGATAGCCAAATAGATAGATAGAGAGAATGCTAGTGAGTGAAATAGATAAATAAATGATATAAACAAATTTATAGACAAGGGATGTGAGAAATATCGAGATGCTCAAAGACACAAGACAAATAAGATATCATCTGCAAGGCTTGAGGAAGCCAAAAAGAGAGAGATATAGTTGTGAGAGCTAAGAGAGTAGTAGAGAGTGTTGTGAAAACTTTAGAGTGTTGTAGAAAGCAATAGAGCAAGAGAGCAAGACAAGATGATGTCCAAGAGAGGAGAGTAGAGACCAATAGAGAGAAATAAAATGAAAGAGTGTTGAATGCACAAGACAACTAAGAGAGGGGGTGAATCAGTTGTACCTTAAAACTTCAAAACCCTCACAAACATTTAGATCCACATTAATTCAATTAACCCTTAATATGTTAGAATGATTTATCATGAAAGAAGATAATAGAAACAAAACCAAAGCAACACTATGCACAAATGGAACACTAGAGTTATGTGGAAAACCCAAGAAGGGAAAAACCATGGAGAGGATTAGCTCACAATATAAAGTAATATCAACACCAATTACAAAGGGCTTATTTCCTAGAAGAAAAAAAGGCTCACCGCAAAAATAGAAAATAAGATAGAGAAGAGTGTTACAATGAGAAATCCATCTCAATGCAACAAAAAGTCCACCACAACATCACTAACACCTTCATATTCTTACTAAATATTGTAGACACCTTTTTCTCACTGCATCCAATAATCTAACACATGAAAGCTCACACTACATTGCACAAATTCACACCTCACAACTCACAATTCACATCATTCAGATCACACACATTTATCTTATCATCCCTAAACAACTCAACACATATTTATACCATCTTCAACCTTGAAAACATTCTCCAAGGTCGGTTATGCACCTCAACCATTCAAATCCAAACTAGTTCGACACCAAAACATTCCTGCACGGTGGAAAGGAATGAGGGAAGACCACAAAACACCTTAAATCATACATAAATTCACTCATATATGCCACACCATGCTTCCACAAACACCAAAGCAACTCCGAACTTAGTGTAAATACCCAAGGTCGGTTGAAACTGTGTAAACACCATTAAAAAATTATTAAGTACACACTTCCTTCCAAAAACAACTTGTAGAAAAAAATGTCACTTGAACATAATTTGGAATATTCCACCAAAACCCTGAAATCCAACAAATTCATTCACAACAACTTTCACTTGAAGAATGTATACACCCAGTAAACTTATATAATTCTGTCATACATTGCAACTCAATAAATTGAATTTTGAAGCACAAACCTCAAACAACTTAAACTATAGAAAGGTACATACACTATCATCACCCTTCTAGATCCACAAGACCTAAAATCACTCCATGGATAAATGCAGAGAAAAACCATTTCTCCCAAACACCTCTGTAATACATAGTTCACACACTGGTAAAAAAAATTCCTCTACACAATGATCTAGCAAACCAAATTCTAGATGCAACACCTCTAAACATCTTGGATCAACATATCCAAGCTACACAAGTAGATATTCAACATAGAAGAAATACAGAGAAAAACAAGAACACTACTCTACAACAGAAAACACCACTGCAACACACTATTTCCTCTTTTTATTCAAATTTTCTCAAAAGCACTTGGAAACCAAGCACCAGAGACATATCCTCATCATCTTCAACACTTCCTCATCACCACCAAGCCAACTACAACATAGAAACTCAACCATACATCTATAGATAGAAGCTTATCAAAGCAACACTAGAGGTTGACACTAGTAGCTTACTAATGACAACATAATGCAACTAATCAAAGCATCATCAGAGACAACATCAAGTCAATACCAACTTCTCACACTCTTGGAACAATATCCTACTCATACAATTGACACCAATGAAAACACCAACTACACATACTTGCAACAAAGAGATGGATTTAAAAGAGAGAATCAGAGGGAAAAGAAGGTTCTCGATCTGTTACAAGGCATCCCGAGCCATTACCACCGAAAAAGGTAGGCGACAAGTGGAAACATGCTCTGAAATAATTGTTTGAATTTTGAAATGTCATGAGACACTAGTGTAATGCATGAATGTCTAGATAAATCACACTAACAAATATTGGGAATGAGGAAACACAAGGCTTGATGCAAAGTGGACGCACAAAGGTAGCTACTGAACAGTGGAACATATTATGCATTCTAGAAGACAAGGATGGAAGGTTTTCTGGTTTATCTTGGATATGATCAAATCCTATGAAAGCAATGGTAAAGCAAGGTATGCTCTCTTAAATAGTCTTACAAATTTTGAATTGGTGAAAGTTATGAGTCTGAAAACTGCTAAACAAAATTGGGAAAAGTTAGAAAGCATTTATGAAGGAGATGATAAGGTCAAAGAAGCTAAGATGCAGAATCTAAAGCTCATGTTTGAGAAATTGCATATGTCTGAAGAAGAAAATGTCACAAGATATATGTAGAGGGTAGATGGAGTGGTCAACTCCATCAAAGGTCTTGGTGGCGAACTCAAAGAACCAGAAGAGGTAAAGAAAATTCTCAAACTCTTCCTAAATCTTGTAGTCATAAAGTATCTCCTATTGAGGAATTTGAAAATTTGAATCAATATACCATAGATCAGTTGTATGGCTCTTTAACTGCTTTTGAAATGAGAAAATTTAGAACAAATAGTGGTGTAAAAGTTGAGACTTCTTTTAAGGTTGAGAAATTAGAGGATATCAAGGAATCAGATCAAAAGGATCTTGATGATATAGAAGTTAACTTTGTAAGGAGAATGAAAAAGGGTACTAGTAAGTACAATGGTAACCTACCTTTTAAATGTTTCATTTGTGGAAAGATAGGTCATTATGCCTCGAGATGTCCAAAAATAGCTTTGAATAACAAAAATAAAGAGAAAAAAGGTAATATGATTAAGAAAAGCTATTATGTTAGAGAAGATGCAAGTATTTCTAATAACAAATCTAATTATGGAGATGAAGATGATAGACGCTTGTTCATGGATTTAAAAGATGAATCTATTTTTGCTAACTCTGAGAGATGTGTGAAAGAAAGCCCTCCGGAGACAAAGGATATTATTGAAGGTACTAGATCATTGACAGTGGATTCTCTAATTATATGACTGATGGAAAGAGTAAGTTTGTTAAACTTGAAAAATATGATGGAGGATGTGTTAGATTTGGTGATGATACATCTACTAAGATATGTGGAAAAGGTTCTATCAATTTTGATGGAAAGCATAATACTGATGATGTTTACTCTGTTAAAGGTTTAAGGCATAACCTCTTGAGTGTTGGAAAAATGTGTAGCAAATGATACAATCTTATATTTCAAGATGATGGATGCGAGATCATAAAAGGATCTAGAACTGCGGTTGCTGTTTGAAAAAGGATCGATGGAAATGTTTATTAGCTTAAGGGTGCTAATGGTCATTGATTTATGACTCAGATTAATGAAAGTTGGTTATGGTAGATGAGGATGTGTCACATAAATTTTGATAACTTAGTAAGAATCTGTTCAGTTCAAGATGTAAGAGGTCTTCCAAAGATTACAAAGCCTATCAATGATATCTATAAAGAATGTCAGATTGGAAATCAAGTAAGAAGAAGCTTCAAAGTCAAAGAAAAATCTACTACCAGACTGTTTGAATTGGTGCATACAAATCCGTGTGGTCCTACAAGAGTAAGAAGTCTTCAAGATGATAGGTATTCCATGCTATTAATTGATGATTATTCTAGAATGACATGAGTTAATTTTCTCAAAGAAAAATTAGAAGCTCTAGACAAGTTTAAAGCATTCAAATTTATGGTTGAGAATGAATGGATATGAAAATCAAATGTTTGAGATCTGACATAGGTGGAGAGTTCACCTCCAATGAGTTCAAGATTTTTTGTGAGAATCATGGCATAAATAGGCATTTGTTTGCCCCAGTAGGACTCCTCTGTAAAATTAAGTAGTTGAAAGAAAGAATATGACTATTCAAGAAACTGCATGAACAATGATGAAAGATGAAAATCTACTAGAAATCTACTGGAGAGAAGAAATTCATACTATTGTTTATATACTTAACAAAGTTCAAGCAAGAGAAAATAGTACAAAGAATCCTTATGAGCTTATGGAAGAATCCCTACTATCAAGTAATTCAAAGTGTTTGGAAGAAAATGTTATATCAAAAGAGATGAAGATAACTTAAGAAGTTTGATGCAAGGTCTGATGAAGGTATCTTCCTTGGATACTTAACTAGAAGCAAAGCTTATTAATGCTACAACAAGAGATTGAGAAATATTGTTGAAATTGCAAGTGTCAAGGTTGATGAAGATTTACAGAAGAATTCAATGATGATAGATGGATATGAATAAGATGAGTCTTCTTGCAAAGAAGAAGAAAAATAAGGAGAAGTGCAGATTGAAGAGGAAGAAGCTTCATAAAAGATTCCTAAAACTCCTAAGTATGTGCAGAAGAATCATTTAGAATATCAGATCATTGGAGATAAGAACAAAGGTGTATTGACAAGAAGGAGAGCTACTGAAGAATAGGTAAATCTATGTTTACTTTTTAAAGTTGAGCCTAAAACAATGGTTGAGGCATGTAAAGATGAATATTGGATCAAAGCTATGGAAGAACTCTTGCAGATTAATAAGAATCAAACTTGGGAACTTGTCCCAAGACCAACAAATAAAAATGTGATTAGAAAAAAGTGGGTATTAAAAAAATTGAACTAAATGAGAATGGAGAAGTGGTAAGGAAAAAGGCAAGGCTTGTGTGTAAAGGCTACTCACAAGTTGAAGGAATAAATTTTGAGGAGAAATTTGCCTTGGTGGAAAGAATGGAAGCTATCTAGATATTTTTAGCTTTTGCAGCACAAGGACTTCAAAGTTTATCAAATGGATGTGAAGTCTACTTTCTTGAATGGAGAATTGGAAAAAGAGGTATACATAGAACATCCAGAAGGATTTCAATAATTAGACAAACTGTGTATGGTGTGTAGATTGAAGAAGGCAATATATGGATTGAAGCAAGCTCCTAAATCTTGGTATGCAAGGTTGGCTTGGTATTTGATACAACAAGAATTCAATAAAGGTACTGTAGATAACAATATTTACTTTAAATTTAGAAAAGATAAAGTCTTGATTGTGGTTGTATATGTTGAGGACATAATTTTTGGAGGCAATGAAGCTGTGTAAGAAGTTTGTAGAGGAAATGCAAAAAGAGTTTGAAATTTCCATGTTTGGGGAAATGAATTTCTTCCTTGGATTGCAAATAAATTAGATAGATAAAGGTATTTTCATTTCACAATAAAAATATGTCAAAGAAATGTTGAAGAAGTTTGAAATGGAAGATTCTAAATCAGTGTGTACTCCTATGGTTACTAGTTTCAAGCTAAGAAAGAATGATGAATCTCCTAAGGTTGATCAGAGTAAGTATAGATCAATGATTGGTGGATTGATATATGTAACTGTTACTAGATCAGATATCATGCATGTAGTTTGTCTTGTGGCTATATTTCAAGAAGATCCTAGAGAGTCACATGTTGCAGTAGTAAAGAGGATATTCAGATACTTAAAGCACACTCCAAAATATGACTTATGGTATCCAAAGGATATTGATTTTATGTTGAGTTCTTACATAGGTACAAATTGGTCTGGTTGTGTAGATGATAGAAAAAGTATAAGTGGTGGTGCATTCTTTCTTGGATGCAGATTGGTGCCATGGCTAAGCAAGAAAAAAGATTCAATGTCTTTATTTACTGCATAGGTAGAATACATTGTAACATCTTGCTACACACAAGTGTTGTGGATGAGGCAAATATTGAAGGATATTAGGGTAGTATATGATAAACCAATTTCTATCTTCTGTGATAATACAAGTGCTATCAATATTTCAAAGAGTCTAGTAATGCATTCAAGGACAAAACATATCTCAATTTGGTATCAATTTTTGAGAGGGAAGGTTGTAGAGAATGAAGTTAAGCTTGAATATGTGCCTACAAAGGATTAGGTTGCTAATATATTCACTAAGGCTCTTCCTAAGGATATATTTGAGTATCTCCAAGAGAAGTTGGGGGTTATTACCCCTCCTTTGAACTAGATGCATAAGGAGATGCATCAGTCCAATGGATTTCAAGATCCATTCCTTGGTCTGGACTGATGCTGGTGGCTACATCTCAGGGGGAGTAGGTAGTAACATTGTTGGTTGTTGTAGTTAGTGGGAGTATGTGTTGTCATTATCTAGTGGTTGCTGGTTGGTGCAACATGGTGTGTTCTCCTAAGGGGGAGTATACTGAGATGTAAAGAAATAGAAGTTGCAGAGCAGTTGCTAAAAATATTGATTGATGTCAAAGGAGAAAATCAAGTGATATAAATATTTTGTCCTTTTCCATTGATGCCAAAGGGGGAGAGAGAGTCATGTGAAAAAGAAGAAAAATAAGGGGGAGAGAGAGAATCATGTCAAACATTTTCAATTGTCAAAGGGGGAGAGAACAATATAGCAAGAGGGAGTGTGAATAATGAGAAAAGAGAAAAGGAAATAGGTATGGAGTAGAGCTGTTGTTGTTGATGGTTTTCACATCATATTTTGTCATCAATGACAAAGGGGGAGATTGTTGCAAGTATGAGAAATTGGTGTTGTCATTGATGTCAACAAGCCTGTGTTGTCATTGGTGTCAACTGTATGAGAAGAATATTTTTGCTAGAGTATATATTATTGCATTGATGATGCTTTGATTAGTTGCATTATGTTGTCATTAGTAAGCTACTGGTGTCAACCTATAGTGTTTCTTTGATAAGCTTCTGTCTATGGTTGAGTAAGTGATGGAGATGATGAAGATGTGTTCCCAGTGCTTGGTTTCCAAGTGCTTTTGAGAAAAAATAATAAAAAGAGGAAATAGTGAATTGTAATGTTGTTCTAGGTTATAGAGTAGTGTTTTGGTGTTGCTCTAGATGAAAAGCACAAACCTGTGTCACACTTTATGAAGGAATTGACCAACAACAAAAAAAATTCTGAACTTCGACCACATTGTAAGGAAAGAATACAGATGTGGAACAAACTTTCCTAATGTCAAAACTCAGAGAAGAATGTAGATATGACTTTATATTTTACAATTACATACCATTAAGATGCACATGAAGGAAATAATAGAATAGAGAAATAAACTCAAACACAATTGACATTAGATTTATGTGGGAAAACCCTTATGGGAGAAAAACCCACCACACCAAAGAAAATCACTTGTATTACAGTAATCAAAATTACATACAAGTTACAAACTCTCCTTTCAGATGTCAATATTACAACAGTATTTCCCTGATCAACCTTGTACATAATAACACTATTACAATGCTTTCAAAATAGCATACAATGAAATTCACTAACAGATCATTCGATCAAACCAACCATCGAATTCTTCTAACCTCATCGAACCTTTTCACAGTTCCAAACGTTGCAATATATTGCAACAACCATGATCAATCCATTCTCTATACAATCGATTCAGTTCAACTTCCTCCACAGAACAACTATCAAACTTCCCAGGAATGCAAATGGCCTCCTTCCAAGTTAGTAACATCCTCCAATTAACCGCTTACATCTCAGCAGTCAACCAAGAAACTGTGCTTTTCACCTTACACCACACTACCACTGCGTAGTCAACAGGTTCCCGTGGGGTGGCAGTTTACCGTGCTACCTCCGGACATGTCAAGAACTTCCGAGGTATGGTGGTAGCCACTCTACCACTTGACAGATTTCAAACCTCCACGGTATGGTGGTTTACACCGCACAACCGTTGCACATCTGACAAACTCCTGCGGTATGGCGGTAGCCGTGCTACCGCTAAAGATCCAGCGAGCTCTTGCGGTATGGCAGTAACTGCACCACCACAACCCAGAGTAAAGTCACCCGCGGTATGGCGGTATCCACCACACTACCACTCCTATCTCTTAGAAACCTGGCGGTATAGAGGTAAAAGCATAAACAAATCACTTAAGAAACTTTGCTGCTTGGTTAAAGTATCAAGGTTCCTACTAGTGAGTTTGAGACACCTATTCTCAACAATCTCCCACTTGACGAAGAACTCACTGAACCCTTTTCAATACTTGAAGTCATTGAATATTTTGGACCCCAAGGCCCATCGAATTTGCACACCATTTGAACTTGTCTATGCTCATTGGCTTTGTCAATGCATCAACAACATTCTTTAGAGTATCCACCTTTTCCAAACAGATCTTTCCATCCTCCACCATATCTTGTACAAAATGATACTGCATATCAATATGTTTCATCTTGGCATGGAAAGTAGGATTTTTTGCTAGACAAATGGCACTCTGACTATCACAACAAATAATAATCTGCCCTGCATCAAAACCAATATTAGAACACAATATTTTAAGCCAAATGGCTTCCTTATAGGTGTGAGTTGCTTCCATGTACTCAGCCTCTGTAGTAAATAAAGCAACTACAACTTGCTGCTTACTCATCCAACTAACTACATCGCCATTCATCATGAAACAATATCCACTGGTGGATCTTCTACTGTCAATGTCCCCTGCCCAATCAGAATCCACATACCCATGAATGTTGAGAGTCCTATATGATTCAACTGAATTACCATGGTAACACAAAGCATATTCTGAAGTGCCCTTCAGATATCTAAACTCTTTTCACAACATCCCAATGTGTCCTTCCAGGATTAGCCATAAATCGACTAAGTACTCCCACTACTTGGGCAATGTCTGGCCTTGTACAAACCATTGCATACATTAAACTACTAATTGCACTAGCATAAGGCACTTTGGTCATGCCCTCCATCTCAGTAGGATATTTTGGACAATCTTCAACAGATAGCTTCGTTCCTTGCAAAACTGGAACAACTAGCTGCTTGCAATCAGTCATACAAAATCTCTCCAGAACAGTGTTAATATACTTACTTTGGATGAGCCATAGTTTTCTACTCTTCTTGTCCCTGGTTATTTCCATTCCCAAAATATACCTAGCTGCACCAAGATCTTTCATTTCGAACTTTGCAGACAATTGAGATTTTAGATTAGAAATAATAAACTTACTATTTCCTATGAACATATCATCAACATAGAGGGCAATAACAAGAACCCGATCATTTTTAGTCTTGAAATACACACAATGATTTGATTTTGATCTTACAAAACCCAGTGACAAAACAAACATGTCAAATTTCTGGTACCACATTCTAGGCGATTGTTTTAAACCATACAAAGATTTCTTTAACTTGCAAACCATATTTTCTTTACCTTTTACTACAAAGTGCTCAAGCTAGGACATATAAATTTCTTCTTCAAGATCACCATGAAGAAATGTTGTCTTCACATCCATCTGTTCAATCTCCACGTCATAAGCTGCTGCAAGTGACAAAATAATTTTGATAGATGTAAGCTTTGCTACCGGAGAAAAGATTTCCCCATAATCAATTCCCTCTACTTGAGAATAAACCTTCGCAACCAACCTCACTTTGTACTTTTCAATACTGCCGTCCATACCAATTTTCTTTTTAAAAACCCATTTACAACCCACACGCTTTCTACCTTCAGGAAATGGAACCAGATCCCAAGTGTCATTCTTCTTTAATGAAGTCATTTCTTTATTCATGGCTTCCAACCAGGAATCTGAATCAGTCATTTCAACTGCCTCTTTTATAGTCCTAGGCTTATCAATATTAGTAATCAAAGCATAGGCACAACTAGAATCCAACATAGAGAATCCATACCTATTAGGTTGCTTCTTCTCACGTGTAGACCTCCTCATAGGCTAAGGCTGAGGTTGTGGTTCTTCTTCAGAACTCTCAGAGCTGCTAGAACTCTCCTTAGTTTCAAGTACACTATCAATGTGTTGTTCCTTTTTTTCAGGAGTTAGAGGTATTTCAACAACATTATTTTCCTCTTTATTTTCTTTCATCTCTGACTGCAGTTCCACTGAAGAAGGTTTCAGCTCTTGAAAGATTATGCTTTTACTGTATACAACCTTTTCAGTCACAGGATTCCAAATCTTTTATCCTTTCACACCAATGCCATAGCCAATGAAGATACACTTAACAACTTTGTTCTCCAATTTAGATCTCTTCACATCTAGAACATAAACATATGCTTTGTAGCCAAAGACACAAACATGTCTCAAAGAGGGCTTCTTACTAGACCAGACTTCCATAGGTGTTTTATCAACAAGTGCTGAAGAAGGAGATCGATTTACCAGGTAACATGTTGTAGCCACAACCTTAGCCCAAAATTTATGCTCTAGACCAGCATTGCTCAACATACTTCTTGCCTTCTCCATTAGTGTCCTGTTCAACCTTTCAACAACTCGATTTTTCTATGGAGTGTGAGATGTTTTATTCCTCTTAATTCCATGGTCTTTGCAATACCTTTCAAATTTTGCAAAACAAAATTCACCACAGTTATCTGTCCTCAAGCATTTAATTTTCTTACCAGTCTGATTTTCAACCAAGTTCTTGAACTCTTTAAACTGACTAAACACTTCTGATTTACTTTTTAGAAAATATACAAATTCCCTTCTCGAATAATCATCAATGAACGATACATAAAATTTTGAATTCAAAAATGAAGGAACATTCACTGGACCAAAAACATTAGAGTGAATATAATCCAGAACACCAAAAGATTTATGAGGAGTAGAGTAAAAAGAAACACGATGATGTTTTCCATATATACAATGCTCACAAAATTCAAATTCTAGATTACAATCATCAAGCCCCTCAACCAAGTTTTTATTTTTTAAGGATTTTAAACCTTTTTCACCAACATGACCTAGCCTTTGATGCCAGAGCATAGTCTTCTCTACAGGAAGTTTAACTCCCAAAGAATTAGCCCCTTTAGGGACTTCAGTCTCCTTTGCACAAAAAACCTTCTGTGACTTTACAGAGACATTGTTACATTGAACAACAAGTGCATCCAACTTATACAAAGTACCTATACGGGTGCCCCTAGCTAGCACCATTGAGCCTCTAGTCATTTTACAACCATTGCTAGAGAACGAGACTTGCACTCCAACATCATTTAGCTTACTTACAAAAGGAAAATTCTAAGCCAGACCTGGTATGTGCATTGCACTATCAATTCCCTTAATTCTACCATCAGGAAACTGAATTCTGACTCTTCAATGACCAACAATTTCCAGAGATGGATCACTTGCCAAGTACACCTTTCCACCATCGTATTTTTCATACTTAGTAAACCAGTCTCTATGAGATGTCATGTGGAAAGATGCTCCAAAATCAATCAGCCATACATCATCAGATGCCCGAGTTGCCAAGGCTACAATGAAGGCATCTGCATCGCTTTGAGAAGAATCATTGTTGGAAGAGTTCTTCTTCTTTTTCTCCTCTTTGCAATCCTTTCGGTCATGACCAGGTTGCCCACAATTCCAACACTTCACCTTGGACTTCTTACCAAGAGACTTTGATCTCCCTTCTGATTTTGATTTGGACTTCTTGTCCTTCTTCTTGCCTTTTTCTTTCGATTTTCCTCGAACAACAAGAGCCTCCTTTTCCATCTCAAAAGATTTCCTTCTCATTTCTTTAGACAACAAAGAATCAACCACATCTTCCATCTTGAAAGTGGTTGTCGTGCTCCCAATCGCCATCACCAAGTGATCCCAAGAATCTGGCAAAGAACATAACAATAGCATACAATGATCTTCATCATCAATTTTCACACTCACAGATGTTAACTGAGCTATCAACATGTTAAACTTATTCAGATGATCAGCCACAGATTCCCCTTCCTCCATTTTCAAAGAGTACAACTTCTTCCTTAAGAACAATTTATTCACCAAGGATTTACCCTGATAAATATCTCCAATCTTCTTCCACAAAGAAGATGCAATCTTCTCTTCATGAACGTTCAAGAGAACAAAGTCTGCCAAACAAAGTCTTATCAACCCTTTTTCTTTTCTATCTGCGAGGTCCCAATATTCTTGCTTCATGCCAGAAGGTTTTGTTCTAGACACAACAAGCCAAAGATCCCAATCCACCAATAGGTCTTCCATTTTGAGTTTCCACAACTCAAAATTGCTGCCATTGAATTTCTCAATTTCAATCCTTCCTGATGTGCTTTTCATTTTAACCTGTAACTTAAATTACCAGACTTCTACAAGACTCCCACTGAACAAAATTGACACAAAAAACCCAACCTACCCACAAGGATAACACAACTGGCCAGGCTCTGATACCACTTATAAGGAAAGAATACGGATGCAGAACAAACTTTCCTAATGTCAAAACTCAGAGAAGAATGTAGATATGACTTTATATTTTACAATTACATACCATTAAGATGCACATGAACATAATAGAGAAATAAACTCGAACACAATTGACACCAGATTTACGTGGGAAAACCCTTACAGGAGAAAAATCCACCACACCAAAGAAAATCACTTGTATTACAGTAATCAAAATTACATACAAGCTATAGACTTTCCTTTTAGATGTCAATATTACAACAACAATATTTCCCTGATGAACCTCGTACAGAATAATACTGTTACAATGCTTTGAAAACAACATACAATGAAATTCACTAACAAATCATTCGATCAATTCAACCATCAAATTCTTCTAACCTCATCGAACCTTTTCACAGTTCCAAACGTTGCAATATGTTGCAACATCCATGATCGATCCATTCTCTGTACAATCAATTCAGTTCAACTTCCTCCACAAAACAACTGTTGAACTTCCCAGGAATGCAAACGGCCTCCTTCCAAGTCAGCAACATCCTCCAATTAACGACTTACATCTTGACAGTCAACCAAGAAACCATGCTTTTCACCTTACACCGCACTACTACTACGCAATCAAAAGGTTCCTGCGGGGTGGCAGTTTATCACGCTACCTCCGGACAGGTCAAGAGCTTTTGAGGTATGGCGGTAACCGCTCTACCACTTGACAGTTGCAAACCTCCATGGTATGGCAGTTTACATTGCACAACTGTTGCACATCTGACGAACTCCTGCGGTATGGCGGTAGCTGTGCTACCGCTAAACATACAGTGAGCTCCTGTGGTATGGTGGTAATCGTGCCACCGCAACCTAGAGTAAAGTCACTCATTGTATGGCGGTATCCACCACACTATTGCTCAAAGGCTGAGAGGTGCCTGCGGTATGGCAGTATCCACCGCACTACTGCTCCTCTCTCTCAGACACCTAGCGGTATAGAGGTAAAAGCATAAACAAACCACTTAAGAAACTTTTTTGCTTGGTTAAAGTTTCAGGGTTCCTACCAGTGAGTTTGAGACACCTATTCTCAACACACATAAAAGTGGTCTTTATGTTTTTAATTTCAAAATGATGTAAACTAATGAAAGGTAGAAATATTGATGAAGTTTAATCTTGTAATTTTTCATATTTTTTAAAAATTGTTTTGATTATTTTTTATCAATTTAAGAGCAGATTTTGGAATGCTAAAAATTTAAAAAAAAAGTGATGTTCACTTGATGTCAAGAAACAAATAGAAAAACCTTCATTTTCCCCTAATTTTTTTCTCCAAATAGGTAACTTCAATATCTAGTGCATGGAAAAATAAATTTGAAATTTTGATGTATATTTTTCTCGTAATAACATTTTAAAGTCAAACTTGTTAGAATTTGACAATTTTCATTAGATGTCAACTATTATCTATTTTTTTAATCATTTAAAAAAAAAAATTACACCCTTCTGAAGAGGACTCTCTCCTCTAGTGTACCATATATTTTTCAAATTTTTTAAATATGTTCTACTATTTTTTTTAATTTCTAATCATCCTCTTTTTTAACTTTAACATCCTACTTGCATTATTTAAAAAAAAAAAAACTAATCAAAATATTAAAAAAATTGCATAATTGGATTCACCACTCTAAGAACTACAAAAGGGTATTTTTCTTTTTCTTTTTTAAAACATCATTATGACTGAAGAAAGCCAAGTTGGCTCCCAACTAGGACACCACATAGATAGTTTTGGTAAAAAGGGTTTTGGTAGAAAGGGTTTTGACTAAAACCCTTTCTATCAAAACCCCGCACAAAATAAGCCACATTACGATGCGACAAAGCAAAAAATTCAAATTTTTGAGTTTCAGACGAAAGGGTTTTGCTCGAAACTCTATGTGCCACGTATAGGCCATGTGGTTTCGGGCGAAACTAGTTCAAATGAAACTATTTAGGTCAAAATATTTTCACTCTGAACTATTTAGTTGGTTGAAAGTGTGACACAAATTTGTGCTTTTACCCTCCACATTTCTTCTAGCTTGAAGATCTACCTATGTGTTTCAGATATGTTGATAAGAGGTGTTCAAAGGTGTTGTATTTAGAATTTTTTGTATTGGATTGTTGTGCAGAAAAAGCTGTGTTCACCAATGTGTGAAAAATGTATTGTAGAGGTGTCTGGGATAAATGTTTTTGCTCCACATTTCTCCGCAATTTGGTTTTAGGTCTTGCAGATTTGAAGGGGTGCTGACAGTGTTGGTATCTTTCTTTAGTTGAGGTTTTTTGAGTTTTGGTGATTTAGAAGTTAGTTTCTTAAGTTGCAATGTATGGTAGAGTTGTTTAAGTGTACTGGGTGTATACATTCCTTAGGTGAAAGTTGTTGCAAAGGAGTTTGTTGTATTTCAGGATATTTATAGAATATTCTAGATTGTGTTCGAGTGACATTTGTTGTCCATGAGTTTTTGGATCAAATGAAACATGTACTTAAAAGTTTAATGGTGTTTACATAGTTAACGACTGACCTTGGTGTTTACACTAATTGTGGTGGATTTTTATTGTTTGTAGAAGCATGTTGTAGTGTGGTGCTATAGATTTGGGTCCCAGAAAAGGAGTGGTGTGGTCCTCCTTCACTTCTATCTTCCACAAAAGTGTTTTGGTGTCAACCTAATTTGAATTTGCATAGTTGATGTGCATAGCTGACCTTGGGGAATATTTTCAAGGTTTAGGATGATATAAATATGAGTTGAGTTGTTGACCTGGATGTTCTAGTGTAGGAAAAAGTATCCCTCTTTCACACTTAATTTGAGAATAAATATTAAAATGAACTAAATGATGCCTTAATTTAGTGTTGTAATATGTATTTTACATATTCACATTAAGTTTAGGGCCTATTAATTACAATGGACTTAATTCTATCTTATTTTTGGCATTGTAAAGTGTACCTTTACACTTTCACACTTATCTAGGGCTTTATTAATTAATTTAGGTTAATTTTCCTTAATTGGCCCCTTTAATTCAAATCCAAGCCTAATTAATTACAATTTCTAAAGAGGAAAACCTAACATTCATTAATGCTATAACATAACACTTCTCATTTAGCAATGTGTGTCTTAGGTAAGTGACCTAGGACCCATTCACCCAAGAGTGAATGGGTCCTCACTTAGACTTGGGACCTAAATTTTTATTATGTTTTTGGTGGTTTTTTAATGATTTCAAATCTATATTCACATGTCAGCTTGTGTTATTTGAATTTAGGGAAATTAATGTTACATACTTATAAATATAAGTTCATTTCACTAAGTTTCACCTAGAAGATTTTCATGAGATCAAGTTATAGTTTATAAGAACATTTCAATGCATTCAAGAGTATATTTGCTAAAGAATTATTGCAAAAATCAAGATCCTATTATCATGTCAAACTCTTCTTGCATAATGCATACTATTTGAGCTAATATGTTGATGTAGTATTCAAGATCCATTCAAGCATTCCAAGGAATTGTTTCAAGTCAAGTTTTAAGATAAAGATCCACGTCCCAAGGTTCATCCAAGGGTTTGGTGAGTTGTGACATTGCTTTGCTCATTCATAATTCCTTCATGTTTCATTGTTTCATTTCAAGGTTTAATTACCAAAATGGGTTTGACCAAGGAAAACACCCATTCACCAACAACAAAACATTTTTCTCTCTTGATTTGTGTTTGCAGATTAAGGTGGAAGATCTCTTGAAGAAAAAAATTGAAGAAGTTGTAAAAGTTGCATTTGTTGTCATCATTCTTATAATTCCATGGAAACTCACCTACAAGATTTATTTCCGGTTGTTTGACTATGAAAACTGGGAATCTGGGAGTGTAGACACAGGAGAAGAGAACCCATAAACCATTTTTACAGAGTCCTATCCAAGACCCATTCACCATAGGGTGAATGAGTCCTCAGTTAGCTTCAAAAAAACACTTTTGGTGACTGGTACACATCACTTTCCCTTTCTCAAATCTGCAATTTTATTTTTGGTTCCATGAGTATTGAGCTTAATCTTCAAGATCCAATTTATAGGTTGCATTTTGGAGTTAGTTTGCTATTTTTAATATTTCTCCCCAAAGTGTTGTTTAATCAGGACCCTCGTCCTTGCAAAAAAAGGAAATTTGTAGATTCACACTTTGAATTGACTCACCTCAAAGTTGATAGTACTTTCATGGTGTGGATCTCATTTCCTAATGAAATAAAGGAGAATAGGTCTATTTACTATCATTTTGGTGAACCCCTTTTTTGTTTTCAATCAATCAACCTATTTTTTGTTGTTTTAGATGTGAAGATAGACACGTAAGATATGAATGATGTGGAGTACAAAGTATTAGAGTGAAAATTTGAGAAGTGTAGTGCGAGCTTTCATGTGTTAGATTGTTGGATGCAGTGAGCAAAAGGTATCTACAATTCTTCAACTTAATGCTATGAAGGTGTTGGTGATATTGTGGTGGATTTCTCTATTGCATTGAGATGTATTTCTCTATGTAACATTCTTCTCTATCTTCTTTCTATTCTAGTAGTGAGCCTTTTGATAGCAAGCCTTTCTTCTTTGGGTAGTGAGCCCTATTGTATTTAGTGTTGATATTACTTTATAGTGTGAGCTAATCCTCATTGCGGTTTTTCCCATCTTGGGTTTTCCACATAAATTTGGTGTTATCTTGTGCATGGTGTTGATTTGATTCAGTTTATATTATTTTCGTTTCATGCTAAATCATTATAATAGATTAAGGGTTAATTTTATTAATTTGGATTTGAATGTGTATGAGGGTTTTGAAGTTTTAAGGTACAACTGATTCATCCCCCCTCTTAGTTGTCTTATGCATTCAATAGTGCATTTTGAGACTCTACATTACCTATATCATCCTATTAAAGGTGTTTACACATGTGAGGAAAACTTAAATTGCATAACAGTAAAAAGAATTGAATATGGAATTATTTCTACAGGTACTTACAACTAAAGATCGTGACTAGTTCACTGTCAAAACTAAACTTTGTAACTAACTAATGCTGCTAACTATGACTCACTCCGAAGGATAATGCATTGAAACAAACAAAGCATGAATTACAAGACAAGATCTTATTCATGATTTCATTCACATTCACAACATGAATAATGTGATTAAGACAACGCAATAATGAAGTTAACTATTGTAACAACATAAATAAATGTGCAAGAATTAAAGTGGGGAATAATTGCCTTGAGTGGCCCTTTCCCAAGTGAATATCTCCATAGGATAAACTCAACCTAGCTTCTCAAATAAATTAACCATAACAATAACTAAAAACCTCTTCATTGCATAACTCAAAATCTCACAATCTAATAACAATCTTTAGGGGTATCTTATTCATAAAATATAACTAGAAACAAGAGTATTGTTGTGTAACAGAAAAACTATCTAAATATATCTATATGCTATATCTACTATGCTTGTTATTCTCCTTGACCACTAAACCATATATACATAGGTGCGAGGATTCTTATTGAAAAAAAAACTCAAAACATAAATCTAAATGCAACTAACCACTCTCCTATAAAATAGAGTGTGACAAAGTCTAAAAAATAACTGAAAACATAATTGAAAAGGTAGAAGTTGATTAGGATTTCAACTCTACTGCAATGGTAAAAATGAAACATGGACTATGGAACAATCACGTTGGATTCCCAACCAGAGCGAGTTTCTTCTCCTTTAGTAGTCTTATTAATTGACATGGTGACTCACAAACATCTGTGATAAATAGATGCCTCCAATTTTACAACTATTGTATTCTTATTTTGGAACTTCCCTTGCATTTCTGTTTGAAACTCCTTTGGCTATGGGATGCACCCTTTAGTTGCTGCGGGCTACAATTTTTCTTACTCTAGCTTCTTGGTTGCAAAGAGTTAGTTCACCAAAAACATAGACACCATACTAATAACCATATTTTAAACATATACATACATTGCATTCCATACATATTCACACATTAACCATGCAATTAATAACATACCATAATCATATTTCCATATACTTAAAACAAGGTTCAAGTTGCATGATGATCATAGAAAGATAGTAAATTTTAGGAATATGTATGAAACAAGTATCTAGAAATTTCTAAAAGTATGCACTAAAACAACATAAAACTAGCTAATGATTGGCCTCATCATCCCCCCCAACTAGACATTTACATGTTCTCAAGAAAAGTAGTTTGAAGTTTGGAGGTTATACTGCAAGGTCATCTCCCTGAGGTCTGTTATCATATCCACTCCTTTCAGCTACTTCAATTAAAAACCTCCATAGCATGAAATTCTTGCCCATTTGACATTCTCAACTTCCTCTCGTTCTTCATTATTTTCTCTTGTCCAATGTGGCACTGGGTAGAGAAGCATAGGTAGAGAGAAGGTAAGAGGTACCCATGCAAGTACCTTTTCTT
Source organism: Sequoia sempervirens (assembly GCA_007258455.2). Classification (NCBI taxonomy): domain Eukaryota; kingdom Viridiplantae; phylum Streptophyta; class Pinopsida; order Cupressales; family Cupressaceae; genus Sequoia; species Sequoia sempervirens. The sequence goes on along the minus strand of VDFB02271358.1, from coordinate 1,243,168,644 downwards.
TGGCAATGCCCATGTACCTGCAGGTCCTTTCAAGCATGGCTATGAAGTTGTATACAAAGTGGGGTTCCTTTCTCTACAATTCAATGGTCAAACTATCCCATCTTTCTTGTACAAAATATAAAGAAGGATGGATAAGACCTACAGTTAGTATTTGCATTCTATCAATAATCATTTAGTCTTAAATTCATGATTTTCCTGCCTACAACCTTGGACCTCATAATTTCTGTCCAATCTTCTATTATTACACTAGGGTTCTTGGATTATTTTCTGATTTGGAGAGCAATTGATTTCTCTCTTTCAACATAATCCTGCATAATTTCACCCCTTTGTGTCTCATTTATGAAGTAGGAAGCTAATGCCCTAATCTATAAATCACCCACAAATATCATTGGGTTCCATTTTGTATTGTCTGCATAGCATAAATATGTGAATAAAATTCACACAATTGATCCTGAATATCAAGTGTAGAATCAATGAAAATATTTAAAACGTCAAATTTCCTACTCATGGAAATTGGAAAGTTATTGATCAGTCGAATGAATTAGAAACTCAGGAATTTCTCTTGTAAAAAAAAAGCATAAATTCTAGCAGGAGGCCTGCACTTGATGATTTGTGCAACCTTGTATGCTATCTCCTCAATTTTAACTGTCATATTTTTTAATTTAGCTTCCTTGTTTTCAAATACTCTGTTATGGTCTAAGATCATTTTTTTCTTTTCCTTCTCCCACTCTTTTCTTTTCTAGGATAATTCTTGAGTTACATTCCATAACTAATATCCTAGAGACATTGTAGTGTGATAAGTTGGATTGCTTGTGAAAGGTGGTCTTCTATTTTCAACTACAATCTCTTTATTTCCCACCTTCACTATGGCAAGCTGTGCAAGTAAGTCCAGTTTAGACCCATGCCCATATGTGTGAAGCTTCTCCTCCAACTCCTTAATTTTCAAGTCTCTTTCCTTGTCTCTTTGTTCATAAGACTATCAATTCCTCTAATTGTTTAATTCTTCCATGCTTCCTACAATTCTTTCTTAACATTCCTCTCTTCTATAAACAAATTTTCATCCTTCTCTAAAAACTAATCAACATCACCCACAGTATAGTGAAAACCCTCACTATTAGGGCTTTGTATGGTTTTCTTCCTTGTCTTATTAGCAACAAAAATATCCTCTAAGTCAGATTCAAAGATGGTTGAGATATACCATTTTATTTTAACTAGTGTATGAACATTCTCAAAAACATTTTCCTTCAGTTGTGAGTCTGTTTCTACCAGGTCACAGTCTCTTCTTTCTCCTGCTTCTTGATTGAACCCCTCATTACACTCTTCTTTTTTAGGTAGTGTGAACACCTTGTTTGGGTGGGTTTCTTCTTTTTCACTTTCTTGGGTGCAGAGGAAGATCCACCTTTCCTCTTTTTGGTTCTTAGTTTTTTGGAAGAAGTTGGGGTTTCTTGGATATCCTCTACTTCAAGTTGCTCAGAGGCTGTGGATGGTGAATTTTGCATACTCTGCTCCTCGGTTTCACCTCTATTGTGGGAAGGTGAAGCAACAGGTGAATCGGAGGGCATTTCCCTCACTGATGCAATAGGTGATTCCAAAATTTCTAGGACAACTGGTTCCTCAAGAATGTGACTAATATGATTACAAATTAAGAAGATTTCCCATGAAACATGTGCATTTTGAACCCTTAAACTTATTTTTACCAATAGGGTAACTAAGCAATAATGTGACAGTGTTGTATTTGTTCTCTTTCTTTTATATTCATAACTCATTTGTTTCAATAGGTTATACAAAAAATTGGGAACATTAACCCTCCTAGTATGACAAAGGTGGATCAAAAGCTTGAAATGTACTGTGTATAAAAGAGACTTCCTACCATCACAAGTAAGATATTTAATATTATTTGCAACAAGAAAATCCCACACCCATGGTAATGATAACCTTTTAGTATCTTGGGATGTTGAATCGAGGTTCTCTCCATGTTCCTTGAATTCATCTCTAGCAACTACAACATTTTCCCTAGATGGGAATTCATCTTCGTCTCTTGGAAAGCTAGATAGTTATGCAATTATAGCTTCTGAAGCATCAAAATTTAACCCTCAAATAGTTGTTTCATCATTTTGAAGTGTGTCTACAAATTATTGTGTTATAACCTTGCTATATTTTGTCAACTTTAAGAAACAATACAACCATCTTGATTGTTTGAAAATAGGAAAAACCAAACTATCTTCCATTATCTGTTTAAGTGCAAATGGTTCCCTGTGAACTATATCTCCACCCATAATGGTAAGCTACTCTATTTCTACTCAAATTTTCTTCTTACAACCTAAAACACACCAATCCTTCCTATCTATATACTTAGGTTTTTCAATTCAACTACTTCTTTCTCTCTGAGCTTGAAATGGCTTGAATTATGGCTTGGAAATGGGGAAAAAAAAATGACACAAATGACAAAGGTTGCAGAAAGGTTTTTGGTGGCTTGATTATGGCTCAAGAAATTTTTGAAAACCAAGAAAATTTACTCTCCCCCCAACTTAAGGTGTTAAGTGACCTCACTTAATTGTACTTGCGGTGGCTAAGGGTATTATGACATGTAATGGAAATATGAAAATGAATATGAAGCATGCAAAACTAAAATTATAAACATGTCAAGAAACAATGACAATCTATACTAATTATGGAAAAGTAGTATGTGTAACTAGACCTAAGTGAAGCGAACTGAACATAGCTCATGTGAAGCTGATAAGGAGTGTTCGTAGCGTGATTATGATTTGACTGCTGCTTAATTGTAATTGGTGATATATGAAATGACATCTAGGCGCATGGTAATGGAAAGTCCGCAGAATGTATGACTTATGGTATATGAATTGATCTCCCAAATGCATGAAAATTTAGGAATGTGATGTGGGATATGATGGGGTGGGCTACATGTAATAAAATTATAGCTATATGGTTGTAGGTACAAAAAAATGAAGTGTATGAGGATGACATGCAATTAAGTTGGAGGATAAATTTGAAAATATCTGACAGGTAAGTGTTGTAGGTACCTTCAATAATAGGTCCCTCTGAATGTTGTTAACCATTTTTATTTATGAAGCTATAAGTCCCTACTACATCATGGAGTGTACTTGAAAAGTATTGTTGATTGTTTCACCTATGTAGTGTGTGCATGTGAAGGGTGAGAAAATTATGCTTGGTTGACCTCAATAGGCAAGTTGTGTAGCTTATTTTTCGAGGCACGTAGAACTTGTAGTATGTATTGTTGTATCTTTGTTGTCTGTTACATGTCTTTTTTAGGATTATTTCCTGGTTTAATTTCTTTGTCATGATTTGGTTCAATTTTTTTGTCATAAGCTCTACTTGGTCCATATTATTACATTAATGAAAGAAGGAAGTCATACTTTTGTACTGGATTTTTGTAAATTTATAGTCTATGGCCATTAACAAGTAGTGAAAATTTGACTGCATCAATGGTTTGCAACTTGACTGCTCCATTTGGGAAAACTTGCTCTATTTCATATGGTCCCAACCATCTTGTTTGAAGCTTCCCTTTATAATATTTATACCTTGAGTCATACAACAAAACCCAATATTCCACACTAAACTCTTTTGTTTTGATATATTTATCATGCCATTTAACTCTCTATTTTTGAACAATCTTAGTGTGGTGCATGGCCTCCATTTAGATTGTGTAGTATTTTTTTTGTGTTGCTATCAAGTCCATATCTCGTTCAACTGTTGTCTTGAGTGTCTTGTATTCAAATTTGATTGGAAGTACTACTGTTTTACCATACACCAACTCATAAGGTGTAAATCCTGTTGTAGTCTTCCAATTTGTCTTATAGGCCCATACTACCTTAGGTAATCTAGTTTCCCAATCCTTTCTATGAATCTGCACTATTTTGGTGATGATATTTTCAATCTCCCTATTTTTTACTTCCACTTTCCCATTGGCTTGAGGGTGATAGGGTGTTTATTTCCTATTCCTTATTTCATATTCTTGTACCAATTTGGTAATCAACTCTTATGTGAAATGGGGACCTTGATCTATCACTATTTCTCTTTGCACTCCATACCTTGTAAATATGTCTTCATATAAGAATTTAGATACATTTCCATCCCTAGCAAATTGCAATGCTTTGACTTCAACCCACTTTGTTAAATAATTTGTGTAAACTAGGATATACTCCTTATTATTGGATGTTGGTGATATTGGGCCAATGAACTCTAGCCCCCATTTATCAAATGGTGCTAGTGATAATTGAGGTTACAAAGGAATATCATATGTTTTAGTTGGATTTCCCATTCTCTGACACCTATCACAACTCCTTGTATATTTCACTTAATCCTTATGAAGAGTTGGCTAGTAATAGCCAATGGTAAGAATCTTGAGTGTTATCCTCTTTGCTACAAAGTGTCCCCCACAGGGTTCATCATGGCAGGCCTTGAGGACATCATAGACCTCATCCTCTTTTATACATCTCAGCATAATGTTATTTGGACTTGTATTAAAAAAATAACCAACTACCCAAGAATAGGGGAAAATTTTATGCACCAATTGTCTCTTTTCTCTAGGGAAAAAATGAGGTGGTATCTGTCATGGTACTAAATAATTAGCAATATCAACAAACCAAGGTGTGTGCAAAGTTAGAGCATCTAGAAAATAATCATCAACAACACCTTCTACTAACTGAGTTGGTAATCTAGATAGAAGATTTGTCACCACATTTGCTTTCCTAGACTTATCCACTATGGTGATGTCAAATTCCTGTAGTAATAATAGCCATGTGACAAGTCTGCCACCAACCACAGGTTTATTCATTAAGTTCTTTATTGCAGTGTGATTAGTGTGGATAAAGACTAGATACCCTAATATGTAATGCCCAAACTTGTTAATTGCATAGACAACCGCTAACACCTCTTTTTCCATGACTATGTAGTTGATTTTTTCCCAGGTTGTAAGTTCTTGCTAATGTAGTATATGGCATATTCCTTAGTACCTTCTTCCCAAGTATTTCTCCTCTAGAAAATTCAAAAGAAACTGTGTATATGTGGAAAGGAAAAGTCCAATTTGGTCCTCTAAAGACAGGTGCTTTGGTCAATGTTGTCTTGAGTGCTTCAAAAGAGTGTTGGCATTCTATGGTCCACTTAAATTTTATATCCTTTGTTCAAGTAAAATAAATAAAGGTTATGTAATTTTTCTAAAGTCCTAAATAAATATTTTATAGTAGCTAACATGTCCTAGAAAACTCCTAACATCTCTTTATTTTTGTGGCACATGGAGTGTGGAGATTATCTCAATCTTGTTTATATCCACTTGAATCCCTTCACTTGATACAAAATGTCCTAGCACAATCCATTGGGTCATCATCATGAAATATTTCTCATGACTTAGGATAGATTGTGTTCTTTAAACCTATTTAAGAATTTCTCTAGGTTATTAAGTGCTTCATCATATGTTTCTCCATAGGTTGTGAAATCATCCATGTAGATTTCCATGGATTCATGTGCAAAATCTGAGAAAATACTTAGCACTACCCTTTGGAAAGTGGTTGGAGCATTACATAGTCCAAAGGGAAGAAAAAAATTAGAATATGTACCCAAGGGCATGTAAAGGTGGTTTTATCGTAGTCCTCTAGAGCTATTCTAATCTGGTTGTGACCACTAAATCCATCTAGAAAGGAGAATTAATTTTTACCTGCTAGGGAGTCAATAACTCGATCAATGAAAGGTAGTGTGAAGTGATCTTTTCTAGTGGTTGAATTTAATTCTCTATAATCTACATACACTCTCCATTTCCCTCCTTTATTTGGATCAATAAGTAGAGGCGACACCCTGAAATGAAGAAAAATATATGGTTAAGGTAGAATGGAGGGTGGAATCTTGAAGGAAAGTGATGTGTCTATCTTTCTTCTAATCTCATTAGGAAAAGAGATCTCCCAAAGGTAGGATTGAATTTCAAACTTTAGGTGATTCAACCCTATTAGGGGATCTATTGTTTACTTTATGACAAAAAATGACAAATATTACTAAAGTGCACTTTGGGGAGATAAAAATAAAATGCCTATTGAACTCAATTATGTAATGCAAAACTTGAAATTTTGAAATAAAGGATAGCACAAACAAAAACTACAAATTTAAGTCAGATCTGAGAAGGGTAAATTGATGTGTACCTATCACCAAAAATAGTTGTTGAGTGTCCTGCTAGGATAGATTTTCCCTAGGGAAAATGGGTCTATGTACACGGATTCCAAATTTGTTTTCACAGTCCTTTGATCCTAGATCTTCTCTCCCGATTCCTCCATATCCCATTGTCAAAAATTCATAAATAAATTATGTAGGTGAGTTTTCGTGGCTTGAAAAATTTGATAATAACTTTGACAACTTTGTAAAATTACACTTTTGATCAATCTTCAATCCTTCATCACGTACGAATCTCCACACACAAAGAGAGGGAAAAATGTTTGTTTTTGGTGAATAGGGGTTTGCCTTGGTCAAACCCCATTTTGGTAATTAAAACTTGTTGATAAAATCTAATGACAAATGAAAAGGATTGATGAATGAACATGTTTATGTCACAACTCACCAAACCCTCAATGGTTTCCCTTAGAGGACTGAAGTCCAACACATCTCTCTAAGGATTGGATCTTGCTTGAATTGGCTTGAATGATTGCTTGAATGCTTGAAACCTACATCACAATGTTAGCTCCAAAACATAATATGAACACACATAACTTTGAAATGATGATATAATCTTGATTTTTTGTTGTAGATGCTTGATAAATCTTCTCTTCAATGCTCTTGACAATAATATTTGCTATAGGAATTCTCGCATAAAGTGTATTCTAGTTGAATTGATAAAATAACTATGTATTTATAGGTGTTTAACTAATTTACCAAAAAATAGATTCCATAAGATGATATGTGAAACTTGAATTTGAATCATTAAAATTCTACCAAAAACATATTAAAAATTGGGTCTTGGCACTTAAGGAGGACCCATTCTTCCTTGGGTGAATGGGTCCTAGGACCTAAATCCAGGACACACAATTGCCAAGGTAATTAATTTAATTTTGGCAATTGTTTAATGTCGGTTTCCCTTTTGAAAAGTGGGAATAATAAGGCTTAGAATGCATTATTTAGGAAATTAGAAGCTTAATTAAGTCTAATTGATTAAGGGGATGCAGATATAGTGTGAAAATGTAAAGGAGTACATTTTTCCACACTACACATCCATTGACTATCAAAAATAGGGTAAATGAAACCTGCATCAAGTAAGTTTTGTAATTAAGTTTTGACTGTCTCTTAGTGCAGGGTTCATTCTCCTCTAGGGTTGTTTGATTGGTTTAAAACCATCATTAATGTATATCCTATGCATGCATAGGTCTGGATCAATCTCCTTCATGTCACGATAATCCCATGCAAAGGTTGTTGTGTGATCCTTTAGAACAATGGTTAGAGAACTCTATTGTTCAATAGTTAATTCATTGCTAACATTTAACATTTTACTTGACATGATTTCTAAAGTCTTGGATGTTGATTGTACTAATGAAAGGTCAAGTCCCACTATTTTTGGGACATATTGTTGTGGAAATAAAGAATGAAAAAGTTGGGATATTGACTCTAATGAATTGACAAGTATAATATTCTACAAAGGATCTTGTAGACATGACAAACAGTCTCATTGCTACGGGTTCCTACCACAACTATTTTGTATAATGTGTGTTATTAAATCATCCTCATCTTGGTTGTTCAACAAGGGGTTGCATTCAATATTCATGAGAATATGCAGGGAATGCTGGTCTTCCTCATCTAGGGTAGGCTAAATCATCTGCTCTAAACCTGCATGAGGTTGGGCTGGTAGATAGAGGACCAACTTCTTGGTCAGAGTTCCATTTGAAATAATCATGTTTCTTGACCTACAACCTATTAATTCATTAGTTGTTGCTAACCATGTTCTTCCTAGAATAAGGGGATAGCTTGCAAGGCTACCCTTTGGCTGTAGTACTATGCAATTTTCAAGTTACTCCCATGAATCTAATGCTATGACCAAGTCCTCAATGATGCCCTCAAGTTTCACTGTTGACCTATCTACTAACTGTAGATTAGTGGGTGTAGGTATAAGGTTTATTAACTGCAATAGTTGCATTGTTTCATTAGTCATCACATTAATGGCTACCCCCAAGTCAATCAAGGTATTTTATATGAGGGTACCATTTATCTTAACATCTACCATTGGACTTTCAAGATTTGTATACTTAGGGATAGTTATGTTTCCTAACATAATGTTAGCAAGATTTCCTAAGACATGGACATTCTGAGGGTATTTTCTCTTTCTTCCAAGCTTTTTAAGACAAAGGTCTCTCACTATTTTTGTGTAAATGGAAATGCTCTTGATGGCTTGGATGAGGGGTATCTTTCTACACACATCCTGAAGTTGTCATAATAGGTCAATTTCAGCTTAGTTCTGATGTTTTGAGCAACTAATCATTTAGGGAATGGAGGCTTTGGACTTGAATTAGTTTGGTTGACTTTATTTGACTCGGGCTTTAAAGGTGGATTGTCCAAGGGTTCTGTTGAGGGTTCCTCATTTACCAACTCAGTGATTTGAGGGGATGAAGACCCAACCAATGTTTTCCTTGATTTGAGGTGGACATCACTCACTTCTACCCCATAATTAGGGTATTGAATAGCCTCTTTAGTGTAGGCCTATTGAACATGATTATTATTTGGGTTAGGTTTAGGTTGGGGTGGTAGTTGAGGTGCTCTTGGTGGCTGGGATGATGGATTTGTTGGATTGGGCATGATGGCTTGTTGTTGTGGCTGAAAAGGCTACTGAGGCTGTTGGTAATTCATATTTTGGTTTTTCCATTGAGGTTGCCATTGGTTTTGTTGTAGTGGCCATTACGGATTGTAGCTAGGTCCTAGAAAGTTTTGTTGTGGCCACATGTTTTTTTGTTGTTGGTTCAGTTTGGTTGAGGATTTTTCCATTGGTTTTGTGTGTTTTCCCAAGGCTGAGGGTTCCAACTAGACTAATTTTGATTGCTAACTAGAAATGGTGTTTTAAAATTCAAAGCATCTTGAGGCATACCTTGTCAAGATTTCCATGGCCTCCTTTGTGCAATGTAGAACAATTTTCCATCTTCACCCTCCAGTTCTTGAAAATTTGGTTTCCCTAGTCTATCTTCTAAAATACTTGCTACTCTTTTGCATTTGCAATTAAATTTTCTTTGTTTGCAGTTAGGGAAGTATTGAGTAAGGATTTCCTCTACCTCCTCTTTCTTTTTCTTCACATGTAGAGTGTCCAATTGGGTAACCAAATGGCTTATGATGTCTTATTTCATGTTTGACAGTAGGTTACTCAGTTCTACTCTAGAGAGCCCATTAGATGTCTTGCTGATGGAAGATGTTCTATCCCCTCTAGTCCTTTTAGTAAAGGTCCTTCAATGGTTTCTAAAAACCTTGTAGATTTCTTCAAAATGTAATTGTGATACATCTCCTAAACCAATAAGGTTAAGGGCATCCATGAAATCATCACTGACTCCTCTTAAAAACACTAACTTTAGATATTCTTTCAAAAGCTTGTTTTGTTGATTCTTTTTTAAGTAGAACTGGAACCTTTCTACATAGTCCTCCAATGGTTCATCTTCTTTTTGAGACATCCTGAAAATGACATCTCTTATTTTGTCAATTTCTCTATAGTAGCCCTGGTATTTCTCTAGGAACTTTATTTTCAGTGTCCCAATCTGGAAAAAAATCTTTTCCCAAGCCTGTAAACCATCTTAAGGAAACATCCTTCAAGGTTGTTGGGAATAATTTGAGCCTGTATACATCTATTTTTTAATCATAAATTTTGCACAGGACATCAAACTCAAACAAGAAGGTATTTGGATCGTCAGTAACCAAACCATAGAAGATTGACAAAACTAAAGGAGGTATATTCTTCAATGTAGTTTCCCTCTCCTGGTTGGAAATAGGGAACTCAAAAGTTACATATTCTGACTAGTGGGTCCTCCACCACTACATTAGCCATGGTTTGGAAGGTCTCCTCTATATTTACAGTGGATGTTGGTGAAAGGGAAATTTATTCTTTAGGAATACCCTTGCTTTGATCTTTGTGGTCACCAATATCTTCTTTAGCTTTGTGTGATGAGGGGAGAAATATTCCCAAGGCATCTTGTTGCCTCTGCATACAATAGATGTGACTTTGTGTATCAATGGATCCTACACAATGTTAGTAAAATGTTATGGTATTGATGGAATAAAACCTAATTGTCCTAATTTTGAAAACAAAATTCTTAAACTAAGAAATATTGAAATAACATAGATGAATCTTTGAATGTAGAACCATCCTTGGAAATGGCACCAAAAATTTAAGGCCCAACTAATGCTCAATAAACTTGGTGAAATTCACACAATTCAGAGGGGGTACCTAACTAAACAATCCACTAAACCCTTGTAAAGACTCCATTTAATTATCAACTAGGGCTAATGTAAGCTTGTGATGATGTTGGCACTCTATGTGCATTCAAAGTCTCTACACTACCTATATCATCCTAGTATAGGTGTTTACACATGTAAGGAAAACTTAAACTACATAACAGTAAAAAGAATTGAATCTGGAACTATTGCTAGAGGTATTTATAGCTAAAGATTGTGATTAGTTCACTGTCAAAACTAATTCTGTAACTAACTAATGCTGCTAACTACGACTCTCTCCATAGGATAATGCATTAAGATAATGCAATAATAAAGGTAACTATTGTAACAACATAAATAAATGTGTAGGAATTAAAGTGGGAAATAGTTACCTTGAGTGGTCCTTGCTCAAGTGACTGTCTCCACAGGATAATCTCAATCTAGCTTCTCAAATCAATTAACCATAATAATAACTGAAAACCTCTTCATTGCATAACTCAAGATCTCACAATCTAATAAGACTCTTTAGGGACATCTTGTTCATAAAACATAACTGGAAACAATAGTATTATTGTGTAACAAAAAAATTATCTGAACATATCTATATGTTATATTTGCCATGCTTGTTATTCTCCTTGACCACCAAATCATATATACATAGGTGTGTGGGAGTCTTATTGAAACAAGGACTCAAAACATAAATATAAATGCAACTCACCACTCTCCTATAAAATAGAGTGTGAAAAAATCTAAAACATAACTGAAAAGGTAGAAGAAGTCGATTAGGACTGTAACTTTGTTGTAGCGGTAAAATTGAAACATGGACTATGGAAACAATCATGTTGGATTCCCAATCGTAGTAGTTTTCTTCTCCTTCAGTAGTCTTATTAAATGACATGGTGACTCATACTAGTCTTTGATAAATAGCCTCCAATTCCGCAACTGTTGCATTCTTCTTATTTTGGAACTTCCCCTACATCGCTGTCTAAAACTCCTTTGGTTGCAGGCTGCACCTATTAGCTGTTGCGGGCTATAGTTTTGCTTATGCTGGCTTCTTGGATGCAAAGAGTTAGTTCACCAAAACATATACACCATACTAATAACCATATTTAATCATAGACATGTATTGAATTCCATACATATTCACACATTAACCATGCAATTACTAACATACCATAATCATATTTCCATATACTTAAAGCCAGGTTCAAGTTGCATGATGATCATAGAAAGATAGTAAAGTTCAAGAATATGTATGAAACAAGTATCATAAAATTTCTAAAGGTATGCACTAAATCAACAAAAAACTAGCTAATGATTGGCCTCATCATTGTCCCTGAGCTAGATGCCAAGATATAATACATCTAGACACCAAGACACAAGGATGTCAAATATTAGATAAAACAAGTCTAGTCAGGCTACCCCCAAGCTAGATGCCTAGATACAAGACATCTAGACATCAAGACACAAGGATGTCAAATATCAGAAATAATTCTTTTGAAATAAATTTTCACAAAGGGGTTCCTTCTTTAGGGAATCCCTTTCATAAGACATCAAGACACCAAGGAACCCTTTTGAAAGAGTGCTCCTTTTGAAAGAAACATAATTTTCCATAAATGATTCTATCATTAAGGAATCCTTTTAAAATAATATTCCTTGTTGAAAATTAAGTAGATATGATAGCCCCCCTTAGAATGATGTGTGCTATGTAGAGGAGAACATGTCATTTTAAGGATAAGAAGAAAGATAGAGAGATGTTGTGGCACAAGATACATGGTGAGATGTATTCATGGTATGTTGTCACATAGGCGAGGGACAACATGTAGAAACCACAACATCAAGGAAAAGACATGTAGAGACAATGAAATCAAGACATAGAGACAAGAGGGGGTCCTCAGGAAGGGCACACACCTCCAAAATGAGTCACCATAGCCTCTAGTGTATAGGAGAGGATAACCATGCTAGATACTATTGTATCACTAGTACAAAGAAATTATGGTTTCACACAATAGTGTACAACCATGAATGACATTGAGCAAGAAAAGTTATGAATACCACATAGCGGGCAACAACACAATAGAAGGGACGTGTAAAAACCTCATGAGAAGACACTTAGAATGGACAAGATAGAGGTAAAATTTGATAGCACTTGTCATGTGAAGAAGAGACAAATACATCAATAGATGGAAGAGTGATGGCACCAGGATCAAGAAGTTGTTGTATTTTGTCCTTCAAGGCCTTATATTCACTAGTGGAATGGCCATGCACTCGATGGTATGCATAGAAAGAATTCTTTTCTTTATCATGTTTATGGAGTTTCTTATGTGTAGGAGGAGGAAGAGTAATCAAGTGGGATGTCAAGGTGGATAGGGTCAACTTTATATTCTCCAATGAAGGATTATGTAAAGTCTAAGGAGCCCCAATCATCACCAAGACATGCATTTTCTTGAGAAGAAGTAGAAGGATCTTCTTTAGGGAAATATTTCTCAAGAGTATCCTTTGTAACAAGTATTGATGGAGTAGACATCAACACATTGGAAGAAACTGAAGGGAAAATATTTTTAAGAGTAGGTGCAAGCGAAGCCTGACCAATAGCTATCATCTCACATAAGTGTATAGCATCAAGGTCAGCCCTGATTGTGACTACTTGATTATTATGAATGATTTTAATAGATCTATGCAAGGTAGACAAAACTTCACCCATATATGAATCAATGGTCTATCGACAAGAAGATTATATGGTAATTTTTTTGACATAGCATATACAAGGGTGGGTATAGTAATAGGTCCCAACCTCAAAGGAAATATTATTGTGCCTAAGGCTTGTCGACCAGTATTACCAAATCCATGAATGTACAAAGAAGATGTAGCAAGAGAGCTGAATCAATTTTAATTTTAGGCAATAGGTCAATACTATATACGTTGAGCGCCAAACTAATGTCAATGTGAGTATGTCTAATGTCAATATTATTAATGTTGACTATAATCATTAGAGGATCCACTTGCTTTTGTATCTTTGAGGGTAGGAGTTCTTACAAGTAGAACATGATATTCAATGATTCCACACGAATATGAGCTATCAATGTATTAACATCCGCCGGCCTAGCGGAAGAAGGCAAGAGAATCTTTTGCAAGGTTTTCTAAAGCATACCTTGATAAATCTATGTAGACTGAAGAAAGTACCATAGTGAAATCTTAGCCAATGTAACATAGAGTTGCTTGACAAGATTGTAATCACCAGGTGTTTTAGTCGTGGGTTTAGGCGCTAAAGGAAGACTTGGTTGAGAAAGTGGTAAAGAAGTAGGTTGATCAAATTTTACTTTATTCCTTATAGTATTATAAGTATGGGCTACCACTCTATAAGAGGGAGCCACCCTATTAAACGAAACATCATGAATGGAACAAATTATTTTAGGAGAAGGACTAGTTGGAGTCACATAAATGATTTGTCTCTTAGGCTGTCGAGGGGCGCTAGAGATATGATAATATTTACATATGCATCAAAAATAATGGAGGAATTATTTGAATAAGTATGCTCAACATCTATCCTTGGAGAATCTAATGTGAGAGGAGCTTCATCATTCACTAATGCATTGTATTCAAAAGATAGTGCATTGGAATGAAGAGAAGGTAGAGTAACACTAAGAAAGGTATAAATGATTTCATCTTCTTGCAATAAAATATCCTCCAAAACAAGATAAATTTTATGGAAGGGATCAAAGATATTGAGTAAGATAGGCAAAGCCAAGTCACCATCACATGCTTGAAATGGAACACCATTAACACTTTGAATAAAATTAGAAATTGAACTAATAAAAGAGTACATTAAATTCATTTTGAAAAAAACAAGCTAAGTACAAGAAATAATGCACAAACAAGTTGGTTGAAGGTCGGCGTGTTATTTCTACTTTGACGACATGTAATGGGGTTCGGGGTAGCACCCTGAAATTTTTTTTCTTAGAAGGGAAAATCTTGGATTTGTCCTTTTTTGTGGAAGGAGCATTCATGTTGGGTTCACCAAAATGTAGAAGAGGAAATTTTCTACCCTTAATTTTTGAGACAAGCAAGAGTCTTTGAGGAGAAAATGGTCCTCAACTACCTTAAACTACCTAATAAGTTGAAAAGGAACATAGCTCAAGTGATGGGGTAAAAAGATGAGAGTTCCATAATAAAAAAGAGCAAGTCATAGAGGTATTTCAGATAGGTTGAAGAGATCTCAGCCAAGGATGGCAGTGTGGCATACCAAAAAAAGTGCAACATGCTAGCATCCTAGAGGCGTGTTGGCATATCGTATGGACCAAAAATTGAGAATTTCATAGAAAAAAAATATGACTACTTCTACCTTGACTGCTACAAACTCTTAGAATGCAGGAAAGTAACAAAGAATAACATAATTGAAATAAAGTAAAGTAAACTAAGTAAATCACAGATTAAATGAAATATAGATGATCAAATAAAGGAAGGAAAGGAAATCACTCACAACCAACCAAGCAATGAAGCCTACAAAAAATAAATATCTTCAATACCTGCACACATAAGACCGAGGAAAATTGTTGGGGCTTTTTAGGGGCTTGCCTCATTCAAACTCCTGTTTCGATGCTCTTTCCTCCAAGGAAAACCAAATAGATAGATAGAGAGAATAATAGTCAGTGAAATAGATAAATAAATGAGATAGACAAATGCATAGACAAGGGATGTGAAATCCCAAGATGCTCAAAGATATAAGACAAGTAAGATATCACCTGCAAGTCTTGAGGAAGCCAAAGAGAGAGAGAGAGAGAACTGTGAGAGCCAAGAGAGTAGTAGAGAGCATTGTGAAAACTTTAGAGTGTTGTAGAAAGCAATAGAGAAAGAAAGAAAGACAAGAGAATGTCCAAGAGAGGAGAGGAGAGACCGAGAGAGAGCAATAGACCCAAAGAGAGCAATAAAATGAAAGAGATGGATTTAAAAGAGAGAATCGAAGGGAAAATAAGGTTCTCAAGCTATTACAAGGTGTCTCGAGCTGTTACCACCGACAAAGGTGACAAGTGGAAACATGCTCAGAAGTAGGAATTTGAACATAAAAATTTTGTGGGATGCTAGTGTGACGCGTAGACATCCACACGACATGCTAGTGTTTAGATAAATCACGTTAACAAACAATGGGAACGAGGAAACACAAGGTTTGACGCAAAGCTGACACACAAAGGTAGTTGTTGAAAAGGGGTCCTGAGCATCTTGAGAGGGGGAAAGGATAATGCAAGGGCTAAAATGAGCTTACAAAAATACTAAGGGAGTGGATATTAAAGTAGATGCAAAAGTGTAGGTGAATTTGCAAGGGGTGCAATTTTATGAAACTACACATCCACCACAAGACTTCGAGGGTTTTCATACTTGGGAACAATTATGTTTCCCAACATAATGTTTGCAAGTTGACCTAGGACTTGTACTGTTTGAGGATATGTCCTCTTCCTGCCTAACATTTTAAGGAAAAGTTCTCTCACTATTTTGGTGTATATAGGAACTTGCTTAATGGCTTGGATAAGGGGTATTTTGATACAAACATCTTTAAGTTGTCCCAACAGGTCCATTTCAACTTGTGTTTGATGTGTTTGAACTACTAATATTTCATGGAATAGAGGCTCTATACTTGGATTGGTTTGGTTAACCTAATTTGACTTAGGCTCCTTAACTTGATTGTCCAAGGTCTCTATTGGGGGTTCCTCATTAATCAATTCAATAATTTGAGGATCCATTCAAAGTCTTCCCTTATCTGAGATGGACATTAGTCACCTCTACCCCATAAGTGGGGTATTAAACAACTTCATTAGTATAGGCCTGCTGAATAGGCTAGTTATTGTGGTTAGGTGCAGGTTGGGTTAGTAGCTGAGGTGCTCTAGGTGGCCGTGGTGTTTATTTTGTTGGGTTTGGCATAATGGCTTGCTATTGTGGTTGCTAGTAATTCATGTTTTGGTTTTTCCATTGTTGGTCCCTTTGCCACTAGGGTTGTAATTGGGTTTGTTGGGGTGAGCATTGGGAATTATAGTTAGATCCTTGGTAATTTTATGATGGCCACATATTTTGTTGTTGTTGGTTCCAATTGGTTTGAGGAATTCACCATTGTTGGTTTTGCATATTGGCCCAAGAATGAGGATTCCAATTAGGAAGATTTGAATTGTTACCAGGAAATGACATGTTATAATTCAAAGGATCTTGGGGAATACCTTATCTTGGTTGCCATGGTTTCCTTTGAGCTATGTAGAATACTTGTCAATCTTCTCGTTCCAATGCATGAAAGTTTGATGTCCCCTCATAGATACTTGCCACCTTCCTTCATTTACAGTTAGTCTTTCTTTGTCTACAATGTGGGCACTATTATGTAAGAGTTGCTTCTGCCTCGTCTTGCTTCTTTTTGATATGGAGGGTATCTAGTTGTGTAGCTAGATGGCTGATAATATCCTCCTTCATATTGGACAACAAATTACTCAATTCAACTCTAGAGACTCCATTGGATGGTTTGATGATGGAAAAAGACCTTGAGTAATTCCTACATTCCTTGCAAATATCCTCAAATGGTGCTTGAGAGATATCTCCTACCCTAATGAGGTTAAGTGCATCCATGCAATCATCATTAATCCCCCTTAAGAATATTAGTTTTAAAGACTCATCAGAGAGTCAGTTTTGGTAGGATTTCTTAAGGAAAAATTCAAACCTTTCCATATAGTCTTCCAAAGATTCATCCTCCTTTTGTGACATCCTAAACATGTCATCTCTCTTTTTGTCAATTCCTCTACAATGGTCCTCATACTTCTCCAAGAACTTTGTCTCCATAGAATTCCAATTAGGAACAAAATCTCTTCCTAAACCCATGAACCATCTCAGATCAACATCGTTAGGGTTGCTAGAAACAGTTTGAGCCTATGTACATTTGTAGTATAATCATAACTTCTACACAATACATCAAACTCAAATAGGAATATATCCGAGTCCTCTATGACCAACCCATAGAAGACATGTAATGTTGAAGGAGGTATGTTCTTCAGTACAGTTTCTCTCTCCTAGTTGGCAATGGGGAACTCAAAGGTTACATTCCTTGGTGGGTCTTCCACTACAACATCACCCATGGTGATGATTTGTGTATGGGAAGTCTCCTTTGTATATGACATGGATATTGTTGTTAGGGATGATTCTTCTTTAGGAATATCCTTTCGAGTTGTTTACGATGATCACTAGTATCCTTTAAAGCTTCATGTGTTGAAAGGAGAAATCTTCCCAAAGCGTCTCGCCACCTTTGCATACAATAGTTATGACTCTTTGGATCAACGGCTCTTGCACATTGTTAATAAAGCATTTTTGTAACGATAACTAAAAACCTAATTTCCCTAATGCTTGAAAGAAAAATCCTAACTATGAAAGCTCTGAAATTACATAGGGGAATCTTGTATGTAGCATCATCCTTGGTAACGATGCAAAAATTGTAAGGCCTTGCTAATTTCTAGTCAACTTGGTGTTATAAACACAATTCAGAAGAATGGTTCCTAGTTGAACAATCTAATAAACCCTTGCTAAGGCTTCATTTAATTATCAACCAAGACTTTGTAAACTTTTGATGATGTTGGCACCGTATGTGCATTCATAGAATCTACATGGACTATATCATCAAGTATAGGTGGTTTAAACATCTATAGGAAAATAATAAAGGTTGATAGTGAAATAAAACATAAACTACAAAACAAGGGAAATAAATTAGTTTGTTATTGATGTTGCGAGTACTTTCAGCTTAGCACTATAACTGATAGTTGCTAACTTGAACTCTACAACTTCATTAATATTGCTAAATCTTACTCTTAACTACTTGACTTACTCTAGAAGATGACTCAAAGACTCAATATAAAAGGTGAATCATAAAACAAGATATCATTCACATGTGTGTAATGAAGAATCTATTGAAATGAATTCAATAATATAAACATTTATTCTAACAACAAAAATTAAAGGCGGGTGAATAGTACCTTGAGTGGCCCTTACTCAAGTTGTTTTTCCCATAGGATAAACCGAATATGTGCTACTTGAATCAACTAAGCATAACAGTAAAATGTAACATCTTCATTGTATTAAACCAAACTCTGACAACATGACAAGAATCTTCATAGATCTTTCATTCATGAGTGCATATCTATTATAACTGATAACAAAAAACTAACAATGCAAGATTGTCTGCTAGAAATCAATACTAGAAATATTAAAAACACATGTATCTCTAACTAGATTCGCTCCTCAACCATCGGTACAACTATATAGGTTCGAGAGGAGGTTTATTTGTATAAGGATTGAAAACTGAAATTAAATGAAAGTGTCCAATCTCCTTCAAAATAGAGAGAGAGAGAGAGCTCAACAAAGTCTTTGTAATAAAAACTATAACTGAAACAATTGGAAGAAGACAACTAGGTTTACAACTTTGCTTTAATGACATGGTAGAGATGTGCCTTGCACAAACAGTCATGATAACTTTTCCTTGTTCATTGCAAACTCCTTCGTCCTTCCATCATCTTATCAAATGCTCTGATGACTCCCAATCGATCACTCCATTGTTCGCCTTCATCATTTTCTGAAACTGTCACATACCCAATCATTCTAGAATCTCCCCTGCTTATCATCCCAAAATCCTTTGGTTGCGGGTTGAGTTCTCCAGTTGTTGCAGGTTGATATTCTGGTTGCAAGGAGTTAGTTCTCATCCAAAACATACATACTATTAACAATCATGAATTAAACACAGATTTAAATTGGAATTCATACACATTCATACAAATATCAACATATCATAATCATATTCCCACCCATCAAAGTCTAGTTTAGATTGCATAGAGGATATAAAAAGTATATAAGTTCAGGAATGTATATGAAATAAATAGCTTAAAGTTTTTAAAAGATATGGAATAAACAAGATAAAACTAGCTATTAATCAGGTTCATCACCATTTTTGTTCTTTTTTACATTCTTACTTCCAAAGGGTTTTCATTATATCTCTCATACCCTAGAAAAACTATGTGTTCTTCTTCTAGGTGACTACATTCCCTTTTATTGATACTTATCCTTTGCATATAAATCCTTGATTTTATCTTCTACATCACCATAATTGCTTATTTCTTCATTTATCTTACCTTGAGTTTCCAATATGCAACAATACATAGGAGATATGGTGCCCAAATCCTCATGGTACAAATTTCCATTCCTCATTTAGAGTTTTATCTTCAAGTTGTTTAGAGAATATTCTCTTGATTTTATCATATTCGACCAGCCAACTTAGGAGCCCAATTTATCTTTGCTCCATTTCAAGATACTCTTTATGACTATCATAATGTTGGTCAATATTGCAATGTAAATCCCCTATAATAATGCTCCTAAAAATCATAGAATTTATCAAATGTGAATCCCACATCTTAAAATGTCATAAGATGCTCTTAAACATCATAATAATGTGATATGATCTTACAAATTCTTACACACTTCACAATATAGTTGACACATGGACATTAATGTCACCTCACATTCAGATGCTCTATTTCCCATATGAGAATGAAACAATTAATTAATATAGAACATTGAAATGCAAGGTCGAGATGAATTCCTCAAAAATGAAAACATTAGATGAGTAATATATGAACTCCAAGAAATAATGGTAAGGCTTCCACCCAAAGGGCATGTTGATGTTAGAATATTATATCATGTTTAATTTTGAGGTGAACCATGGTTCCTATATTGCATAGAAAGATATGGTTAGTTCACATTATCAAGTGGCACATGTTGTGTATTAGATTTCAAAGTGTATTAGGGCATGCATAGAAATTGACATATGGATCTAACAATAATTTTGCATAGTATAAGTCAATACAAACCATACAAGCCTAGATTTAGATGATAAAATAAAGTTATAACAATAATATGGAATGATTATCTAAAATAGAGGATTACAATAATTATCTCAACTACCAAATGGATAGATGAAGTACTTGAATAGATAAGCTTCTTGGATACATTGCATAAGGAAGTGACATGTCCAAGATTTCATGAGTTAACTCTCACACTCCCAAACAAGAAGTGAGTTAACCTAGTATAAGATAGACAATCTCTTGACTAAATATAAATGGAACTTAACTATCATCAATCAAGGATTGATGAGGTAATAGTGGCACTTGATTACCTCAAATCAATGTGTACTCATATTATTATATTAACAAAGAAAATAAAAGGTCTACTTAAATAGGCTTATCCTAGGCACATAATATACAATAAATTAAATTTAACTAAATGTAAGAAATAAATAATGCACCAATTCTCCCATAAGTGTATCCTAGGTGGGTATGGATATGGATCCAAAAAAGTGTAGTTATGTTAGTGTTGAGAAAAAGGTGAAACTACTAAAGTAAAATCTCTTACAAGTTTATGAAAATCTAAAACATAATGATTTATCTAAGGATTGCCACGTGATTACATAAAATTAGAAACAAGAATAAAATTGGTAAATCATATAAATATAAAATTTAAATGGAGAAACCCTTTTGAGAAAAAAAATACATGATAAAGAGGAAAATTATGTATTAACCTTCACCAAAGAGATACATTCAATACACTGCACTTTATTTACTTTGATTTTTTTTGAAATAACCTATGTACCTATAAAATAAACTTATGCAAGTACTATCTCGTGCCTCTAATTTGTAGAGAAATGATAAATGAATACCACACATTGTTTTCCAAAATAATCTGCCATCAAACCATGGTAAAATACAAAAAAATTCACATCCAAAATCAATAGGGTCTTTTGAGAATATTAAAACTAACTACCAATGAGCTATGAATAGAAAAAACATCCATATCAATAATAGAAGCAAAATTTGACTTGTAAATCATCCACAATGGCCCATATCCTATTATAGGAATTTGAAAATATCACCCAAAACATGTAGAACCCACCAACAACATGCAAGATTCTTTGCTACTCAATTATCATGCCCAAGTTTAGAAATTTACTCAAAATAGATTCATAACTACCACTACAAACTCCACCTCCATCATGAATGTATATAATGACCAATGAAAAGATTCTAAAGGAATCTAAATTATCAATTTTTATAAGTACACCCCAGTTGTCCAAGGACAACTTCCAAGAGTCTTGGATGTACATAAAATATACATAAGATTGCAAGGTAAATATCATCTTAATCCTAACCTTCTCCCACTTGACATTATATATTACAAATATTTTTCTAGAAACTAAAGATTCAAAGGACCAAAGAAATATTATTGAAGTTTTCAAGATAGTACTGAATTAGGCTTACATCTAACAACATTCTCCCTCTATCCTTGATGAAAATACTCAATATAATCTTATATCTTAAAAAAATAGAGTCACCACTCTTTGCAGGGACAAGGATAAGGACAACACAAAATTGGATACAACAATATTTTTTAATTCAAACTCTTGAATACTTGATGAATGACCTAAGGATCTAGTAACCATTTCCCTAGTAGAGTTCCCAATTTGTTGGTGTTATTTTTTTATTAACCCCTAACCCTAAGGTTCTTACCAAGATATGAGTAATGTGGGTAGAATTTAGCACTCATATAAGACACCTATACTTAGTTTATCGATTGAAAAAGGTTAATGAACAAGAGGACTATAAACCTATTGTACACTTTGAGCCCTACTGAGCTTGGGACGGTAATCCAAGAGATATTTCAAAGAATAAAATAATTTAGATAACTTATATGAACTCTCACACAAATATGACTATATTCAGTATATAATGTTGTTCTTTGTTGAGGGTTGCTACACATTGATATTGCAAATCTCTTACTTTTAGTACAACTAGGTTAATTAATGCAATATAGGATGAACCTTGGTCACAAATCCCTTTAGATATATTCAATGATATTTACAAAATCATTAACCTAATGGAATAAATTATGCAACAATCCTTTAATGTTCTTAATAGTCACAAGAGCTCAATAATTACAACAAAAAATTATAGCAATGGACAATACACAATGAAAAATAAATAAAATAAAAATTTCGTTCAAAATATTTTTCATGATTTGTAAATGTATGGGTGCTCAACCTTCAACTATTGGGCCATTTCCTAATGTTGCAACACAAAGTTGACCTTAAATGAAACCCTAACAATAGTGCAAACCCTAAATGTTCAAATGAGTATGATTTACTTGGATTTTTCTTGCAAAGCACAAACCCTAAGATTCCATTTAACCTCAATAATGCAATCTCTAACTAATAATTTGTAAACTATTTCAAAGTCTCACATATAATTTTGAAAGATTCTTATATGACATACATATGTACAAAAAGGAAGATTTTACTACATCCCTTGGATGAAAACTAACAATATTCTAATATAAAATACAAAAAATGTGTATTTAGAGTTTCCTTGAATCCCCTAAAACTTTATTAAATTAATAGAGGAAGATTGCAAAAAAAAATGAAAGTTGTCTTATATTGATTTTTTAAAAATTGTTTAGATTGCCATTACAATTTCTAAGAAAACCAAAACTCTAAGTTACACATAAAATACAACTCAAACCAAATGAGCTCTTCTCATACAAATGTAAAAAACTAACCCCTTACAATCAAAACTAAATGTCCTTATATAGATTGATGATTAGGGCACAAAAAACATGACTAATAGAGCACACAAGATAAAATCATGTCATTAACATCACACACCACATCCTCAAGTCACAAAATTTTTATCTTGTGGTCGAAGAACATGTCATCAATCATCAAAATTATGTCATGAAGATATATTGTCAATATATTCACCAATCATGCCCAAATACATGTGTAGAATGATGGGAAAAATATACAAAATTTATCAAGAAAATTACTCAAGATAGCATGAAAATATATTTCCGACAAGATTTGATCCACTAAAATAAATTTTGCATGTCCATGGAGTCATTCTCCTTCAAATTTGTGCTTTCTAGGAAAAGATGGTTTCTATGTGATTGTGGTTTGTGCAAGACCAAGTCGACCAATAAATAAAACCCTAACTATTTTCTATTATCCACCATTGAAACCATTTGAAACACATGCCAAAGCCACACGTACTCCTTCTCAAGAAATGAAAACATGTTTTTGTTAGCTATTAGTACCTTTCTAGCATATCAAGACCTTTTCTCAACATCCACATGGCTATTTGGGCCATTTTGGTGAGTTGGCGAGAAGCTAGCAAAAATTAGGAATTTTTTTTTGAATTTGAAAGGTGGAAGTGAATCCATACATTATACCATTGTTTATAGTGTCAAGGATTGGGAATCATTGGGAAGTCATGCCAAAAGAGGGAAGTCCAAATGGAAGCCCTGAGGAGTTTATAAAGTGTTAAGCTATCAAGGATTGAGGTTTTGGCTTGGCTCATACTTAGCATCATTTTGAAGGAAAGTTTGGTCCTCAAACTCCAATGGAAAATCCATATTAAGTTGTTAGGCGATGAGCTTTTGAAGGAACCAAGGAAAGACTATCAAGGTGGAAGGATGGGTGAAATCCCAACTCTAAAGAAGTATGTAAGAATCAACAAGGCTTGGGAGTTAAGCATACCTTGGAACACGTATTGATATGAAGGGAAGCCTAGCAACTCTAACTTCGAAAGACAAGAATTTTGAAGTAGGATTCAAGAGTCAAGGATGATATGTGAAGGGTATTTGGGTTAAGGATGGTTTGAATTTTTTGTCTAAAAGATAGGAAAATTTTGACAACAAATACCAAGAAGCAATAAAGATAGAAGGGATACTTCGAAAAGGGGAACACTGATAGGTCAATAGGGATGAGTAAAGGGCATGGAGAGATAAGGAAGCCTAAAAGTCTAACATGAGTGAGAATTAAAAGTTTTAATAGACTTTCAAGGAACAAGGCTTGAGGATGCCAAATAAATGGTATGAAGGGAAGGACAAATCTAATAGTCTAATGCTACAAAGGATTTAAGGAAAATGGTTGGATTTCAATGTTTTAGAGGAACAATGGAGATGGCATAGTAGTTAGGGGATGCTTAAACTCTAGTGCCAAAATTATTATAAATATTTGAACTAAAAAGTATTATGCTTTTGGGGATTGAAGAGAAGCAATATGATGGGATGACCAAGTTTGAAATCTCAGTAGATGAAAGACTTGATTTTAACAATAAGCTATCACAGATCAAAGGTTGAGAATGTAATGGGAGTGGTATGAATGGAGTACCAAGTCTGACACTCCAACAATAAAAATATTCTAAACCATTAACACATTTTAGATTTTGAATTACTAGCAGGCAACCCTAAACCTAACAAGTTCGGTAGGTCGACAATATCCACAGGTGTACAAGTTTTACAAAGGTTTGGACTAGATTGTTAGGATCAAATAGAAGAGTGTGTCATGAGGATGAAGCCTAATAACCCAATAGAAAAGGAGAAAGTGGAGGTGGCTAATATGGCATACTAGGATGGACAACCCAAAAAGTCAAAAACTTTGATAACTTATAAAACTTTAAGGAAATGTTCTAAAAAACTCCACACTTAGAATTTTTTGGACCTTTTACAAACTTTGAAGCATGGTGAGCATAGAGGGGACAATGCAAGGTGGAGTTAGACATTTTTTTTATCGAGGGAAAACCTACTTGTATTATCTTAGATTGGTTATAAAAGGTAGTTCATACAAAGTCACTAAAACACATGGTAAAACATAGCTAAAATTGTAAAAAAATTGGACATGTGTGGATAGGCTCTAACACTCGGTTTATATGTAAATTTCTATTAATGTATGTTCATATGTTGATTGATAGTGAGCCATCCACCTAGTTTTCCTACGTGAAGACATGCATGCTCATATAAATGAATGAATGGTAAAGGGACTAAGATCTCAAATCTTGGAAGTCTGATCCTCATACATCATATAAAACATCCTTTTCAACTGTGTTATTATGCATGACTTACCAAAAATGAACTAAAATTTTGATTGTTCCTAATTTCAATTCGAGAAGCCAAAATTAACTTACCAATTATTAAGCTATCATGATTAGCCCTCTTTTGAAAAAATCATAGGGTTTGATACTTGAGAGCATAAATTTAGCCCTTGGGTTAAAGACAACAATAAAAGGGTAAATGAGCAAGTTGCCTTTAAAAATTCAATATGCTAATATTGAGATCTTCATCACCTTCAAAGTTATTGTTGAGGAATGGTGGGACAAAAGAGACCTTATATTTTGTAACAATGTTCTAAGAACCAATATATGAAAAATATTTGAAGAAATTAGCATCCCTTTTGAGTTTTGTGATGGAGTGATTAGGCTTTTTGATTTTTTTTCCAAGATAAGATGCAACAATGAATATAAACTACAAAATTGGAGTGAAACAAGGTTGATCACTCTTTCCAACCCTTTTTGGCATCTATATCAACAGAATTGATCAAGATTAAGAGGATGGAGGATACACTGAAGGTAACATGGTTAGGCTCATTATCCTTTTTTATACCTAAGGATATTAAAGATAACAAGTTTCCACAATCCATATAGATAACTGTAAAATATTTTTGGATTTGATTGTGTGTTAATTTTTGCATCAACGTTTCGGATCACACTCCATGATCCATCATCAGGATGAAAATGAGAGCACTCATTGATGATGCAAAAATTAACACACAATCATATCCAAAAATCTTTTATAGTTACCTAAGGATATTGTTCTTGCAAAACTCTCAAAGATCTACAAAGGTGGCTCAATGTTCCACTATAATTTTGTAAGAGTTAGTAACTTAACATTAATGTTGAAAAAATGAAGCTAACAACAATTAAATTTAAACTATCTTATCGTTCAATTTTATATAATAATAATATGAGATTCAATCTTTACCAAATCGTAGCATTGAATTCAATTGCTATTTAAATTATAACCATATGTAAATAAGATTCAATGATGGTTGGAAAATCTATTATGGTCTTAAAAATGCATGTTGAAATAATAATCTATAGGATTGAGATAAGATAAAAAAAATAAAAATAAAAAAAACAAAACTTTAGTCATACCAATTATTATGGTTGCAATTATCTTAAGAGGGGTTTCTTACAATAAGGAACAAAAACGTTTTTTATTGTTTCTATTCTTTATCCAACTATAGAAAGAAAGATTCAATGGAATTTGTACTTTAAGAGGTGGGTGGCTTCTTGATTAACCAAACTTTCTAGTGAAAAGTGCTTTCATAACCAATTGATTCAAGTGAGATAGGGGAGAGTGGAATTTGTTGTAGGGATTAAATCCAAATATCTATGAAAGAATGCCATAAGTGAAGGAAACTATCTGGGTCTATAGTGACATTGCGGTTTGAAAACATGGGGAGTAAATAATAAAAATGTTAGTACTCTATGTCGTAGATAATGAGTGTTCATCCTTGATCCTAAACTATGGATTTATTGTACTTTTGTGAGACATAAAACAAAATTGAGAAAATAAAGTCTAACCATAATCAAGCATGTAGAACATATAAAAATAAATAAATAAATAATTATTTAAATACCAAAGAACTAATTTCTAATATTAGTGTGACTATATATTTTAAAAAGTGCCTAGAGACAAAAATCTAACTCAAATAAGATAACAATCTAATAATAATATTGATAAAATTAAATCTCACATTCCTATAAATATGGAATAGACGTTACTAATAGAAAGTTGAGTATTACAATGAAGATTATGTAATATTGAGAGTTTGAAAAACAAAATAAATATCGTCAAAATTAAGACTATTACTCATAACATAAAAAAGTCAATAATCATTAGACTCCCCAAACACATCATGAAGCAAACAAAGTTTTCAAATTTGCAATCTTAACAAACACTCTTCACATACATAATATTTATAACAATTGGAGAGATGAAAATATTAAGCTACCCCAATGATACATTATACAACCAAATCAAATGACTTGTTGCATTTTAAACTGATTAGCAAATTTCAAGAGGCCCTAATGAATAATTTAATAAAAAAAATGTTGAATCATCTTCTTCATTATTAACATTGATGTTTGGATTCAAGAACCTTTGAATGAAAATGAGTATAGAAGCAAATCATTCAAGAATTTAAGATGTGATAAAGCTTCTAAATAGGCCAAAGCTTCAACGTAGGTGAAAACTTCAATATAAACCCAACCTTCAATGCCAACGACTTTGGTATGTTGTCCAACCTTTAAGATTTAAACCCTAGTGACTAAGCCTCGCCTACCCAATTTGGTCTACTTGTCACTCCGGTAATTCTCTATGGGTGTGAAATTTGGGGCAGTAGCATGTCAGATCATAAATAGAGACAAGTGGAAAGAATACAAAAACATCTAATTATAAGTAGCCTCAAGCTTAAAACTGCAGTGCCTTATGAGATTTTATTGGCCGAGACCGGTACTTTTCCCTTGGAGGCCTCAACGATGATCCGGTTATTAAGCTACCTAAAGAAGGTCCAGAATATGGAGAATCATCGTTGGCCTAAGCTAATTGTGAAGGAAGAGCTAACTAGAAGAAATAACACCTTGATGAAACTTAATATCAAATGGATGAAAAAGTGGGATGTGAGATGCATGAGTGCCCAAACACAAATGAAGAAATAAAAATATGTGAGAGAAAATTTTTTATATGCTATATGGACGAAAAAAGCAAGGCGTAAAAAAGATTATTATATCAAAGAATTCAATCCCACGAGGGACCATGAAGAAAAGGCCTATATAGGAGCGAATATCAAATGGAGAGCAAAAATGTTGATAGCTCAATTGCGAACTAGTTCACATCATCTTAGGTGTGAAACGGGTAGGTGGGTGGTTCCTAAAGAGGAGTGGGAAAATAGAATATGCCAATTCTGTAACAAGGGTATGGTGGAGATGGAATGACACTTCATCATGGAATGCTTAGCATATAAAGACATTCAGGCTAGCTATGGGGATACCATGCAGGTTGATAATTTAAATACCTTGTTTGAAGAGTCAAGGCTGGACAAAACTGCAAACTTCATCATCAAAATTCACTGCAGAAGGGCTGATTTCAAACGGAGTCTACAAACTGTCTAGGACTTTTTTGTGGGAGGTTCTTGTGCTGTTCTTGGGTCCCATAGGTTTCTTTGATCTTGTGGACATC
The DNA here is from genome assembly GCA_007258455.2 of Sequoia sempervirens. Classification (NCBI taxonomy): domain Eukaryota; kingdom Viridiplantae; phylum Streptophyta; class Pinopsida; order Cupressales; family Cupressaceae; genus Sequoia; species Sequoia sempervirens. The sequence goes on along the minus strand of VDFB02271358.1, from coordinate 1,243,140,099 downwards.
ATTAAAATATTTCATTTCATTTCAATTTACACATCATACTCATCTTCATTGCTGATTCGAGCTTGAATATTTACAAGCAACATGCCCAAATTAGGTTGCAAGTCACATGGTTGCCGTTCTGAACTTGGATAATTATTTCATTCATTTTTTAAGTTCATTTTGTAGATGATAATAAACCACTAAATCTTAATATTGCACGGAACAGCTCCCATTCAAGATTCAAGACATGTTGGAGCTAATATAAAAATAGTATCTAAGCTAGCAAACATGCTCTCTATACATGCCAGCAAAGATTCGCTGGCACAAAAGAACAAACAAATTTTAACCGCCATAATGAGCGGATCATAATTAATGCAGCACAGTCCATATCTTTCAAAACCCCAGGATTGTCCAGCAATACACAATAGCACAGTAAAATTGGAATCTTTTTAAGATAGCGCATCAAGAAAGCCAGCAGGATAATTTGCTTTGCCATTAGAATCATGTTGTGTATGACACAATTTGATAAATCATATCAACATTCAGCACAAGTGAAATGTGCAATAAAGGGCATATATTATACACAAACCCATTCAATTTCCTCAAAATATACAAACTCCAGTAGATACAAAGGTCACACTCTCACAATTAAGGGCTTTTGTGAATGCTGTCATAAGCTTCTTTCCCAAATATCCATGCCCTTTTTGGGCTCCCTCTCATAGCTTCGGGATTTTGACATACAGAGATACCAAGCCCGCAAATAATTCTGCACTCCGAAATCGCAAATTTAAATGAATGAATGGTTAGCAATCCCATAGACTGTGACTAAATATATCCTCCCTTCCATGTAGGCAACAAGAACAGTTTGCTGAGAAAGTTTGTGAGTTCCATTCAAATGTGTACAGTCCCTGAAAAATGGAAACATTCCCTCTCAAGGAAGTTGAGGATTCACATCCAGCAATTTAGCAAATATCATCAAACATGTTGGTTTAGTTCTCACGTTTCCGACGAAACCTTGAACAGTCTTGAGACAAAGGGTAACAAGGCTGCAAGCAATGCTTTCGGACACTCTTCATGAGGTAAATGTCCACACCCAGATATTGCAACTAATCTCTGCAATGCCAATACCAGCTGTGTCATATAACAAATGTGGAACACTTGAACTTTTAAAAATACAAATCAATAAATGGCAAATGCAATCTCAAAACTATCAAAGTTGTAACAGATTCATTTTACTTACAGAGTTAGGAAGCTTTGATGCTAAAGCATGAGACGATTTAAGTGGAACTAAAATATCTTCTGCACCAGCAGCTATCATCACTGGCAAATTTTTTATTGCTCTCAATAATTCTGCAGCATTTTGGGTAGAAAGAACAGCACTCGAGGACAACTTGCCAACTTCTCTAAGTGCTCGATCCCATCCTTCAATACATAATGGTGCCTGCAACACAGCCAACATAATAATATTGTTCATTTTTCCAACAACAAATGAATCCTTCTGGAACTGACTGGTGAATTTTTTGCAGTAGAATATGAATGCTTTTCAGTTTAAAAGTAAAAATTGTGTACCTTGTACAAATCCAGAACATCTGATGTTAGTTTTGTTGCATCAAACCAAGCACGGCGATTGGCAACTTGGCTTATCTCAGTGCGCAAAAGAGGACGTAACATATGCTGTCCAAGAGATGTGTGCAGCAATACCCTCGCAAATGCTGGCACAACTTCTCGAGTTAGACTTACGCTAACAAGGACCACCCCCTTAACCTCTATCTGCATCATCCGAAATGTAAATTAGTCAAAAATATTGTCTGTGTATAAATAAAATAAGATAACCCAACTAAACATCCAGCAAGCCTCACCTGTTGATTAGAGGTATATGCTCTTTCAGCTGCCATTAGAGCAAGTAATCCTCCATCATCATGACCCACAAGCACAACTGAAGAAAAACCCATCTCTCGACAAAAAGAAAACAGCAGATTGACCTGCCAAAGGCAGAAAGTTCAAGATTTAGCTTTGAAAGAGATTACATCACACCCAACTTGTGGAGCAAATAGATACTGGTCCTTAACCAAAAGACCATACTAGGGTTTTCAGCACAAAATGCCCAGCTTTCTTGTATTATATATTGCTTCACGGTTACGATTTAAAAGCACAAACAAAAATTAAGCTCCTAGTTATAATAAAGCGATATAATTGAGATCTCTAATTGAAAAAGGAATATCAACAAACACGTTCAAAAGCTCCTAGTTATAATAAAGCGTGTGACCAAAGGCTTAAGTCACTGCTTGAATCAAACATTTAAGGCAACCCAAGAAACAAAAAGAATAGATTTGAAGAGGGAAAGGCAGTCAGATTTTTGGTGTTCACCTGAGCATGAAGTTCATATGGGTTAGACATTTGCTTTTCTTCCCATTCTGCCCTACCAGGACGAGAAGTCAATCCCCAACCAGGCCGATCAAATGCCACAACAGGATGTCCAGTTTGTCTGGCTAAGGGAGCCATAATATGCCTCCATGAAAAAACACCTCCCCCAAACCCATGTATCAATATGATACCATCAGAGCCATTCTTTTGTTGCCCAGCCTTCATATCTACTCTTCCAGGCCTTTCATACTCTTCCAGATTCAATTCAGGCATATTCTGAGCAAATCCAGAATGTTCATTGAAGTCCGGATTCCATAATTTATCTACATCCACTGCAACAGAGCCACTTAATAGTGGAGCATAAAGAGAGGCATTCGTCATATTGTTGCTGTAACTCCTCGGTAAAGGACTGCCTTTCGAAGGAAAGGCAAACGTATTATCAATCCTAAGCCTTCCCGGGGTAACACACTGATTTCGACCATGGTTACCCTGAAAAGACCTATAAATGGGAGAGTCAACAGATGAGCCTCCATTCACAATCTTATAATGAACAAGAAGACCTTCAAGCTGAATGAAAAGACTGTCAGCATCAGCAAGCATTCTGGCAGGCATGTCCCTCTCCTCATAAATGAGTCGTCTCTTTTCATCAGAATCAATTTTAGAAGAACTTTTACTGGAATTTGGAGTTGGGGAGCGAGGAACCTTCTGGTATCCATTAAAAACCGTTTTGCATGACAAAACCTGCCAAACCCAAAAAGATACCAATCAGGTAAGGCAATAATAAAGAATAAACTTTTAATAAATCATAAATTGCTATCAAGTTGATCAAGATTTAGTTTCAAACTGTATGCTCTGATTGGAAATTATCTTACGCTTTCTGAATCAACTCGATGAAAAACAAGCTTCCGTCGTGCTCTACAGCTTGCCCTGTATGCTACAACAATATGCCCAAGTGCCAAAACCATAGATGACAAGAACATTACAGGCATGCCCCACGACTGCTTCAAATGTAGGCTTCCAGCTCCAGAAGATGGACTTTGCCATGCATCATGTACATGGAATAAAAGTGCCTTAACTGTTAGGACCACGGCCGATACCAACGCACAGACTGTGGCAGTACCAAGATAAGGTCCATGGGAGAGGGCTGGCATGTCACAGAAGGCATAAACACCTGGAAAAGTTGAACCAACAGAGATATTTATTAATCAGCTGAAATTCAGGCAATATATTATGCTCCCTCTGGAAGAACCTTACAAAAGACCAAAACCTAGCTTTTCCTTGGATTATCCCAACCCTATGAAATCAAACAAAGAATATCATTTTTTTCCATTTAGTAGCAACCTTTAATCAACATGTTGCATTGTCCATACTTCGTTTATTGTGGACAATGTCCGCAGAAGATCCAGCCTATATACCTAAAAGAGCGTTTTGCCTGGATCATCCAGTCTATAAAACAACTACTTTTTTCATTCTTCTTGTCATGAAGTTGCAGGTATAGCTTTAAGTGTGTTATTTACCGTTATCATTTGCAATTAAAAATGTTCACAAAAGATCCAGCCTAGGAGAGTAGAAAAAAATCCTGAGATTCATTTCAGCGTTTAAAGCTCTAAACACAGCTAGAAACACATTTCTATTTAAGCGATCAAAATCTGATCATTTCTGGACTTATCCAAAGAAACAGAAAAGCGACGAAAATTATTACTGTATAGCTACTAAAGCTCATTTGCTTTCTATTCTCACCCATTAATCAAATGATCATTTAGTGCTCAAAATAAGATGCGAAATGTTCAGTTTTTCAACAGAATACAAAAAGAAATCAATCGTAAGGACTTCCAAGAGAAACGCCGATTAAAAAACTTACAGATTATAATGATAGACCGAATCAGAGAAATGAGAGGAATGTCGACCAAAGAAGAGCGAAAACTGTAGATATTCCAGTCCAACTTCAATCCATGGCATGATTTAAAAACCCTAAGCAAAACAGACGGGACAATAATGTCCACTATAGCCACAAAAACCGGCGCTGAAACAACCAGAAGAGACCCCAGCATTATCACCATAAAGAAAACGGTTCGAATCCCCCTGCGAACAGCTTCCAAACTTCCTCTTCCTGAACCCATGCCTGAAACCTATACACAAAAAACCTCGCCCTTCTACGACTGAATGTTCCAAGTACAAAGATTTTAACCTGAAGTTCCTCACAGAACCTTCATCAACAAAAGCTGTAATCCCAAATCCCTTGTAGAACCTCTATTACACAATTTATGACAACAATCAAAGCCAATCAAAGCCTTGCCTGTTCAAGAACCCTCGGAAAAAATGTCCTTATAATTCAACCCTGTAACAGGCTGTCTTTCTAGAAATTCAACAGGTAGGATACAAATTATAGCGATCTACGAAATAGTTTGCCTCTATCCTCTGCATTCCTTCAAAACATTCCAAAACAATGCATCAAGCCTACCGCAAACAAAGCTTAAATCAAAACAAAAAATGATCCCCTCTAGAAACAAGATTTTCAACTTCAAACAAGAAGACTCCTAGTTGCACACACACACTCCTCTTGTTCGTTTCGCTTTCATCTTCTACTCGTCGAACGTTCCCAACCCAAAAACAAGGCAGCCCCTAAACCACGCCAACAACAGAGGTTCGAAACGCGTAAGAGACCTTGACCGGCTAAAACACATCGCTTAAGCCGGCCAAATTCCCAGTTCCTAAGTAAAGGTAGAAACAACAAAACGCGATTCCTACTCGTATGCCATAAATTTTAACGTTTTCTCGAATTTATTAAAAATGCCTTAAACAATGCTCTTCCGGGGGTCCCAGGAGACGTTTCAAAACCTTTTTCCAACCATTTCGACCCGAACTTTCACCTCACCATGTCAGAAACGGCATTCGAAGCCTCTAAATCAAACCTTTAACGCCATTTTTACTCCTCTCGAGGTCCCGTGTTTCAATCCTCTACAAGCTGCAAATCCGACATTGTAATCTTTGCCTACTTTTTACACCGTGTTATTCATTTTTCCCGTGCAACTCCCCTCATTTACCTCTCGGACTAAAAAGACTCCCTCTTCTCAGATCCTCTGTAAGTTCGCCTGTCCGAGGTAAAAATAAATACTAATTTTACTAAACAGCCCTTTCTTTAACCCCGCGGTGAAATAAACAGCCCTGTGTAATTCTCAAACTGACCTAGAGTTAAAGCACGGTTAAATAAACATTTTTATGTTTAGTGACGGCTGGACTGATTCTTTTAAAGCATTTGGCGGCGGTAAACGGTAAAGCTGATTATTATGGGTCAAACGGCACGGGCGGGCAGGCAGGCGATCTGCCCGAGGGGATGACCGTTTGCTTTTAAGGCTCTCCACGTGAACGGCGGTCAGGCAACGTCGCTATCGGCCCACAGATGCTTAACGGTTTTGTGGGGCCCGCCGTTAGATTATTAAATTATAATTAAAAGGAGGGATTGTTCTGGAGCACATGCATTGGACTGCCTTCCTGTCAAATGACGGAGCAACAGCTAGGTACAAATGTTAAGGTATTTTTTTTTTTTTTATGATAATTTTTGGTGGCCCTTCAAAGTTAGGGTATGGTTGACCACTAGCAAATGAGATAAGTTTGTAGGGCCACTATTCTCCCAAAAGTGGTGTCATTCTAGGTCACTTCCATTATGATCTGCCTTTGCTTTTCTTGCTTCCCCCTCTTTTTCTTCAAACATAAAATAAGTTCCAACCACCACAATTTTCCATGCCTTGGCATCATCGGTCAACTTTGGTATCCCCTATTCCAATTAGGAAGAGAGTCAAATTTGGCACACAAATGGAGAATTCTTTTCTAAGCTTTGTGACTTAATCATTAATCAAAATAAATTCAGACCATGTGTTTTTTAATTTAATTAATAATATTTGTATGAAACATTTCTAAGCTTTGTGATTTAATCATTAATCAAAATAAATTCAAACCATGTGTTTTTTAATTCAATTAATAATTTTTGTATGAAATATGTATTTTATTGTGAAAGTTTTTTTAATAATGTTAATGTAGTTGTTTTGTTTTGTAAAATTAATATTAAGAATGAAAGTAATAATAGTGAACATAATAATGTTATTTTATTTTGGTTTGATGAAAGAAAAGAAGTTTCCATTAACTTTGTTCACTATTATATTTTAAAAAATCAAGGTTGTTCAATTTATTTATTTAAAGTTGAAGATAACAATAGAAATTGTAAATAAATTATGATAATCAAATTTGTTCAATATATCTATTTAAAGTTGAAGATAACAATAGAAATTGTAGAGATTATATAGATAAAAGTGAGTGTGAGTATTTCAGTTGCAAGATTGAATATATAACTATCACCAAAAATTTAAATCGTTAAATTTAGGGTTGTCAATGAATAGTTGCTTGAACAAAATAATGGTCATACCCAAACAAGTAATTGACTTAAAATTGTATCTAATCATGTTGGTATATTAATTTTCTTAGAAGAATTTTATTCCTACGTAGCTAATAATGATGTATCATATTTGATTAAAGATGAGCATTTGTCACCTCAACCTTATCAATCCTTGATTGATAACAACTAAGTGTCACCTCTACCTCGTCAAATATCAACATTGTCTCAATTTGTTGAATTAGCTCCCTGTGATTAAAGTTGGCTCATTTTCTCTTGGATGTGTCACCATCTTGTCTATCCAAGAGGCCTTTTATTTATGTTTTTTCTTTGAATTTCTAATGAGTGGAATATACATTATTGTTCGATTGAGACTTGTATTAGTTTGAGAAAATCAATTAATTGAATTAGTTCTAAGCTTTTTTTATATAGATTTAGCGACAAATATTATATGATATTAGAATGGGAATGTACTTAGTCTAGTTTCCTTTCCATTATGTTAGATTTTTTTCCATAGAGGCTTTCATCCTTTGTGAAGGGTATTTTTTCAAGCACTTTTGTGCTCTCTATTACGTCCATTGTGTCCAAATGGTCTAAGAAAAATATTTTCTTCTTTATTCATCTAGATTAGACAATTGAAGGCCAAAGTTATCAAGTATTGAAGGTTACAAGTTATTTGGTATCTTTTGTAGGTGATTTCCAATTGAAGTGAGTTGGAATCAAATGGATCCCACCTTTCCATCTAAAACAACCCAAGAACTTTAGGTTTTCTTCTAAATTTGTTTGAATTAGACACTTCTATTGGAAGCCCCAACATTTCCTATGGCTAGAACACATTATGAGGCATTATTGGTATAGTCATGCATAATTTTAAAAAAGTGTATATGTGTTTTAAAAATATGTATTTAAATTATTAAACAAAAAAAGACTTTTCATGAGCACTCCACTTGGAAAAAAAGATCCAAATTAATGTGGAGTTCTTAACTCAACTGGGAGAATTCCCTTTTAAAATTTAGGCTCCTTTAATTCTTGAAGTATTACACTTGTCCTTTGTCCACATTCAACCCATGTGCCCAACCTCCAAGTGTAACTCCTTCACAAATAGAATGTAACTCCTAATTGATCAGTTTGACTCCCAAGATCAAGTGGAGTCAAAGTAACTTTGAAGCATTCCATTTAGGTATAGTAATTACCATTTACACACCCTATAAATACATGGTCAAAGATGTGAGTCATAATACACTAACTAACCCAAGGAATATCAATGACTTATTATGATCATCATAAGACTAATGACACATGACATAGAGTGCTAACTATGGAATCTCAAATTACATCCACATGAGACTCCCTTTTACATGTGAGCACATTATTTATAATATTGCACAAATATTAAATAATTGTTACTAGACCTGGGATTTGCAAGGTGTATTAGCCACCTAGTCCTTTTTCATAACATGGGGATTGTGTTTCATATGATATTGTTGCACCTAGTGATCTAATATTCTTCCCACGTCTCATGGAAGTATTTTAATTATTCTACATATGGAATCTCTTACATGTGCACATAGTGATTCATTATTTATTGAGGAGCCTAGTGATGCACTTGAGGATGGATGTACTTTTTCTATTAGTCATATTTGGAGGCCTCCTAGTAATATATTTCCTTTTGAGTTACCTAGATACGATGATTATAGTAGTGATGATATTTATGGTGATAGTTTAACTTCTAGCAATAGCAATCATGATATACATTTTGTGTCCCATCTTGCTTATGTCTACCTTCCCATAATTTTACTTCACTTATGAATACCTTTATCAAATAGCTTGTTATGATCTCATTGATGTTTGTGATGTTTATTGTGTGATCTAATGATGTAGTTCATGTTTCTAATGATGTTATTATTTTGAACTAGTAGTCATTCATCGTATTGTATAATTGATGGTATTTTTACACTTCATGATAGTGATGCTTCTTCCTTGTCTCTTTAAAACTTATTTAATGAGGATCTACATGATGCTTGATTCTTATTCTTTGCATTCTTTATCACATGATGATGATTATGAGTTTTCTCAAGTAAAAACTATCAATGATACTCGTGTTGGACCAATATTACATGTTCTCGTGATGTTTTGGATCATACTCTTTATATTGTACATATCATCAATGACCTTGTAATCAATGATTTTATGGAAAATATAAATACATACTTACATGTTAAATTTAGCTCCTCTTGCATTGTGTTCACATGCATGATGATGTGTTTCTAATGCATGCATTCATACAAAATTTAAATGATAAGTCTCTAGTATAGTTTGATGTGTCTCGATATGCATATGTATTTATTGATCTTCATTTCTCCTTTGTTCAACATTTTAATAATTTTCCTAAATCATTTTCCGAATTCAAGCTTCTACTTTTTCACTCTTTAACAACCATTCATTAATAATCCTTATAGTTACACCTATACTTTTCACATGATACATGATCATATAACACTTCCCCTAATATATAGATCCTAGTGTAGAACATGCATCGTCTATTAGGCACCATCCTAAGTTTGATTATCATTTGGTCCCCTATACTTATCCTCTTATTCATATGAAACTTTGCATCATGTAAATGTTATTAATACATCTAATGAGAAATATATTTAATGAAAACCAAAGACATCTAGAGACAAGTTGCTAGATTGGAGGATCCTTCTCATAGAGTGCTACAAAAAAATTAACACAAAATTCTCACTCACTTTGATGCTATAAATTTGTGTGATTACCATAGGATACATTAACATATTATACATAGATGTATCACATTAAAACATAAAATTCAAGATCTTATTATCAAGAATGTTATAGATGTGGGGAACATTTATGAGAAATGGTATATGTTGGCAACTCAGGGGTAGACAACTGAGAGGGGGGGTGAATTAGTTGTCACCGAATCATAAACTTATTCAACTTATTAACCTTAATTTCAAATCTGATCATTAATCATGAAAGCATAAATGAACAACACATCAAAAGAACACATAACACCAAGATTTTTACTTGGAAACCCTGTTAGGGGAAAAACCACAGTGGAGATCAATCCACAAGATTATACCCTGTTAAAAGTATAAGGAAATATGAATGGGGAATGCACATGCATTCAGGCACACTGCCTAGAGCTCACTGCTCAAATACAACAAGGCTTACTACCCAAGGAGACACACTATCTTACATAAGGATTCAGATTAAAACCATCTAGATTTGAACTAATAAAATAACATCTGCTAATGCCTGGTTACAGTTCCAGTTAAGCACATGAACACTTCTTCACTCTTCTTCACTCTCTGCTCTACCTTCGAATGATCTGAACTTTATTTGCACACAGGACTCATACACTTCGCATTCACACCTCTTCCACAGTTCAAACAATCGCTCTTATATATCCACAACAAGAAATTACATCACTATAAGTCAACCACAAAAAGATAATAAAATAATTACAAACAATCAACCCAAAACAAATAAAGATTGTTCATGCGAATCAACCAAGATCGGCCATAACATAGTGAAGACCGAAAACAACATCTCCAACATGAAAACACTTCAATTAATTTCTCCTTGAAGATCCACAACACGCTTCAACACCTTGTCGGCCAAGAACATGAAAAACATGAACACGCAAGAGAAAATCTCATATCACGAGCACAAAGATCAATGCGAACATGCCACAAAGATAGAGAATGAACTAGAAACACACACAAGCATCATGAAAGAACAGAGAAGCATCCACAATAGCTGAACTTACTGAAATCACAAAATCTTCAATCAGGAACACTAACTGAAGTGACAAAAAAACTGTCAAAATGAAAATCACCATAACTTGATCAACTCTTCATGCGGATCTCTGGAACTCAACGTAGATAAACTATACATACTCAACAAGAAACCCTTTAGTCCACAACCTTAGAACAACAACGTACTTAACACACCGATAGAAAGAACTTCACTTCACCACTGACAACCTGTAGCACTTCTTATTACAATTTTCTCAATATCCTCAACATATACAACTTCTAATGCAATAATGCTAATAGTGTTGACATCAATGACAACCACATATCAACAAAACAACCACAACATCCAACAATCTCCCCCTTTGGCATTGATGGCAACACATGATGTGAAAGATACCATCAACACAACTACGCTTACTCTTCCTTTAAGTTCTGACTTTTCTTTCCTCACATGATCTTCTCCCCACAAGGCTCTTCTCCCTAGATAATCAACAGTTTGTTTTTCACATTACTCTTCTCCCCCTTTGACATCAATGACAAAGATCTCTTCAATACAAGCTCTTAACCACATATTTGAACTTCTAAACATCTGATTACTCCCCCTGAGTAGCAGCCACCACAACATCAATTTGGATCAAAATATGATCATGAAATGCACTGATTGATGCAATGCAGTGCATCCTTAGTTCTGATTAGGAGGGGAAATCACCCCTAACTTCCCTCTGAGATACTCAAAAGTATCCTTAGGTAATGACTTTGTAAAGATATCTACAATCTGCTCCTTAGTAGGCACATAATCCAATCTGACTTCCTTTTCACTTACCTTCTCTCTCAAAAAGTGAAATTGTATAGATATATGCTTGGTCTTTGAATGTATCACCAGATTCTTATAATGTTAATAGCACTTGAGTTATCACAAAATATAACAATAGGCTAATCATACACAACTCTGATATCCTTCAACATCTATTTCATCCACAGTACTTGAGTACAATTATTAGCAGCAACAATGTATTTTGCCTCTGTAGTAGATAATGAAATAACATTTTGCTTCTTACTCAACCATGAAATCAGCTTCTTTCCCAAGAAAAATGCTCCATCACTAGTACTTTTCCTGTTATTCACATCTCCTACCCAATCAACATCAATAAACACACTCAAAGTAAGATCATAATATTTATGATACCATAGACCAAAATCAATTGTCCCTTTCAAGTATCTGAAAATTCTCTTCACAACAATCACATGAGATTCTTTAGGATCAGCTTGAAATCTAGCAGCAATACATACAACATTCATGATATCAAGCCTAGTTTGAGTCAAATAAAGCAATCCACCAATCATTGATCTATATCTTGTCTGATTTTCCTTCAGAGAATCATCATCAGTTGTCAACTTGCATTCAGTCACCATGGGTGTACCAACAGGCTTTGAGTCTTCCATATCAAATTTCTTCAGCAATACCTTCACATACTTGGACTGAGATATAAAAATCCCTTTATCTAACTGAGTAATTTGCAATCCCAAGAAGAATTTCATCTCTCCAATCATTGCCATTTCAAATTCATTTTGCATCTCATTAGCAAACTTCATGCACAAGCTATCATCTCCTCCAAGTATGATATCATCAACAAAAACTTCCACAATCAAATCTTTATCATCATTCTTGAAATACAGATTACTATCAGCAGTACCTTTGTTAAATTCAAGTTTCACCAAGTACTTATCCATCTAGCATACCATGCTCTAGGGGCTTGCTTAAGACCATACAATGCTTTCTTCAATCGACACACCATATCTTTCTGATCAGTCAATTGGAATCCATTAGGTTGCTCAACATATACCTCTTCTTCCAATTCGCCATTTAGAAAAGTAGACTTGACATCCATTTGATAAACCTTGTAGTCTTTATAAGCAGCATAAGCAAGAAACAATCACACAGCTTCAATTCTAGCAACAGGGGCAAAGGTTTCTTCAAAATCAATACCTTCCATTTGAGAATATCCCTTACAAACCAATCTTGCTTTGTTTCTAACCACTTCACCTTGTTCATTCAGTTTGTTTCTAAAGACCCATTTAGTTCCAATTACATTCTTATCCTTAGGTTTGGGAACAAGAATCCATGTATTATTCTTCTCAATTTGTTGCAGTTCCTCTTTCATTGCTTCAACCCAATACTCATCTTTGCATGCTTCATTCACATTGTTAGGCTCAGTTTTTGAAATCAAACAATCCTCTTCTACAATTTTTCTCCTAGTCTGGACACCTTTTTTCTTATCACCTATGATCTAATTCTCTGAGTGATTCAATCTCACATACCTCAAAGTCTTCTTAGAATATTCTTCAACTTCAGGCTCTTCTGTTCTCTCATTTGTTCTTCCATCAGTTTCTCCTTCTTCTTGATTTTCTTGATTCACCAGAATGATTTGAACTTGACTTACAGTCTGACCTTGCTTTCCTTTGCTTGTACTGTCATTCTAACCATCAGAATCATATCCACAAGTTCTGGATAGTGCAGCTATGTCTTCATCAACCTTAACATTTTCACTTTCAACCATTTTCTTCAATCTTTTTTTGTAACACCGGTAGGCCTTACTTTTAGTAGCATAACCCAAAAAGATTCCTTCATCACTCCTAACATCAAACTTTCCTATATCTTCATCTATTTTGATATAACACTTGCTTCCAAAGATTTTGAAATATCTAACAGTAAGCTTTTGACCAGTCCATAGTTCAAAAGGAGTCTTACCAGTATCATTTTTGATCTGTACCCTGTTAAGTGTGTACACAACAGTACTCATAGCTTCTCTTTATTAGATATGAGGCACATTTCCTTCTCACATCATGGTTCTAGCCACATCTAGAACTATTATGTTCTTCCTTTCCACAACTCCATTCTGTTGAGGGGTCCACAGTGCAGATAATTGTCTCTTTATTCCATGCTCTTCACAAAAAGAATTAAACTCATCGGAAGTGAATTCACCACCTCTATCTGATCTCAAACACTTAATCTTCAAACCCGTCTTTGTCTCAACCATAGCCTTAAAGATCTTGAACTTTTCCAGAGCTTTAGTTTTCTCCCTTAAGAAAGTAGCCCACATCATCCTTGAATAATCATCAATAAGCAACATGAAGTATTTGTAACCTTGTAAAATTCTAGTTCTAGTAGGACCACATAAATCAGTATGCACAAGTTCCAACAATCCATTTGAGTTTTGTTGTTTGCTTCAAAATGAAATTCTTGTTTTATTTTCTAACTGACATTATTTGCATGTGGCATTAGTAGGTTTCGTTAGCTTAGGAAGATCTCTCACAGCTTTAGTGGAACTTATCTTGACAATGTTATCAAAGTTAACATGACACATTCTCCTATGCCATAACCAACTCTCATCAACTTGAGCAATCAAACAAATTTTACTAGTAACATTCACATGTAAGATATTACCTTTTGTTTGTGTACCTGATGCAATCACATTTCTAGAATTTCCCAATATTTTGCACTTACCATCCATGAACTGAAGATTGTATCCCTTATCAACCATTTGACCAACACTCAAAAGATTATGCTTCAAACCTTCAACATACAAGACATCATCAGTGTTATGCTTACCACCAAGAGAAGTGTATCCTCTTCCATGGATCACACTAGTTGCACGTTATCACCAAATCTCACAACACCACCATCATACTTCTCCAAATTCACAACTCACTTTTATCTCTTGTCATATGATGAGAACAACCACTGTCAATTACCCATTCATCTTTCTCTTCAACTCGAGTAGCTAGGGCTTTCTCTGCATTTTTACAACTAACAGATTCAATAGACATAGGATTATTTTCCTTGATAGCAATAAACACAAATTCATCTTCACTTGCATTCCCTCTGTCAAAGTCATCATCTGTTACACCTTCATCAACAACATATTAACACTTCTTTTGGAATTGAGGCTTGTTAAATCTTGGCTTGGAAACTCTTTTAGGATACCTTGATGCAAAATGACCTATCTTATTGCAAGAGAAATATTTAATAAGAAACTTTCCCTTATACTTAGTACCTTTTCCTTTGGCTTCTCTTTTCACAATCAATGCTTCAAGTTCTTCAAGCTCTCTTTCTTCTTCATCAAGCTATTTCATTTCATCCTCATACTTGAATGTCTTTCTTGATGAACTTTCATCTGGATCATATCTTTGTCTATCTCTTCCAGAAGTAGTAGCCTTAAATGCAGATTCAACCTTAGGAAGGGCATCGCCAAATTCACTCAACTCAAAAGCAGTAAGCTTACCAATCAACATATCTTTGGTAACATTTATCATAGTTCAAAGTTCTTCAATAGCACTAGCCTTGACTTTGTAAGAATCAGGAAAAGATCTAAGTGCTTTAGCAACAATCTCTGATTCATCTATCTATCCACCAATACATCTGATACCACACACAAGTTCATTTACTCTTTGCATGAAATTAATAACATTTTCAAATTTTCATATTTTCCTTTCATACTTTGTAGCTTAGCAATCTTCACATTTGCATCACCTTCATACAAGGTCTCCAACTTCTTCCAGATCTCATAAGACTTGATCCATCACTTTCTTATGTCTCATTTCCTTGCTCAAATCTCTATTGAATCTATTTCTATCACTTTATCCACCATATACAAAATCATATATATTTTTAGCATATCCTTGAATAAGATCACTAGTGTTATTTTATCCCTTGATTTTAAATTTTAAATTTTTATATGCCAAGATCAATGTTTATAACATCTTTCCCTATCAATATGTTTGCCAAAAATTCAAATTATATGTGTCTAGTGTTATGTATTTAAAGATATTAACCTAGATCATTTGTATAATGAGGGAAGTGAATTAAATAACATTAAAAAATATGCAATCTTTTATTTTTGTGTGGGTGCATTAGATACATCAATCTACGACTATCATACATCAATTAACCAATCATTTATCTATATCAAGTGACATTTATTATCAATTTTTATTTATTAAGGATACTCTCTATTTTCATTCCACATCATCTTACATCAAGAAAATTAACCATCAACAATCTCAATGATATTATCTACCATCCAATCTATGTATTCATTGCCTACCCCATTAATTCTTTTTAATTTAAAAATAAACTCAATATTGAAATAAAGAAAGGGTATAAAATACACTTCATACATAATCTAAGGGGAGTACTATGTAAAAGTTATTGATCATACAATTATACATAAAAACAACACAAATGCAATATACCCTAACTCACAAGTTTACATGGGGTAACCCATTTGAGAGAAAGCCAATGTTTAAAGTAAAGATAGTTGTATTAATAGAAACAAAGAGGTTACAATATAAATTTTAGGCTATAATTTTGTAGGAGTATCAACATGTAAAAATAGAGAAATTATGGCAACAAAATGATACATGAAAATCAATCATACATACTCCATCCTAAGCACCCAATTTATAGAACATGAATAAGAAAGAAACCATAAATAGTTTTACAAAACCATGTACCAACCTCATGAGCCCATCATGTTATCATACCATGTCACATTTTACCCACTAATGCACCTAGTTTTTTCCTCTTCCTCCATTCAATTATAATCTATGACATGTGTCATAGTCTATTATAATGCTACTCAAGACTTTAATATAATTCCCCTATAGTCATGCTATTACACATCATAGAATATATCATAAGTAAATCTTATCTTACATTGTCATAAGATGCTCGTAAAAATCATAATGAAATAAGATGCTCTTATAATTTCTTACACACATTAAAAAATATTGACATGTGGCCAAGATTGTCATCTCAAAGTGGGATGACCTCTTTCCCATGCAAAGAAAAATAATAAATAAATGTAAAAAAATGATAAATATGAACATTAGGGCACAAGGTCAATAAACCTTTCCCAACAAGTTTTTGGAATTGAACAAAGCAGAAAGGAGAAGTTAATATAATTACACACCCTATCTTATCCAACTTTATATAACACTAGGAAAATCAATCTTGCAAGTACCAAACATTCATTTATGTTTTGTACAAGATCACATGTTTTAAGATATGATCACATCCTTGAAGACCACCCTTATGTGATTATATCTTGTATACTTAAAATTAAATCATCTTTTCCTTAAAATATTTCATTTAGACTTAGATTCTAGAAGCTGGTCTTCTACCATAATATGTAATAAGGTTAGTTCACATTTCAAGGTATCCTAACCCTAGTCCCTACCATTCTAATTTTATCACATGTATATTTTTTACATTCTCACTTTGATCCTTATGATACTTAGCTCCTCTTATCTAAGTTCTTTATTTAACATTAATTTATTTTCCCTAGAAATAATAAAATATTATATTTTCCTATCTTTGTAAAATATCTTCCTCCATGTAGTTAGTGTACATTGGATTAGAATAACCTTATATAAAGTTATGTAGTTTTAAAAGGCCACAATTATTTAGATAAGGATTATTTCTCATTATTTACAAAATGAAACTAGTCATTACACTAACCAACCTTAGAATAACCAACTAATGAAGTTTATGTGAATAACATTTTATTCTAAAATGTCCTACCCTTAATATTATGACAATAAAATTCACTAAAATTCATTATTCAAATATATTCAAAAACTTCATGAATAAAAATGACGTGGGTACCTTTATTTATACTTGTTTACATATAGAAATGATGTAAATAATTTATGGTCTTAGTTTACTCTTCCTATGATTCTGCTTGATATTTTAATATTGCTCTACTTTTTATGTTCCCTAACTATCCTTCACCTTCACCTAGTTCACTTCCAAAGTGGGTAGGATTTTATCTCTATTATGCCCTCTTCTACTTTCTTCTCTTTTCCATCACCATCCCACTATGTAGACATTAATACCCTCAAATTGAAGCTTTCTCCTCAAAAAATATACCACATGATTCTCCTACAAACATTAAATTTTCTTCTACACCTTCTAGCGCATTTGTGCCCAAATTAAATTTCATACTTTTAGTAGAGAATCCTAAAAGAAATATGGCTCTCTTTGTTGAGACTCTTCTATATTTTTTCCTTGTTGAACATTTCATAGGTCTCTATTTGAGCCACCCTTTGTCACTAGAAAAATGGATCTCAACTATTTGGGGATAAAAAATAGTTATATTTTGAACTACTACTATGTATCTATTTCACAATCATGTTTAAATCCAAAGAGAAATGTGATACTATTTTTTAAGGGTGGAGTGTTTTATGGGCTTGATTTCTCTCTTTTTAAACTTTTGGTCTACTCACTTTGATTTGCAAGTGGTTGTGCTCAAGGAGTTACCAATTTGAGTAAGCTTCACCCTTCTCTCGTTACATCACTAGAAAAAATTCCTTAAAAATAACTGATAATAAAATTAACAATTGTATTGGATCCCTCCTGAATCTTCTAATATTGCATATGTTTGTAGGTATGTGTGGTTCAATATAAAAAATGGTCTACCTAAATCCATTGGATCTAGAGAGTGCAAACTCATGTGTACCTGCCTAGAAAAGTTGGTCTGACTGTGCCTACAAGGACAGGCTTGTCCAATGGCTATTGAGTCTTTGTTAAGGTGTCCTGCTCAACTTTTGGGGTCCTTTGGTGTTGGATATGAGATTTCATTTTCCGGTTGTAAAATTTTCGGAATGTCATCAGTAAATACTATAGGTGAATTTTTGTGTCTTGACAAGGTTCATGACAATAAATGCAATAATGCAAAATTGATCTTCAAATTCTCTTCAATCCTCTTCAAACCTGCAACCTGCACATTCACAAAGATGGAAATGTTGTGCCATATAGGGGCTTGCCTCAATCAAACCCCATGTAAGTGTTCGCACTTCCACAATGACAATGTCAATGATAAACTGATAATGGAAAGGAAGGAAACAATGAATGAACACAATGTTGCAACTCACCAACCTTCAATGGATTTCTTGAAGGATTGAAATCATGCACACTTCAAGGATTTGGATCTTGCTTGATATATTTTCTTGAATGCTTGAATGCTTGGAGACCTACAACAATGTTAGCCTTCACAAAACAATGACATGTCAAACACACAGAATTTGACATGATGTTGGATCTTGAATTATTGTAATAATGCTCTAAAATGCTACTCTTGACTTGCTCAATAATGCTCTTGAAAATAGTTTTTTCTCTTGCACCGTGTTCTATTTCAAATGATAAAATAACTAGGTATTTATAGGTGTTTATCTAATTTCCCAAAAATTAGATTCCAAAAGCCGACACTTCATATTTGAATTTTGAATGTTAAAATACTACCAAAAACATATTTAAATTTAGGTCTTGGCTAAGAAAGGGACTCAATCGCCCATGGACGATTAGGTCTTGGCCCAAATTTCTAGGACACTCAAAGTTAGGAATAATTTAATGATTGGATGTAATTGTTTAATGTTTGTCCTTTTTCAGAAAACAGTAAAAATTAGACTTTGGAATGCATAATTTGGAAAATTAGGGGCTTAATTAAGTCCAATAATTTAGGGGGGCCAATAATGTGAAATTGTTAAGGTATACAATTTTCTACACTACACAAATAAGTATAGGGTTAAAGTAATAACTAGGTCACTATCACTAGCCATGAAGAATGTATCATCATTATATAACAAGGTGGCATAAGAAGTGATCATGGCTAGGAAAGAGGAAATATATTTGGTAAAGGATCCAATAGTGAAAACCACAAGAGGATGGATCCAAACCCTAACCAATCAAATTTGATATATAATAACAAATACAAGAGATAAATCCTACAGGGTGTAAGATCAAATGGGTTCACTAATTTTTTAATTTTCCCATGGAAACATATAGGCTAATTAATTATAAATGAGTAATTATAAACACATGAACTTATATATTATGAGTTGAGTTAGAAACACTACATAAACATGTTCATAGATAAGCACCAAATTGGTAAAAAGGATTAGGGTACTTACCCGTAGAACTCATTGAAGAATATTTGGTTGTAGAGGATGTTTTGTAGAAAGAAATTATATTTGCATTAAGTGAGTCTTGACATATTATAAAACTCATTATTCATCACTATGAATTAATCATGTAGCTACGAAGTTGATCCTTACACCTACAACCTTGAACTTTTTGTGTTGATTTAATCTTTTCATGCAACCTTGATCTTATTGTATGGAATCTTCAAAAAAACATGTCCACCTCTATTATCTAGACTTGTTGGTTCCTAGAGACACCATTAGAACTTGTTGTGCTAGGCATGAAAGTTGACTTGCTCCTCTTTTGTTTCCTTAATCAAATAATTGTTTCATTGATTGAATAATTTTGGACAAATTGGAAGATATGTCAATTATGATTTGGATGCCTAATACATCCTTTTCAATGCAAATGTTGATATCATAATATTTTAAGTGCTTTTATAATGGTTGTACAATGCTAGATCATGATGTCCTTAATTGTATAAAAATAAATTGTAAGATATATCCTTTTATACAACACCCTGACATACAAACTTGAATATTTAATGTTTTAATTAGTGAAAAATGACTAGTTTAATTTAAGTTAGCTGAGACTTATATTTAAATTTGATTTTAGAAATCTAAGAATAAAAATTACACATGTGAATTCTATCTAAAATATAAAATTAAAAATTTAAAAAATTAAAATTAATTTTAGATCTAATTTAATCGAAATTAAAAAAAAAAAAAACTTTCACATCAACATACATTGTACATACACTTAATTATTCAAAAAAACAAAAAAACAAACAAAAAGAGAATAATTTCTCCTATTTTTTAACAAATTCTTTACTATATTATTGTATATCTTTTGACCTTTCGTAAATATTAATATAATTGCACATTTATCCTAATCCTATCAATGCAAGAAGACTATGGTTGGATTTGTTTTAAAAGAATTCTAAGTTCTTAAAGTAATCAACATTTTTACTTTATCGTCCTTTTCGCCTAACCTACTTAACACGTGTAATCTATGTATGAAAACTCACATGCCCCAATGGTGTCCTAATTATCTGTTACACCCTTTTATTGTAACTACTATGCTTACGTGGCAGGTGAGACCCCCCCTTGTGTGAGAAGATATGTATATGATAAGTTTTACTTTATCATATGTCTTTTCAGTGTAAAAGTCATGCTTTAATGGCCAAATGAAACGTATTCTCACTTTACCATAACATGCCCACCTATTTTTTTATTGTATTGAAAGTTGGGAGAGATTACAACTTTTCTCATTGACAAGAAAGAAAACAAGAGCACTTTAAAAAGACTAAGAAATTTTAGGATGCCTCTCATACAAAGAACTAGGGTCTAGGCCAAAAGTCCACACATGAAGATCTACTTCCAAGGTTAGCTACAATCAGTTTTATGCAACCATTAGCTAATGAAGAAATTAGATTCTTTCTTTACAACTTTCAATGGAAAATCTCCTAGGGAAAAAGAAGATTTTTAGGCATGATGTGCAATCATGTTTAAGTGTTGTGGATTCAAAAAGGAGGAACCTTATTTTAAATAGTTCTTGAGTCATAATTCTTTGTTTCTTCTTACTAGATTTCAAAAGAGAAACCTATTTCTACTCAACCAAAATGGTTGAGAGAAGGATTGTTAGAAAATCTGTTGTTTGTAAAAAAATCATATGACAATTGAAAGGGTTTAAATGGTGTTTGAATTCCTTAAACACCCCATCAACTAGCGACAATTCGTCCATTTGTAATTTTGAATTCAAAACAAGGGCCTTTGACTAAATAGGAGTGGAATTCAAGAAGCTTTGTTCTCTAGGGAAGAGATGACCCCAATGGTCGAAGTCACCCCTTTTGTCCCTAGCTAGGATTAAGCCCCATGCTCCAAAAATGCATCATGATTGTCTTTGCCACACAAAATGGGATTGAAGAGGTTCTATGTGCTAGTCACCTCGAACAAACTCCTAATGAATTCAACCTCCTTTGATTCATTTTTGTTGTTATTGTCAAAATTTGCATTGGTGTCCATCGTATCTCATTGTCTATTTTGCCCTCACTCGCTCACATTTTATGCCCTTGTTCACTAACCATTCATTCACATTTTTTTCTTATGAAAATATCTTCTTATAACTAAATGTTTTACAAATATCTATATTTATTAAAAGAAATCATAGGTCATTTAAAGGAGAGTACCCATCATTTCAATAGAAAGTGTTTTCTTGTACTAAAAAGAAAGTGTTCCCATAGAATATAACTTTTACGACATGCTACAACTTTTTCATGTGAAACAATTTTTGTAACATTTTTCAAACTTGAAAATCGTAAAAGTCCTACATAAACAATATGCACATGCATCTAATATTATGTCTCTATCAGAATCTTGTAAGAAACATGTATTCACCACAAACTATGACACATTATAATGATATTTTATAATAGAAATCACACCATAAACTATGACACATTATAATGGTACTTTATAATAGAAACCATCCCAATACTGACACATCAATTATTTTACCAATACTTTAAACTCTTCCAAAAATATAAACAACCCTTAAACCATTGGACTACACATTGAAACCCACTAAAACATTTTTCCTAATGACCTTTGTGTAAGACAAGGATGTTTTTATGATTTTGTAAACTAAGGGAGGAGAAGTTGAGAGAATGTTGGGATAAAATCTAAGATTCCCTTAACGAAATTGATGGCAAGAAGAGTGCAAGACAAAAAAAACTAGTACCCTACGAAATGGGGATCACATGGAGTAGACCTTCACGACACCTCGGGGTACATGCCAACCCTGCACGTGATTCGAGTAACATGGGGGCCTTAATATCATATGCCATTTGTTGAGGATTAGTTTTAATTAAGAGTTTTCTTAGTTATTATAGAGTAGTTTATGCTCTCAAACAATTGGATGTTAGAAAAAGTCCTCCTCCGTCCTTGGTAATGACAATCAACTCCTCATAGATCCCCACAATTGTCATCAACACATTCTTATGAACTCTATAAGAAAGTCTTCTTTCATTATTTTTTATATGATGTTTTCTAGAAAGAAATTGAAGTTAGTGAAGAGATCTATGGAGGCTCTTTGATTGGTTGTTCATTTTTCAAGAATTTGACTTTACTTTTAATGTCAGGATAACAAGAAGAGCCTTACATCGATGGTATTTTAATAGAGTTAAATCAAAGTTGTGTGGGAGTGCCTATTAGGGAAGACTATTAGTGGATAGTTTTCTTTATTTTTGTGTAATTTGTATTGTGTGTAATGGTTCAACATTCTTGATTTTTGTGTAATTTGTATTGTGTGTAATGGTTCAACATTAACATCTTTTGTGTTCACACACACTTCATATCAAGATATATCATACAAACATAATGAATTTTAGTAAAATGGTTTCACATATGTATGTGCAATCACTAATTTCAACAAGTTTCATACAACTTAGCACAAGAAAACCACACACTTTTTAATTAGGCCGCACAATTTTAGGGGTCTACAATTTAGTTTCAACAATAACCTTGTCAGATCCTCCCAAACATCACATTATGTGTGACCTACATGTGGGTGCACATGCATTTGTACAAATACACTTAGTTTGATTTCATATACATCCAACGTATACCCACACCCACTCTACATGATAATGCTAGCCATCTAGTCCCATATGGATCTAAAATTTGGCACAATGCTAACCACATGGGAAACACACCATATACATGCATAACACTTGTCAAAAAAATATGGAGGGCTTAGCTATTAATCAATTATATAAATACGACTCACCATGCATAATGTAAATTAGTTAGCCTAATCTATCTACTAAGCCTAGCATAGTTGTACTATAGGGTTCCACTGGAAAATCATATGGAGATTTTTTTATTACGAGAATTTTCTCTCTTGCCAAATTCTTTGTAAGTATGCACGATACACCTTTGATGAATGCAAGACAATATTAATGCATTTCTCATGATCTTTTTCATGGCTCATCTCAAGCTTTCTACTTAGAGTAAACCTAACTCCATTAACTTGGATTTTGGCTCCATAACTTTGCATACATGTGAAGTTATCCTTTGATCCTTAGATTAAAATCGAATCTTTAGAAGTGTGTAAAGGTTCAATATTTAATCTTTAGTATTAGTGTGTAAAGGTTCAATCTCACAACTTAGAAGAAGAAAACAAAAATCAAATAAGTTCATAGGGAGATATTTTTTCTTTGTCATCCTCTTTGGATGTTCAAGTGGTTTTTCATCAACCTCTCTAGATGATTAGGGTTGCATGCATGAGGCGACTTAGTTCATCCATCTATGACATAGATAAATACCACATGCTCTAGAGTAAAGGGGATTAAATTTTGAGATCACTTTGATGTGATTCACAGGTACAACATGGTGCTTCACTATCATTTTGTGGCCCCTTATCCTAAGAGGTCTATATATTCCCAAGGAGAGCATTAATCACACACCTCTAAAAGAAATTCAACACTAACAAACAATGCACTACATATTAACAAGTTAGAAATCATTAACAATATCCCAAGTAGAAGGATCCCTAAGGAGTCTTGAGCTCCTTGGCCAAATAGTGACACACATAATAGTCTAATGTACATAGTTTCCAACTATGGGATGAATAACATTCAATAAAGTATACTTATTTGGACCACTTGCACCTACCACCAATTAAATAAAAAACTAGTTGTAAAACTAGATTTCAACAATAATAAAGTTAGATTATTGAATAGGCTACTCTCTCTATGACCTTTGATTACACACCACTTATTATCTCTCATGCACCTAATTCGATAACATTTACACTACATAAGGAAATAAAGAAACTTCATCTTTGCTTCACACCACTATTGAAGGTAGAAATATAACTAGAGATAAATTCAAGATGGGTGAGTCATGGTGTTTGTACCAACTTGTGTACAAGAACATCTAATTATTTTTGTCACATGATATTGTACCATGTTGAACTAGGTCGAGCATTCCAATAACACAATGGGATCGCTCTAAGGTGTGGGACCCTTGTCGATATCAAACCTCCAAAGAAGGTTGACTTCCTTTTTAACCTAAATGCACCAGTGTTGGTCAAAATCAACATCGATTAAAAATAAACTAATCCTACAACTAACAACTCGTAGAAGAAAAATGAGGGAGAAAGAGAAATGAAAAACACAAGGGGTGGTAATGCACCTAAATTAGAGTGATTCTTCCTACTTACTACAACACAAAGAAACAATGAAAATTTCAAGGAGTTTAGACAATCCTCTGTTACAATAGTTCTTGATGGCTTATATGTAGGTTAGGGTTTTGCATATAGTAAAATGGAAATATATGATCCATTGTTAGTCCTGAAAATGAATTTAACACAACACATGAAAATACAAGGACAATGAAAATTCATTCAAACATGAAGGTAAGGGAAACTTACACAACAAATATAGAATGATGAAAGGTAAAAATGACAAATTTCATTAATCGGAGGCTTAAAGCTAGTTACCGTTATAGAAGTGCAAAAAGATACATAAGTCTGCTAAAGAACCAAGGGAAGAACCCTTACAAAAGAGCCTCAATCAAGATTTATAAGTTTTTGACCCCCCCTAAGGTATAAAGGATGAAGTCCTTGTCGTAATTAGGATTAGAAAGCATAGGGGCCTGAGAAATTACTTGCTTGGTAGCCTTAAAACTAGCCCTCCCATCCTTTGTCCAATTGAACACCTTTTTCATCTTTAGCATATAAGTGAGGGGTTTTTCTATGGTATCAAGGTTAGGAATGAACCTCCTCACAAAATCAATTCTTCCAAGGAAGATTCATAGTCCTTTCTTGTGGGTAGGAAGGGGAATATACAAGATGGCCTCCACCCTTTTTGGATCAATAGAGAGACCCTCTTTAGATACTATATATATCCCAATAGCTTACCTTGGTATGTGGGAAAGACATGTTCAAATTTAAGGACATGCCATATTCCTTGAATTTCTTGAAGACCTACTCAAGATGATCAAAATGATCACCTGCATGTTTGGAGACAATAATTTCATTGTGATAGATGAGCACAAACTATTTAAGTATGCCCTAAAAATCCATGTCCATTTCCCTTTGAAAGTTTGCACTGGCATTAGTTAACCCAAAAGGCATCTTAAAATAGGCATAGGTTCCCCACTTGGTGGTGAATACCATTTTGTGTTGGTTTGGTTCTTAGACCAAGATCTGATTGTAGCTTGACTGGCCATCCAAGAAAGAAAACTTTTTTGAACCACTTACCCTCTACAATATTTGTTCCATAGAAGGGAAGGGGTAATGATCCTTAAGAAAGGATCTATTAAGATATATAAATTCTACACATAGTCTAATCTCCCCATTCTTCTCTCTCACAAGAACAATATTGGCCACCTAGGAGGAGTACTTAATGGGAAAAATGATATTAGCTTCTATGATTTTGGCTAACTCCTTCCTTATTAAGGGATCAATTTTAGGGTTGACAAGTCTTTATTTTTTCTTGATAGGTTTTATATCTAGATTTAGCTCAATGATATGTTGAGCTAGGATCGGGTCAAAACCCTTTAGATATTCATAGATCCATGCAACTACATCATCATAACGTTGACAAATACTATTTTTTTTGTTCAGATGTATAGCATACCTTTCTCAAGTTTAATGATTTTCCTTCATCTATAAAAATTGGTTTATAGTCACCTTTCTTTGTAGCTAGGTTCATCTTTTTGTCCTTCAATTGGTCATGAAAGTTAAAAATGCCTTCTAGGGTGATTAACTCATTAGGAAACTTGTTAGTGTTAAGTTGCATGATCTAATTTTTACAACAGTCTTGCATCATAGACTAATTCTTAGTAGAGAATTAATGCTTCATTTTACAAGAAATTGATAATTTATTGATCACTCTAAGAAAATTACCAATTTACCAAGTTGCCTTGAACAACAAGACTCACAAAAAGCGTAATATGTTATTTCCTTTTGCTTGCAACATGTGTAGGTATGTCAAATTGAGCGTCAACTACTGTAAGTTTTTCAACATACTTGTTGTGTATCCTAAGAATAATATAGATGCTAAAATACTCAAAGCCTTTAATCAAACCCCAAACCCTATGCTTGTAGGATTTGAGTAGGTTGTTTTTAGTTATACTTTTATCTTTGAATGATTTACAACTAGCTCATTGTCTCCTTGACGACTTGAAACAATTTGATCTTTCTTTTATGTATGAGTTGGAGACCTTGGATAAGAGCTTCATACTCAACTACATTTTTGGTGCAACTAAATTGAAGCTTGAATAAGAAATAATACTTTTCATCATTGGGAAACATAACATTACACTTGCACCAACACCATTCTTGTTTATTGAACCATCAAAAATTAATTGCCACGACCCCTTTGTATCTTCTTGAGCCTTCATGACATTGGAGATAGGAGTGTCCTCATCATGGATGCAATAGGTGCCCAACCCGATCTCCTTTGGCTTAGTATATGGGTTTAATTGAAATGCATTACCCCATTCATCCAACAAACAATTAGGTACATCTTCTAGAGAACTTTTATCCTCATGAACAATACACTATTCTCCTTGATCATGCAATACTAATATGGACTAATGGCCAAGGCTAGAAAAGTGAGTTGTAAGGAGAAACCCTAGTTTTAGTATGCATATATGTTCATTTTGGTGAATTTCAACCTCGTTTGCATACTTTTCTTCATGAAATTTGAGAGCCCTTGAGAGATTATGGTTCTAGATCTTGCAGAGACACTAATGCTATGGATTTCATTGTTAGAGTCGTACACCATGCAGACTAGGTTTGTCAATTCCAACAACTAGTCGGCTTGGGACCCCCATTATGTATTGCTTTAATTTTTTCTTTGGAATATTCTAAAATAGCTAAAGGTAGGCTAGAAGTAGGAAAAACAAAGGCATCACACTTTGGTTCAATGCTTTAGTAACCCAATGGTGTACCTTTGCAACCTGACGTGACACCTTTGTCAAAGGCATCAAGGCTCAACATTTGTGTGTGGGTTTAGAAATAGGGCGATGCCTTTGCAAAAAGGCGACACATTTACAAATTTAGGTTCGACGCCTTTGCAAAAAGATGACGTATTTGAAAAATATTGATAATGACATGCCTTTGCAAAAGCATGATTCCTTTGACTGGCAACATAGTGACGCCTTTGTAAAAAAGGTTCGCTTTTGTTTTTTAGGCATTTTTGACTTAGATTTTTGTAAATTTTTAGAAAATTGACATTGTGAGGGTTATGCTTGTAGGTTACCCTATACCCCATAATTTCCTAAGAGCAGAAGCCATAGGTTCTAAAGAGGATCACCAATTTTTCACATGTTGAGGTTGAGTTCCTACTTGTTGTTAGCCTATTCCATATCCTGTATATGTCTGAGATTCAAACACATCTTGCTTTGATCATTGCAGTTGTGGAGCATTGACACTTAGAGACTTCCTCCCATTTTTGACTGGGGAGGTCACCATCACCCTGGAGGATGTGTGGTAGATTCTACACATTTTGATCAATTAAGAACTGAATTAAAGAAATTAGATCCCAAAACATTAAGAATCTACAAGATAATGATCAAATAAAAGCCATACTCAATGAAATTCATTTAACATTGCCATAAAGATTTAACTAAATCAATGAAACCTAATTCTAAACAATTGAATCAAATGACAAGCAAACCTCTGATCCCATTGTGGATTGATGCATAATTTTGATGTGGATTGCTCAATTGAATGCATAATCTATTTGCAAAAGCTTAGTTGAAGGGGCATGATTCACAAAAAGGTTCTCAAATTGCTTAAAATTGGCTCAAGAATTTGAGAGAGTAAGGATTCTATCAAGATTGTGAATGAATTTTATGCTTGAGATGCTTTGTTTTATAGATTTTAGGAGTTTTGATCAATGGTCAAGATTCGATCTGAGGATCAATGGATGAGAGGAAATCAAGGAGGTGAGTGTGGATCAAGAAGGATCAATGGTTGAGGATCAATGAGAGCTCAAACTATCCCTAATTTGATGGAAATATGTTGGAGATATTTTGAATTGGAGGGAAGAATTTAAATTTGAAAAGGGAATACTCTTTGTGCAAGTTGGAGAGTTGGAGGAAAATTAGCCAATTAAACAATTATAAAAATTATTTGTGAGCATGAGGGAATTAAGATCTTTAAAGTAATTGGGAATTATTTAAACTTATTAGCATGAAAATTATGAATTAATCAAATAACCTTAATTATTTAATTAATAGGGGAATAAAGTGAATTTAACTAAATAATTGGACATTATTTAATCAAATAGGGGAATTAGGGTGAAAATGAGGGAAATGATGTTAATACGTGAAATCAAGATGTGTGATATGCTTAGGACACTTTTAGGTGTCTACAAAACCTTTTTCTCTTTTCTCCACCTCTTGTTGAGGAGAGAGCTTAGTTATTTGTTCTAGGTTAGAGAAGCTAGCCTCATTTTTTTTAATAAATTAGGGATATTTCCATTTTTCCATTCTATGGTTTGGTCTTGTATGGATCTTTTAGTGGCAGTGTTTTGTTGCTCAATATGTAATGCATATTGCACAAATCTTCTAACTATATAAGTCTCCAACAAATGAACATTATGTTGAATTTGGTCATTAAGTCCATTGATGTACAGTTATATCCTTTGGTAAGGTGTCACTTCAGGAGCTCATATTGCCAATCTCAAATGTTCAACATTATATTAAGCTATAAACCTTGATTATTTTAATTTTTTTAAATGGGTAAAATTGCTTCTAATGCATGGTTTCTCATATAAGGTTGTTAATTTGTAACTAAATTCTTTATAACTAAACATTTATCCTTGCTTGTCACTCATCTTCCATTGGTAGCATTGGTAAGGTCCTAATTTTAAATATAGTAAGGCTATGTCAACCATTGCATTAATTAGTATATTATGAAGTTTAAATTATTGTTCCATTAGGCTTATCCATGAAATTAAATTTTTACCATAAAGATTATGGATGTCCATTCTTGGTAGGTTCAGATGTTGACTTTGAAAATGTGCTCCTATCCCTTGATATTGTTTGTTAGGGTTGTACCCACCAAGTGGTGGTTTTGTTCAAGATTTAATTCTAATAATGATTCCTTCTTATACTTTTTTAAACCCTCATTTAAGGATGTTACAAATGGATCAATTAGTTTATCCTTAATGAAATGTATCATTGTTTCATGTCCTTGTGGAATTCTTTCCTCAATTTTAGGTGGTGGACAATAAAAAGTGTTGTTAAATTTAATATTCATAGAAAAGTCCTTTGGTCCTAAAGATGACATAATTTCAAGTGCATTTTTATTTTTAAATATAGATTTTTTTAATGTAATGGGGATAATATCTAGTATGAGTTGTAAATGTATTTTTTTTAGAATAGTGGACTATGATAAAATTTGGTGTTCATGTTTTGACCAAAATTTGACCACTAAATTAAGGAATATATTTGATGTCTAACAATAAATCTCAAAGAACTAACCCAATATATTTTTTCATAAGATTTCCAAAAGTATAATATTTTAAAAAAATTCAAATTTTGCAGCTTGTAGAGAAAATTAGTTTAAAATAATAATTAAAAAATCACAAAACTTACCACAAACCTCTGATGTTTTTACTGAAGCTTTATGATATGCATCCCTCAAAAGCGCAAAAAATCAGGTCTAAATTCATAATGGTTTGAAAGTTATGGTTGAAAAAAATATTGGCCCAAATTGTAGCTCTAATACCACTTGTTATGGTATCTCTTGGAAATATTTTAAAAAAATAAAAATAAAAATAGTAGATCAATTTGAGGGGGTGACCTCCAATAAAAAAATAAATATATTAATTCAATATTTGATGATATGCTGATATGGGAGAGAGTTCTCTTCCTTATTTATAGAGATAACTATATATAAACACACCCCTTCGTTCTAGTTAAGAGGGGTTAAGGTATTAACTAAGACTAATGTTAAAGTTAAGCACTCCACAAGTGCTTATCCTTATTATACTTAGGAATACTTAATATATACTTAGGAATATACGATATTAGCATCATAACATAGGGAAACACCATAAAATACTCATTAAAGAAGAATCCATTCCACACAATATATCTAATTTGATATTCTAATCAAATAGAATACTCTCCATATCACAATTTGCACTTTTACCATTGAAATATTGAACTCCTACATGGTTTAAAATTTGAATTGATCCAATATACCCTTGAAGCCATAGTTATGTGCTTTAAGCTAATATTATGCTAAGTCTTTAATGGACTAGTAAGCACCCTAACCAAATAAATCATCAAAATCCATTCAAGACTACTAAGGGACTAAAGACAAACTTTCCAACGCAAACAAGGAATCACGTTCTATCAAACTCTAATAAGATATTTTTCATTCAATAAATAATGCTTGAAACATGACTACAATCAAACTTTAAACTTTCAAAAGAAATAAAAAAAATCAACCTAAATTTTAACTCTTGATTCATCAATTGTAATATACAAATAGAACCCAACTATTGTGTTCTAAATTTAATTACTAAATGCGTGTTTTTTATATCTAAAATACAATTGAAAATAGTCAATAAAATAGTTAACAAGCATTTAGATTTAATAAGTAAAAGAAGGATAGAGTTGAGGTTCAAGTTGAATAAAAAATGGAAATACTTAAAAGGAAAAGCATAATGGATATAAATGGTATTTGATTTGCCATTTGAGGAAGATAAAGACAACATAAAAGATATAGTAAGAGGTTTTGATTTGTAAGATCTAAATTTTAGATAGTGTGTTGTGATAGTGTTATCAAAGATAGTAACATGTACCATTGTGTCATATTTGGTGTATACACTTTGGTGTCTACATACCCATGGTCATGTCCAAATCACACAGTAGCATTTTGTATGCCCATACTTTTATTTTATGTCATAGATTGGTCTCTTATTCCATTTGTTTGCATCTTTTTTGACTCTTAGACAAACTTGCAACTTCTTGTCTACCAAAAAATGGGTGGCTAGGGCATCTTACGTGTCTAGCTTAGTTAGATCCCTAGGTTGATTAGTAGTAGAGTTGGACACGCATGAAAGAAGATAATAGGGCGTTTTTGTTAGATTCAAATTTTAGACATTGTGTTGTATGATAGTGCTATCAAAGATAGTAGTGTGTGCCACTATGTTTTATCTAGTGTCAAGTCATGTACCTATACATCTAATCGCTATGTTCAAGTTGTACACTAATGTTTTGTATGTCCATGATTTTTTAATATCATACATTAGTTCTTTATTCTATGAATGAACAAAAATATCAAGTTTGAGTCCAAAAAATAAGAGTGTGTACAACTTTATTTAAGAATAAAATACAACATTAAATACTACATAACAAATAAACCAAAATAAATAAATAAAAAAGTTTAATTATAACATAAATTATATTCTAATATGAAATAAATATTTAAGAAAAATCAATGTTTAAAATGATAAAAATGATATTTATAAACAAATATTAAAATAAATAAAAACACTATTTAGACTTTTTATCCTTGAAAATAATAATAGAAATAGATCACACGTATCCATAGATTGAAAAGGAACACTACTAGTGTTGTCATATGCATTTACGTCCGAGGTTAGGAATTGTATTTTGTTATTATTGTGGAAATTTGAACAAGGTAAACGTGAGATTTAATAAAAAAGAAATTGATGACAAGGAAATTAATAAAGAACAAATTGATGACAAGGAAAGTGGTTTGATTATTGAAGGTGACAAGTGGAAAGATTTCATTCACTCTAGTCAAATGGAAGTTTATGTCATAATGATGTTATGTTTAGGTATCTACACACGTAAGCAATAACCATTATTTTGCTTTATTTTAATTTGCAATTCAAGCAGTTCAAGGCAAGTTAAGTAAATATATCCATGTTTTCATGTCTTTCGGCAACAAATTACTTTTATGCCTCTCCTTTTGTTCTTATATTATTATTTTTTCAATATATACATAGATTTTGATTTGTATGTTTGTTTTACTTTAATTGTTGTATATATTTGTTAATATGCATCCTTGCTCCTACTTGTAGATTTGTATAAATTTGTTTTTTAAAATTAATTTTATATTATATATATATATATATAAAGTTTTTTTTGTTATTTTATTTATTTTCTTTGTGATTTAATTTTTAATTTAGTTTTAATTTTTGGGTCTAACTTGTCATTTTTGATTTCACTTCAGTTCTAAATTTTCAAACATGATCTTACACCTTGAACTTTGTGTCTGACACAAGTCTCCCATTCCAAACACTTACACTAGTCTTACATACCTTTGCAATGTGTTGCTCCAAGCAACTTGGTTCCCATTTTGACCTTTGCAACCCTGACAATGCCAAAACTTCTCTTCCAAATTGTTGCAAATTGAACTTGTGTCTGGCTAAAGACAAAACTCAACAACCACAACACTATGGCCTTGTTGACTTCGTGACTTCCCAGGTAATCCCCCATCCCTTAGACGAATCATTGCAACCATGTCTCTCTCTCCTAGACTTCACTCAAGTTGACTTCCCAACAAGAGTTTTTTGTGCATAGATGGGCTCCAATTGAGCTCACATCTACAACCTCCTACGTTGATGCACCCAAATCCCACTTTTGAGTCCACTCAACTGGCACTCACTTGCATCAACTTGGTATCCAACTACTCTGGCATACTCATTCCCAACATTAAACCCAGTTCAATATTGACTCACACCTCGCCTTCTTTGCTCCACATGAACTACAGAAGCTCCTCACGTGCAAGATTTCCCCTTTTTCACTCCATTTAGCATAGGCAATTCTAACTAAAGCCGACTATCCTTCACAACATAATTGTACAATGGAGGGATTCCATTCCACCCTCCAAGGCATCTCTAGATCCTGACATCCCATACTGCCACATTGGAAACATCGAGCCCAACAACTTTAGCCAAAACGACTACCACCCTAGAATGCGGCCAAAAAATTGTCCTTCTCCCTCATCAAATTGACCTCATGGATCCTGAATCCACATTGGTGTATTTTTCTCTGCAACACTACCTCAATGAACAAGTCCAACTTATCCACCCCACTGATGACCATGCCCTACTGATCACCTAGTTTGCATGCACCTCTTAAACTTATAGAATGAGGCCCTTAGCTCTGCTTCGTCATCCCAAATGTTAACCACCACTCAAAAAACCCTAGCTTTGGTATCCTTCTCTTGATACAACCTAGATCAACTCAACTTGACACTAATAAAGCCCTCCTTCGCAGTCCCTCTTGACCACTTAACTTAGCCTTGCCACCTTAGCTTGGCTCTCCTTTTAGCCTTTGAGCAACCCCGTTGCTCCTATTTTTCATGCTCTAAACCCAACTCCTAGGATCAAAGGACTACTTTTTATGCTATGATACCAATTATCATAGGGCTAGATTGACATGATGCCCAAAGACACTTTTTTGTCCAACGAAGGTCCAACCTCATGTGGAACTAGTAAACCTTACTCACAACTCCCATTGCAGACAATCCCTTTCTTGTTCCCAGACTATGCCTCCAATACCCAAGTGTCTAACACCTAACTACACTTCACACACACCACAAAATGGTAGTGCATGTGGATCCTTCTCTTGAATCTCCTTCACTATAGTTCCCCTAGCACTCCTCTTTGCACCCATTGCAACCTTGTCCACTCCACTAGACTGCTATTGCACCTTGCATAACACTTTTCGGTCTTACCAAGTACCCGCCCTTGGGTCCCCCATAAAAAGGGATCCTTTGGAACTCCAAGTCCTCACCTCCATTCAATATACCCCCTCTATGTATTCCACTCCTTGGCATATTCCCTGAGCACCCAAGTCAAGCTTCTTGACCTAGCGACAAATTAGACTCCTTGTATCCACCTTTTTTCCTTGCTCTTTAGCACACACCTAGTGCATAACCAACATTCCCAATGTTGTCATCCCACCTTGGCCTCCTCAGTTCCCCAAACCCTTCAAGTCACATTCCACCATGGGACAACTAGATTCCTTGAGCTAGCTCCTTTTTCCATGCTTGCAAGCTCTCCTTGGACTGGCTCCAAGCTCTTGTATACATTACCCTATTAGTGAACCTAGTTCCTCATGCATCCCATGCATTCTAGCCAACTCCATACACACATCCAAATCCAAGCTCCCTGGACTTCCTTTAGTTACCTCTCTGGACTTGCCTCATGGCATGGATCTATTCCAAACACTTATTTGGGGACCATGTTCTCAATGCCATCCTGCCCCACAATTCTAAGGTACTTGGGACCCCTGACCCCAATGCAACATCCAACTCCTCAAGGCAACCTAGGGGTGTTCCCAACACATCACTCCTCTCAATCCATTGACATGGATACCCAATTCCACATCTCGTGCCCACATAGCTTTCCCAACTCTTTGAGCTCCAACATACTGACATAGACAATCCTCATGTTGGTCATCTCCCCACAAAGTAGGGCCTGGTTACTGCGCTTCACCAATTTTGGGTCTTGGATAACTCTTCAGGAGTCATCCTCCAAATTGGCTCATTTACTCTACTTCGCTGAGATTGGGACCCCATGTATGTGTCCACTAGTAAACTTCACTACCCAACAACAAGGCAGAGCAAAACTTCTTCACTCCTTAAATCCATGTACAACACCTAGCTTCTCGCAAGCTCAAGTGGTGGGATTATTCTTCTTCATCCTTGGGGGAGGTGTTCCTAGTCTCCATCTGGGCTCCTAGTACCCTTGGACACCTATGTGCACTCTTGGAACTTGGTTTCTTCAACCAACACTTCCCCCCTTCTATAAGTTATTTAGCTCATTCCTAGATAGTTATAGGTAAAACCATAATTTTGGTCCACCGCTCCAATTTCTGGTTTGGTCCACAATCCCCAACTTTTAGCTTTGGACCACTATACTAATGTTTGGTATGGGCAAGTCCAACTCCCTAATCCTTCTAAGACCTCCAAACTCTACCTCTGAGATGCCTACTACAACTCCTTTTCACAACATTGGACTCCACGCCCAACTCTACTAGAACACCCTACTGACTTTGTCACATCCCAATTTCGTGTCCTGTCCTGAACCTAGTGCATCCTTGGTACACCCTGGTACACTCTTCACACACTACTAGAGCACCTTGCTAGAAAACCCTATATACCAACACTGGAACACCTTGTTCCACTCCTGAGTCCAACCGAGTACCTCTACTGGAGTACCTAGTCCCAACCCTTGGAACACATTGGCACTCTAATTTGGGATGCTCTGGTCCACTTTTGGAGCACCCCTAGTACTCTCTTTTGGTCTTCTCCTCAAGACCTTTGCATTCATTTGGAGCGCCATCCCATGAGCTCAAAGTCCCCTTACATCCTCATACTATTTATATTGTTGGGTTTTCAATTTATCATTTTATATTCATTTTTTTCATTATCTTTACATTTTGATGATAAACCAAGTTTTATTGATGAGAAAAATTGTTACACTTTTTAATATAGAAAAATTATCTAGAATATTACATAGTATTGTAAGGAAGCTAAGGTAGCAAAACAACTTCCTACATTAATCTTGAGAGGAGAAAAATGCAAAAGTTTACAGATCTTTAATAGTTACAAAAAGTTAAACACAAATAAACACAAATATCATGCATACCACAACACAATGATTTACATGGGGAAAACCCTTTTAGGAGAAAAACCCCACACTCCAAAAGCCACCCAATATATTATTCAGAAATCAAAAGATTACAATATACTTGTAGAGCAAGCTTCTCACAAGAGTATCACCACTAGACATCAAGAGACAACACGGCCGCTATTAGACTCTCAGAATACACACCCATCTACATACATCCCAATCGCTTATAACAAGATTTTTTGGAAGCTTCTAGTATTAGGGTTTTACAAGGTTATTTTTCATTTGACATGTTAACGGAAAAACCTTGATGTGTCAGCGAAAAAAAATTTGGGGTGATGCCCTGAACCCCATATCTTGCTATGAGTGTATAGTATTTGCATGATCAGTCACCACATACCAACATAGATCCTATCAACAATAAACCGTATATAATTGCAAGGTTGAGACACATTTTCCAAACAAGTATAGTATAGAAACACTATCTAGAATATTACACAATTTAATCGAGAAAAAGCTAGAAAAATTGTTACAAGTTTAATCTAGAATATTACATAGTATAATCAAGAAAAACTATCTAGAATATTACATAGTACAATCAAGAAAAACTATCTACAATATTACATAGTTTAATCTAGAAAAACTATTTAGAATATTATAGATTGTAGAGATTTTATGTCTTTAGTCACACAACATACCTAATCAATTTTTTGATCAAGTTGAGATTTTCCCATTTTGATATTGGATTTAAGATATGTACTTGATATGAAATGGGTAATAAGTCATAATCTCACCATTATACAAAGTAGGGTAGATTATTACTTGCCAAAGGGTTCTTAAATAAGCCCTTGCTCCATAATTACTTCCAATATTTCACAAGATTGTTCAATTCCACAAACATGTATGCTTGTCAAATGGAAAATAGATATCAGAACACAAGAACAATCTACAAGATTTGTTTGTTTCACATCTTTTAAAAAACCATAGAGAAAGTACTTGTGAATCTTGTTTCTAGACTAGTTGTATTAGTAAATCTTAAAAACTTGTAGAGACACATATTGTATCAGAGGAGTATAATTTATAATTCTTCATTTGTATATTGAGAAGTCAACACAAAACCAATAACTATTCCCTTGGATGAATGACTAACATATAACAATCAAAAGGGGTAGGAACCTTTATCATCTTAAAATTCTCTCAAGATAAAGATGTAAATGTCTCATAAGAAAAAAGAGATGTAGTCCATTCTCCTTTGAAGAATAATTATCATTGCTTTCAAAATGTATAGATTTTACACCTTTAAAAGAAACACATATAGTCTAGAATTGTAAATCTTAAAAAAAATACATGATAGCATATTGCATGAAAATGATCTTGTCAATTATGTCTAGACCCTATTAGGATACAACAATTCAAAAATACAAATAGAATAAAAAAACTACAAGAAAAATTGAGATTGCATAAATTCATCGAGGCTTTACATTATTTTTTACAAATCATAGAAAAGACAATGGCTTCTTTTAAAGGAAGTCTTGTCAAATTTGAAATCATGATAGGTTCTCTAGGAGATGAACACATGTTAAGAATAACATGTAAACCCTATTTGTGAAAACTAAGTTGGCAAGAATAGAAAATTCCATGTGGCCCATTTTGACCAATAAAAAATATTATGACACTTTACCAATAGGCATCAAACAATGGGAAGGTTATTTGAGAGGGAAGGATTTAATTGTTGGATTGGCCATTTGCATTAAAGGATTGAAGGAGGTAGCTATTGTGGATAGAAGAAGATATTGGAATGTTTTGGATTAAAAAAATTGATGGTTTATTTTGGATAAAGGGATGAAGAATGTTAGGTGTGGATTAGAGGTTGGGTAAGAGGGGTTTGGTTTCTCTCTTGAAGGGGCAATTAAAAAACATACCAATAAAAAAATTACATATGAAGGGGGAGGTAGTGCACAAGCTTTGGCAAGAATACATACTAAGGACAAGAACAACCTAGGTTTAGTAAAGTGAGAGTTTTAATTTTTTGTGGGGCCACAAATACATTATCCATTAAGTACCAAATATTTAGGAAATGAAAGATCATAGACCACCTATGCATCCCTTACCTTGTAGTCCAAATCCTTTCTCAAAGTAAGCTCTATCTCCTCAACTTGAAAGGACAATGTGGGTAACATTTTGGGCCTAAATTGTATCCAATGCATCATAAAAAGATATGGCCAAAAGGTCTTAAACTAAGATGAACAAGGTTGCTAAGGGTGTCCTTTATATACCATGATGTTATATGAGGCCCAAATCTATGGAATGAAAGTGAAAAATGTCAAAAAAATGGGAGAAGAGGGTAACCCAACTTTCTCCTTCACTTCCCAAAGTATAAAGCATTAAATTGGGTAAATGGGTTCTAGGCTAAACACTTAACCTTAATCACTCATTCCACCTTAAACATTGAGGGACACAAAACTAATCAAGAGACATTATTTGGTTGTTATCCTCAAGGGAGAGCTAAATGGGTTGGTCAAGGTTTTGGTCCCTTTTTGTGTTGTGTGTGGATGTGATTGTTTGATGAGATGTATTTAACTAGGTGAATTAAGGCTAAAATGACAAATTGTTATAAAATTAGGAAAATACAAAACATAAAGACAAAATAGGAAGCAAATCTAGAGAGTATAGACAAAGAACTTCACATTCAAATTTGGAGCCAAACTGACAAGACAAACTCATTAGACACCCTAGTCTAGAAGTGTTGAATTTTAGGGTTTCAAATCTAGAATAAGTGTAGTAGGGTCTAGAAATCTCTGACTATGAAAACCAAGATCCAAAGTTCGACAGTGTGTGAATAATCAACTCACCCTAATTTGTTGATAATAGGTACATGAAAGCATGAACTAGGGTTTTGGAAGCCTTGAGATCTCAAAATCCACTTTAATCAACTTCATACTTGTAACTTGCAAGATGGACAGGGGGAGAAGGGTTGTGCCATATAGGGGTTATGTCATATATTGGTCTCTTATTCCACGTGTTTGCATCTTTTGTGACTCTTAGACAAACTTGCAACTTGTTATCTACCAAAAAATGGGTGGCAAGGGCATATTATGTGATCTAGCTTAGTAAGATCCCTAGGTTTATTAGTAGTAGAGTTGGACAAGCATGAAAGAAGATAGTAGGGGGCTTTGTTAGATCCAAATTTTAGACAATGTGTTGTATGATAGTGCTATCAAAGATAGTAGTAGTGTGCCACTATGTTTTATCTAGTGTCAAGTCATGTGCCTATACATCTAATGGTTATGTCCAAGTTGTGCACCATTATTTTGTATGCCTATGATTTTTTTTTAATATTTATTTATAAATATCATTTTAAACATTGATTTTTCTTTAATATTTATTTCATATTAGAATACAATTTATGTTATAATTATTTTATTTTTCTTATTTATTTTTGGTTTATTTGTTTCGTAGTATTTAGTATTATATTTTTTTTTAAAAATAAAGTTATACATATTTCTATTTTTTGAACTCAAACTTGATCTTTTTGAAATAAATATTAAAAAAAATCAATGTTTAAAATAATATTTATAAACAAATATTAAAATATATTAAAATACTATTTAGACTTTTTATCCTTCCAACATTAGAAAATCTCATTTAAAAAAATAAAAACCAAGGTCACCAACAACTCTCTTTTAACAAATAATAATAGAAAACCAGAAATGATAGAGCACACATATCCATAGATTGAAAAGGAACACTACTAGTGTTGTCATATGCATTTACGTCCGAGGTTAGGAATTGTATTTTGTTATTATTGTGGAAATTTGAACAAGGTAAACGTGAGATTTAATAAGAAAGAAATTAATGACAAGGACAAGTGTTTTATTATTGAAGATGACAAGTAGAAAGATGGTTTACACACAATTCATTCACTATAGTCAAATGGAAGTTTCTCATATTGATGTTTTGCTTAGGTATATGAATACGTAAGCAACAACTATTTTTTTACTTTAATTTAATTTTGTTTATATGCATCTTTGCTCTTGTTTGTAGATTTGTACTTATTATTTTTTATTTAATTGTATATTGTATGTGTTTATTTTTTGTTGTATTATTATTACTTTTTATTACATATATATATTTTGTTAGATTGTTGGATTTGCTATATATATATTTTTTATTTTTTTATTTTTTATGTATTTTGATGATGGATCATATTTTTATTGATAAGAAATGTAGTTACATAGTTTAATCTAAAAAATTATCTAGAATATTATTAGAAATTTGATATCTTTAATCATATAACATATTTAATCGAGTTGGAGATTTTCCATTTTTTTAATCAAGTTGGATATTTTCTATTTTTTAATGTAGTCACAATCTCACCATTACATAAAGTAAGGTATATTATTACATGTCAATGGG
This sequence comes from Sequoia sempervirens, assembly GCA_007258455.2. Lineage (NCBI taxonomy): Eukaryota > Viridiplantae > Streptophyta > Pinopsida > Cupressales > Cupressaceae > Sequoia > Sequoia sempervirens. The sequence continues at coordinate 1,243,099,546 of VDFB02271358.1, read as the reverse complement.
TTCTTAAATAAGCCCTTGCTCCATTATTACATTCAATATTTCACAAACTTGTTCAATTCCACAAACATGTAAATGTGTCAAATGACAAATATAATATCAAAACACAAAAAAAATATACAAACTTTATTTATTTCATATCTTAAATAAAAATACTAAACAAAATAATAAAGATTTAAATTTTACTTTAATTAAATAATATAAAAAATAATATAATTTAAAAATATTAATATAATGACTTTATTATATTATCTCACAATAAAAAATGTATTAATAATCATAATAAAAATTTCAGATTTTAATATTAATTTTGACCACTCTTTGACAGCCATCTCCATACACTTACCCATTTTAAAAATGCAAATACACATAGTTTAAATTTAGTCAATAAATTCTTCCTTCATGAAATACAACCCAAACCTAAGGATTGCCACAACTGCTTGCGTATTTTCAGCTGCAAATAACAGCTGTAAAGGAGGTTTTGTTTCAAGCTGTACTATTTCCACTCCTACCCCACAACATTTCCAGTGAATCATAGTGTAAGTGTGACTAGTTTCTAAGCATAGAAATTGAGAAATGGGTACATAAGTGGGTGAGATTGATTTATATTCTACACCATATATTATTTGGACTGTTCAAAAAAGAAGAATGATTATTGATGACAGTAAATGCAGAGAGGTCAAAGAAAGAAAAAAAGTGGTGATGATAGGAACAAAGTCCAATAAATGGGAGTTACCATATCCATTTTCAATGCTTGGAGAATGACAGGGAACACAATTAGTTCAAAGCTTGTAGAAATTATGTAGTTAGGCATGGATACTTTCTGTCAGAGAAACAACCTGGAGGCCCCATCTGAAACAAATTTATAGAGAAGTGCAGTAGACATAAGTTAATAGAAAGCAACAGAAAAGTCTTCATGTGGAAGGCTTTAGGGGATTAATGTTTTGTACCCTTTAATTTCTGAGGCAATTATATCAGCTAACTTCTATAAATAATCGTCACATTGCTAAGCAGTTAGAGTTATACCGGTGGAGGAGGACGGAGGTCATTATTAGGAGGTTTGCTCCATCTAGCTGGAGGATCTTGGGCGTCAGGGAGACTCCTAGTCTGTAATAAAGTCTCCATTGTCTTTTTCTTCTTCTAGATCATTAGGAGCTATGCGAATAGATGAAATAGCAAGGTCCAGTCAAGAGAACTTCCCATTATCATGTCAAGTAGACAGATTGCAATCACATTGAAGACTACCCACATGTGATGAGGACCAACCATGACATCTGTGTTGAGGGGGTCCATGAGACCCATGAGACCCATGTCTTGAATGAACATTATGTCTAAAGTCATAATGATCTAAGTCGAGTGGCATCGCTATTAACAACAAAAAAGCAACATACAAACAACAACACAATGGTCCTGTAGATTTCAAACAGTTTAGCCCATTTCTGAGGCCTAAATATTTGCATTTCAATTAGAAGTTAAAAAATGTCATTTTGGAATTTTAAATGGGTATTACAAGGGTATGATAAAAAATTGGAGAGCAGACAAAGGAAGAAACAAGATATCATCAGAAGAATGTGATTCCCAACCCCAACAACAAACATATTTTGCCCTTCAAAATTCTATCCGACTATTTAGGTACTGGCAGGAATATTGGTATTTGGAAAAAGAAAAAGTAAAGTTGGTTGCATGAAAACACCTGTATGACATCACATATTTTCATAGTAGCTGTAAACAACCACTGGTTTCAGTAGCATTTCCCATATTGGCAACAAGATACCTTCCTTCAAATAGTGAACCTGCTAGCTGGTTGCATGAATATATGAGTATGAGATCACAAGTGTTGGCTGGGAATTTGATGCATGCTTTTGTTTATGCACCATTGTCTGTCAGAGAATATTAAAGATGCTTTTGGAAAGATTTAGATGAAAGGTTAATTTTATGGCCATGATGTTGAAATTGAAAGTGCTGCAAAGGTTCTGCACTTAAGTTCAAAAGCATGAGGAACCTTACAAGCATCGCTGCTACATTCTTTGGGGTGCAACAGAAGGGGAAATAAGGGTGTTATAAGTGGATTGATGGCATTTCAAGCAAAAAGTTGCAGTCAGCAAACATGAACATAAGTGGGTTTAATCTTGGGAAAACTCCATGGTTAAGCGTGCTTGAGTTGGATTAGTACTGGGATGGGTGACCTCCCGAGAAGGCCCAATGCTTCACCCCTGTGAGCATCACCTAGATGCAATGAGTGCTAAGTGAACCATTCATTATCATGGGAGATGAGTTCCTCTGAACCACTACTCATGAAACATGGTTCAATGAGGTTGACTCTTGAAAAACTACAAGGTTGAATCTTGATAGCAATATCATAATTTAACACGTGGAAAATACCTCCTACTTATCAAAAAATATATTTATGTTTAATTTAAATATATGAAATGAATAGAGGAGAGTTTGTGTACATAAAAACATAAAAATAGATATTCATGTTAGCTATCATAATTAAATCTTGTCTTTCAGATGGTACCATTTTAGGTCATGTTGTTAACTATCATAACTAAATCTTGCTTAAAATTATATAGATTTCTCATATTTTTCTCTTATAATATTTTTAAAAAACAAGACAAAAATTCTCAAGAAAAGAATATTATAAACACTTCTTAAGCCCAAATTTATATTCTAATTAGAGTATTGTTTTCTATTGTACCTAAAAATCTAACTTGATTATTGTTATAATGTCATTTGTTTAGGCCTGTTTTGTTGTGAGTTTTGAAAAAAAATTGTAGTATTTTTTAAATGAATTTTTTTTTGCTAACTTTCAATCACCATAATTACAAGAAATAAAATCAAATATTTTGATTTGTACAAACCAATATAATTTTAACTTTACAATTATTTATTATTTTTTTTTAATATTTAACAACCTCAAATAAATATAGAAAAGTGCATGAATTTGCATGGATACCTGCAAGACTCATAACCTTTAAATAAGAAGTAAAACTAAGAAATATGAGTATACGAGAGTAAAGATTATTTAATTAGAGGGGATTCACCCATTAATTTTGAATTCCATGAGCTTTAACACTTATAGAAATGGTAGTTAAAGTGATCAAAATTATATTAATATTTATGAAATTAAGTATTTTGTTAATTATTTTATTTATTATTTGAATATTATTTATAAAGGTATTTTTTACTAATTAAAAATTTAATTTTTAAAAATAATAATTTAAAAAATAATATAAAATATTATATGAATTTATGTGTAGATAATTTAAAAATAATTAAAATTATATTTATGTTTAATTTAAATCTATGATTGGGGTTGGGGCCCTAGCTTGGTTGGCTAAATCTTTCCTATAGCAGGAGGTTGGTAGGGTGTGTCGCACCAGCGCCGCCGGTCACGTTAAAAAGCTTACCAGATTTAATTAAGTAATTGTCAAGAAGTATTTTATAATCATGATGGGTGGAAGTGGAAACATGTGTATCTAGAAATTCAAAAATAGACATTGTGGTCAACTATCATGTCTAAATTATTTAGATTCTATTACTAGTTATCATAATTAAATCTGTCTAAAATTATTTAGATCATGTCACCAATTAACATTGCTAAATCTTATCCAAAATTATTTAGATTAGCATTGCTAAATCTTACACAAAATTATTTAGATTTACCATGTGTTTCTTTTATAATGTTTTAAAAAATGAAAAGGGGAAAGTCCAACAAGAAAGTTGAAATCACTACTTAGCCCAAATTAATATTCTATAGAGTACTTATAATTTCATTTGTTTCAACTAGTTTTGTTGTGAATTTTGTAAAAATCTTTTTAAATGGTTTTTCCTAATAAGTTTTTGTAGTGCCATCTTGATTAGAGGAAGTAAGAGTAAGACTTTTGACTTGTACAAGTAAATATAATTTTAAACTTACAATTATTTATTCACTTTCATTTTCATTTTTATTTTTATTGGCAAAAAAGAGAATATATATTAATTGACTAAACTAAAAAAGTTACAGAAAGATTTCTAAACAACAATGGTTGTCATTAAAATACAAAGAACAAAAATCCAAGAAGGTTTGTTATAAAACCACCTCCAATCAACCTCGCAAGAAAAAAAGAAAACAAAAGGCCAACAAGAACCAAAAAAAAGAATATCATCTCAAATCATGATGAAGAAGTGAAATAAGATTTGAGCTTTGGATTGAAGAAAGAGATCCCCAATCCATAACATTCCATCTACGATTAACATCAAAAGCCTAGTTAGCCAAACAATCTGCAACATTCCACTCACAAGGAATATGAATAAAAGAGATTAAATCAAAATTTTGTGCCATGCAAAGAATTTGAGCCACATAACAAGACAACCTCCAAGAAGATTGAGAAGATTTCCCCTTATTCAAGAGGGAAACCAACACCATTAAATCCATCTCACAAATAACATTTTTTCAACCCAGCTCACAAGCTTTCTCCAAAGCTACTAAGATAGCTTGAGCCTCCTTGTGATTATTTGTAGCAATCCCCATAGTAGATGAAAAAAGAAGTGAACTAACCTAGAACTATCTCTTCCATTTCCACCAATACCTACTGCCCTTGGATTACATCGAGACGAACTGCCAGTATTAATTTTATAAAATCCCAAAGGGGGAAGAGACTATTTACCAACTCTATAAATACTTTATTCAAAGAGTGAACCTTGGACTTAGGGCTAGTGGAGAAAGTCACTTGCTCCAAAGCTAACTTTTAAAAAATTAGATTATCAAAGAAAAAAATAACACCATCCAAAGAGCACTTAGCCTAAAAATTTTCTTTTAAAGAACTTAAAACCTTTTTCCAGATATACCTAACAAGACTCTGATAACCTTGAAAATTTTGACAATTTCTCTCCAACCAAATTTGCCGCTAAATGAAAACAGGACCTATATCCCATGCAATCAACATAATAGAGGCTGAAGTAAGAGATCGACGCTAAGTCTAGCCCAAAATTTAGATAAAGAAGAAGCATGAACAAAAGGGTGATTTCAAACAGATCACCATTGTCTCCACAGTCCAACTGAAAAGGAGCATTGAAAGAAAAGATGAGACACACTCTCCTCACTAGCTCTACAAAGAACGTGCATCTGAAAGGACCTTGAAAACCTCTTTTTTGTATGTTATCCCAAGTGAGACATTTACTATGAAAAAGAATCCAGAGAAAAATATTACACTTCGACCAACTTGATAAGAATTCTAAATTTTTTTCCACTAAGGAAAAGCCTCATATACCCATTTCACTCTTGCAATAAAATTTTATAACCATTTGACACTGAATAAGCTCCCTTTAGATCATATCCCCAAGAAAGAACATCATCCTCTTGTAAAGAACAAGATCAGTCTCTTAAAATAGAATAAAGAGAAAATTGATCATTTTGATTACCCCCTGCTGACCAACAACTCATATCTTTCCAAGAGAAAATACAAGTGTTACCCACAAGACGAGAAGACTTAAATAAAAAACTCTAGACCAACCAACTACTAAGAAAATCTTACTTAAATCAAGGAGGTGAGGAAAACATTAGAGAATAGGAGGATAAAGATCCCAAAAGTCTGTCTAGAAAAGAGCATTACTACCATAGTTAACAATCCAAAAGAGGCCACACTTAACCAAAGATGCTCCTTTTTTAATAGTATTCCATATAATAGATCCTCTTGTGTAAGTGGGAAATCTAAAAGTATAAATGAGATCAAAACAATAATAGAAACTAATCTAATCCATAATAATGATCAAGATCTATGCCCATTATTCACGAAATGAATGATTAAAAGAAAACTAAATTCAAGAAATGTAAATGAAATAAAACAAGAACAAATGAATTCACTAAACTAAATTGTTACCCATCTCGCGTTGGAGTGTGTTCGCGATGTGCTTGCTCGTATCAATGCAAAGCCCCCATTGTTGCTTGTGAGAGCTTTTGAAGAGTGTTCATGCATTTGATCAAAGATGTTGGTTGAAGCTTTGTTAATGTCAATTATGACTCTACATTACTTTGTTGTGTGAATGATGTTGATTCTCCGATCCTTTTTTGTGAGGAAAGAGGTTTGTTATATAGAAATTGTGATTTGAAATGGACGATCAGGATTGCATAGTAGAATATCTTGATCGACGGTCGAAAGATGTTGAGAGGATTTAGATTGGCATAATCCATGCAAATTGATTGCATGATTAGTGTGATTGAAGAAATAAATTGAATAATCTGTGGGACTGAGAAATAGATTGATCAGTAAGCAAATAGATTGACCCGTTAGGAAATAGATTGAGCAATCAATGATTTGTAATTTGCTCAATCAAGAAAGTGGTTGAGAATGATTAATTAATTGATTTAATTAATTAATTCTTTTCGGAGTTGAACGTGCAAATCAAGTTTGACTTTTGCAAACAAAGTTGCATTAGTTTGATTTGATTTTTGATGCTATTTTGAATAGTTTATTCAAATTATTCAAATTTGGAAGGAAAGTGAGTTATTTAAATTATTATGATTTAATAATTTAATCGACTTAGAGGAATAAGGTGAAATAGCAACATAATTAAATAATCAACGTTATTTAATTAATCAAGAGGAATAAAGTTAGATTAGGACTTTATTAAATAAATGAAATTTATTTAATTGGTCTAAATTGATGAAAAAGTGAATTAATTTAAAAATAATGTCGTATTATTCAATTAATAGCATAAATTAGGGTTTTTGATGCCATTAATGTGAAATGCAATGATATTTGATAATAATGATGTAGCCGATGATGTGAAAATGTCATTTAGTATGTGTGATAAGTGTTAGGTCAATTTTACATGTCTAGATTTTGCCCCTCTTTGAGACAAAGTATTGGTTGCTTTGTTTCAAAGTTTCGATGTTAAAACCAAGTTTTGAAAAAAATTCTATGCCCCATTGTGCCTTGACAATTATTGGAATGATGGTAGGACTCTAGGCTGCCCCCTCGAGAGGTTGGCCAAAAAAGTTAGTTTGGAGGTCAGGCTCTTTTGATGCGTAGAGGACGAAAAATTAAGTCTATAGGTATTTTGTTGCTCGTTCAAATGTTCCCGAGAGCTCCTAATTTTACCCTAGGAAGGTTTCCTAAGTAAAAATTAGGGTTTTAGGGGGTTTAAATGGGTAATTAGGGTTCTATTTTCCTCATTTGCATTTTGAGCCTATAGTGATTTCTTGTCTTTGGTTTTCTCGTTTTGTCAATTGTCGAGGAGCAATGTCGAGGATTCGAGGTGCCCCACATCTTGCAGACTTGGTTCAGAAGTTTGGATGGCCTGCAGGCGTCGGTGCCCTGATATGTACCCTTTTGATTTTTGCTTTTATCTTTCCATGTTTTTGTAATTAATGCTTTAAGTCAAACTAGTCAAAATCATTAGATTTAGGATTTTAGTGCTTTTGCATTAGTTCAAGGGCACTTTTTTCATTATGAAATGGGCGCTTCTACTATTTTTCTATGCACTTGATCTCTTTTAGTGCCTTTGAACTACTTTTGCATATTTTTTTTAGCACTTGCTATATTTTTTCGCTTTTTATTGCTTGTAACCTTTCGCCTTTGAATTTTGTAACCTTAGGTCAATTTGTTCATCATTTTGAAGTTCATTTTGTGTTTTCTTAGTGAGTCCTTAACATTGCGGGTTGAATGATTGTAGGTGGTCCTTTATCCACTTCAGTTGAGTGAGTGACAACCACAGGATCTGTTTGACTTGATCACCATGTTTCATGAGCTAGAGCGATATTTATTAGATGCTATTGGGTTGTGGTACATTTGTTACATGCCCACCATACGATGTCATAGTGTGATGATGATTGCACTCACGGAGAGGTGGCACTCGGAGACCTCTTCATTCCATTTCCCTACTAGGGAGGCTAATATTACTCTTGAGGATGTGTGGAGAATCCTTCGCATACCCATTCATGGAGAGATCGTTACATACTATGTTTGACGGGGCACCTGTGCTATGTGCCACATTCTTGGTGTGAGACATCTAGAGGTTCGATAGTTGGAGATTGTTTTATCAGATTTTATTGGCAGTGTTGATCCCGTTTCTCTTGTTCTTTATGGTTTGGCATAAGGGATTTTGTTCTCGATAGGAGATGCCATTAGTTTCCTATCAGATGGGGTATATGCATCGAGCAAATGTTGGAGCATATGACTAGTTATGCATGGGGTCCATGTCTTCTTTCCCACCTATACAAAGATATGCATGAGGTTGCATATCGAGGTGGGAAATCTATTTTCACTAGTATTTCTCTTCTTCATGTATGGGCCTAGGAGCACATCTCAGTCACACGGCCTAATGGTATATTGGATCATATTGGTAAGGATCTGTATTCTTATCACTATGAATATTTTCTACATTATACATTGACTGGGCAACTTTCCTATTGGCGTCGTGTATTTGATGACATGCCAGGCTTTGTGTGGAGACCGTATATGGAATGTGAGGCATGGCTTGATGATCAGGAGCATTTGGTGCACTACAGACAAACTAGGTGGTTGATTGGTCACACCACTCTCTTTTGGAGAGGTATCTTCTTGAAAGGGTTTGCAGACAGTTTGTAGAAAGACAGGGTCACTTTTCAGATACTTATGAGGCTCGGTTTGGTTGGACCACTAGAGAGGTCCATGTCTAGGGTTTACAAGTCAATCATGATTTTTTTCTTGCTTCATTCAAAGCTCTTGCCCTAGTTGGATGGGGTTGGTCAGTGGGCTTAGCGGATCCGGGCACTACACCCAATTATGATAAGTGGTGAGCATGACGTGTGCCATTGAGATTTATAGATTTGGTAGTGATTATGCAGTTGGTAGATAGAGCATTATAGGTCAATGTGGAGAGAGATAATGCTTGGAGATTTTAGTAGAGCAGCTTGGCAGGGCTCGACAAGATGGTGCACAGGGTGATCCAATGCAGGTGGATTAGGGATAGGTTCTAGGTCCCCCTCCACCACCTGGGGATGGAGGTGCACAGTTAGCTGCAAAGATAGGGAAGCGACAGGCCGTGGAGGCGCAAATTGCTACATTGACAATGGAGTGAGACACTGCCCGGTAGGAGCGAGATGGTTTTAGGGTGAAGTTAGACATAGAGATTGGGCACCATCTCATTACCGAGACATAGTTGCAAGCTATTACTACTAAGCGAGATAATCTAAGGATAGAGCATGGTAGTCTCCACGCTGAGCGAGATCAGTTGCTACAGAGGGCTACCTATTACCAAACTTCCTATGATGCCTTTGTTCCTCGAGCACAATGACGATCGTGGGTTGGAGAGCCTAGTGTTGCAGGGGGTGGTGCCAAGTCAGGTAGGCACTTTGTCAGACAACTAGATCTAGAGGGTGATCTGCAGCCTGGTCTTTAGAGTCCTCCTCTTCCTACTAGGGAGTATCATATTTGTACTTGATCTTTATGATGTTATTCAAAGACTTATATTGTAGACATGATTTTGTATATATATATTCATCAGCCCAATCAAGGCCTCGTATATATGTATTATTTTGTATTATCCTATCACACTTGTTTCCATCATGATGATGTACCATGACATTCTCCTTTTTGGATGATGATATACATGAGATATACATGCTTTGATTCAATCTCACTTATAAGTTTATGTGATGATTTATGGATGACGATGTATGATGATGTTTATACATTTTTTTGTACTTTTCTAATGTATGCATATGGTGTGGATGGATGGATTGATCGTATTTTCCTCTATGATGTTTTATGATGGATCGTCAATATATCATTTTGATATATGATATTTATATGATGCTAATGATGTGAAAATGCAATGATATTTGATGATAATGATGTTGATGATGTATAATGTGTAAGGGGAAATCTACAAGTATAAATGAGATCAAAACAATGAATAAAAACTAATCTAATCCAAAATAATGATCTAGATCTATGCCAAAATGTGTAAGGGGTAAATTTACAAGTATAAATGAGATCAAAATAGTGATAGAAACTAATCTAATCCAAAATAATGATGTAGATATATGCCCATTACTTACAAAATGAATGATTAAGAACACTGAATTCAAGAAATATAAATGAAATAAAACAAGAACAAATGAATTCACTAAACTAAATTGTTACCCATCCTGTGTTAGAGTGTGTTCATGAAGATGTGGTTGCTCATATCAATGTGAAGCCTCCATTATTGCGTGCAAGAGCTTTTGAAGAGTGCGTGTGCCTTTAATCGAAGATGTTGGTTGAATCTTTGTTAATGTTGATTATGATCTTTGCATTACTTCTTTGTGTGAATGATGCAAATTCTCCTATCCTTTTTTGTGACGAAAGAGGTTTGTTATATAGAAATTGTGATTTGAAATGGATGATCATTTGCGTAGTATAATATCTTGATCGACAGTTGAAAAATGTTGAGAAGATTTAGATTGATTATGATCTTTGCATTACTTTGTTGTGTGAATGATGTTGATTCTCTGATCCTTTTTTGTGAGGAAAGAGGTTTGTTATATAGAAATTGTGATTTGAAATGGATGATCAGGATTGCATAGTAGAATATCTTGATCGACGGTCGAAAGATGTTGAGAGGATTTAGACTGGCATAATCTGTGCAAATTGATTGCATGATTAGTGTGATTGAAGAAATAGATTGAATAATTTGTGGGACTGAGAAATAGATTGATCAGTAAGAAAATAGACTGATCAGTCAGGAAATAGATTGAGCAATCAATGATTCATAATTTGCTCAATCAAGAAAGTGGTTGAGAATGATTAATTAATTCATTCATTTTGGAGTTGAACGTGCAAATCAAGTTTGACTTTTGTAAACAAAGTTGCATTAGTTTGATTTGATTTTTGATTATGTTTTGAATAGTTTATTCAAATTATTCAAATTTGGAGGGAAAGTGAGTTAATTAAATTATTATGATTTAATAATTTAATCAACTTAGGGGAATAAGGTGAAATAGCAACATAATTAAATAATCAGTGTTATGTAATTAATTAAGAGGAATAAGGTTAGATTAGGACTTTATTAAATAAATAAAATTTGTTTAATTGGTCAAAATTGATGAAAAAGTGAATGAATTAAATAATGTCATATTATTCAATTAATAGCAAAAATTAGGGTTTTTGATGCCATTAATGTGAAATGAAATGATATTTGATAATAATGATGCAGCCGATGATGTGAAAATATCGCTTAGCATGTGTGATAGGTGTTAGGTCAATTTTACATTTCTAGATTTTGCCCCTCTTTGAGACAAAGTATTGGTTACTTTGTTTCAAAGTTTCAATGTTAAAACCAAGTTTTGAAAAGTTTTCTATGCCCCATTGTGCCCCGACAGTTAGTGGAATGATGTTGATTCTCTAATCCTTTTTTGTGAGGAAAGAGGTTTGGAGAGCCTAGTGTTGCAGGGGGTAGTGCCGAGTCAAGTGGGCACTCTGTCAGACAACCAGATCTAGAGGGTGATCCGCAACCTGGTCTTTAGAGTCCTCCTCTTCCTACCAAGGAGTATCATATTTGTACTTGATCTTTATGATGTTATTCAAAGACTTATATTGTAGAAATAATTATGTATATATATATTCATCAGCCCAATCGAGGCCTCGTATAAATGTATTATTTTGTATTATCCTATCACACTTGTTTCTATGATGATGATGTACTATGGCATTCTCCTTTTTTGATGATGATATACATGATATATACATGCTTTGATTCGGCTTCACTTATGTGTTTATGTGATGATTTACGGATGACGATGTATGTTTATACATATTTTTGTACTTTTCTGATTTATGCATATGGTGTGGATGGATGGATTGATCGTATTGTCCTATATGATGCTTATATGATGCTAATGATGTGAAAATGTAGTGATATTTGATGATAATGATGTTGATGATGTGAAAATGTGTAAGGGGAAATATACAAGTATAAATGAGATCAAAACAGTGAATAAAAACTAATCTAATCCAAAATAATGATCTAGATCTATGCCAGAATGTGTAAGAGGTAAATCTACAAGTATAAATGAGATCAAAATAGTGATAGAAACTAATCTAATCCAAAATAATGATCTATATATATGCCCATTACTCACGAAATGAATGATTAAGAACAATCAGTCAGGAAATAGATTGACCAATCAATGATTCATAATTTACTCAATCAGGAAAGTGGTTGACAATGATTAGTTAATTGATTTAATTCTTTTTGGAGTTGAGTTCGTGCAAATCAAGTTTGAGTTTTGCAAACAAAGTTGCATTAGTTTGATTTTATTTTTGATGATGTTTTGAATAATTTATTCAAATTATTCAAATTTGGAGGGAAAGTGAGTTAATATGATCAATTTAATAATTTAATCAACTTAGAGGAATAAGGTGAATTAGCGACATAATTAAATAATCAATGTTATTTAATTAATTAGGAGGAATAAAGTTAGATTAGGACTTTATTAAATAAATGAAATTTATTTAATTAGTCAAAATTGATGAAAAAGTGAATTAATTAAATAATGTATTATTCAATTAATAGTAGAAATTAGGTTTTTTGATGCCATTGATGTGAAATGCAGTGATATTTGATGATAATGATGTCGATGATGTGAAAATTTCGTTTAGTATGTGTGATAGGTGTTAGGTTAATTTCACATGTCTACACCTCTTCCACCTAAAACCACATGAGAAACCTCTTTAGTTGCAACACTACCAAAATATTTATGGTGAAGAATTTGAGCCCAAGGTTGATCTAGATGCTGACACCATTACTAAAAAAAAATTGTAGCCAAAGTTTGACTATTACACTTTGAAAGTCTAAGACCAAGACCACCATTTTGTTTAGGATGATCCCAACCAATTAGAATCTGCTTAGGAGAATCTAAATCTCTGGCCCAAAGAAAATTCTAACATAAAGAATCAAATTCCTTTAAGAAATATTTAGGAGAAGTCACCAAAAATCTATAGATAGGAAGAGCTTATAACACCCATTGAAGAAGAGTAAGTCGCCCAGCAAGGGATAACCATTTAAACACCTAATGATTTACCTTCATTTTAAGCTTATCAATTGTCTGCTTCCAATGAAGATGATTACAAAGACCAACTAATAATGGAACCCCAAGATAGGTCAAAGGAAGTTGGCCTATATGAAACCTGAGGATAGGAGCAATTCTTTGTAGGAGTTCAGGAGGAGTATTGAAAAATTAAATATTTGACTTACCCTCATTGATCAACTAACCTAAAGCAAGTAAATATATATCCAAAGCTTCTCTAATATTGGTGGCTTTTGAAATGGTAGCAACTCCCATTAAAACAATATCAACAAATTAAAGATGAGACTATGAAGCAAAATTTGAAGCAAATTTCCAACCTTGAATACACCCATTAACTTTCAGCTAAGTCAAGAATCTACCAAGACCTTCTACCATAAGAATGAAGAGATAGGGAGATATAGGATCCCCTTGTCTCAATCCTCATGAAGCATGGAAAATAGTAGATGGGATACCATTAATCAAAATAGAGAAGGATGAAGAAGTCACACAACTTAGAACCCAAGCAATCCAATATGAACAAAATCCAAATCTTGATAAAATATTTGAAAGAAAAGACCATTGAACCCTATCATAGGCCTTAGACATATCCAGTTTGATAAACATAGCCTTTTTATTGTAACAACCCATATAGTGGACATATTCTTAAGCTATAACTATTCCATCAAGAATTTGACACCCCTTCACAAAGCCTCCCTACTCAGAAGATATCAAAAAATCTAAAATTTGCTTAAGATGATCAACCATCAACTTAGTAATTATCTTGTAAGTAACATTGCAAAGAGCTATCAAACAAAAAGAATAAAAGGAATTAACTCCAATTTTCTTGGGGATCAAAGCTAAAAAGGTACAGTTAAGGGCACAAAGCATCTGTTTATGGGGTTGAGATTCACACACCAACTCTAAAAGATTATCTTTTAAAATAGCCCAAAATTCTTGAAAAAATTAAATGGGAAAGCCATCAAGACCAGGAGCCTTACCTTTCTTCATTTGGAAAATAATATTTTTTAATTCTGTAAGAGTTATGGGTATCATTAGCTAATTATTCATTTTTAACATAACCAATTGGGGAATAGAATAAAAAATACTCTTTCAGTGTGATCTGAACCTTGACCATTTTCATGAAATAAAGTAGCAAAAAGAGAAATAGCTTCATCATTAATATCCTAAAAAGAAGTTAACTGAGTACCTTGAGAGGAGACAATAGAGGAAATAACATTCCTACTTCTCCTATCGTTAACTGAATTATGAAAAAAGGAGTTATTTTGGTCACCCTCCTTGAGTCAAGTAATCCTCAACTTTTGCTTCCAAAAAATCTCCTCTCTCAATCCTCATTCATGAAGCTCCTGAGAAAGAGAAAATCTCTCCTGTAATCTTTCAAAAGTCATACCAAATTCTCTTATTTGAAAAGTGATGTCATTTAGCTTGTCGTGCACTTGTCTCTTTTGCCAAAAAATATTACCAAAGTGAAATTTATTCCATTGTTTAAGTTTGAGCTTAACAAATTGAATATATTTTTATATTTTTTGAATAATGTTTTAATGATAATTTTAAAATAAATACTTTAAAAAAGATATATGTTGATATATTATAGACTTTTATGTTTTAATTTATTATTTAAAAATTTACTTCAAATATTTATTTTTAAAAATATATACTAATACTTCTCAATGTACCTTCATTCTTTCTTATTTTGATCATTTTAATTTTTTTTATAGTAATGAATAATACCTCATCACAAATAAACTAGCATTAACTCTTTCTTTACTCAAATCAAAATTATGAGAAGAATAATAAATTACTTTTATTATTTCAATTTTAATTGAAAAAATCTATGATTATTTATTAATCTAGTTATATAATTTTGAATTAATCTTCATCAATTTGAATGAATTAAAAGAATGCATTTCCCTTTTAATTATTTTAATAATGAACAACCTTAAAAACTTTAATCTCCAAAATTTAGAACATTAATATTTAATGATTGTTTTTAACAACAAAAAATACGAAATCTACAACTATATTATTAAATTTAAAAAATTACAAATAAATGACATCGACCAACAAAATTTAAAGACAACCACTTAAATTTAAATTCTAAAAATTAAGAGCTCCTCATGATTTTATTTATCTTATAAAATTCCTTCCTAAAAGTATAAATTAGTTCATCTTTGTCGATAATTTAAAATGCGAAGGGGATGTAGCTCAGATGGTAGAGCGCTCGCTTAGCATGCGAGAGGTACGGGGATCGATACCCCGCATCTCCAGATCGTAGCGTGAGACAGTTGTTTTCGCCAAATTTACTGTTTCTATATTGCACAAATTGTTGAACCAGCCATTGTAATCTGAGTCTGCATTGTTAAGTAACAAATGCTCATATTTCCCGCACTCTACTCTGATTTATTTATCAGATGATAATAGAAATGACCAGCCAGAGCTGAGAAAACAGGGCAGATTTCAATTAGAAGCCCCATATGACCACACCCTTCAAACTAGAGAAACCTGATGGTTACAATTGTGGAGTTTTGGATTTGTTTTACCATTAATTTTTTTTTATATATTTACTTTTGAACCGAAGTGAGCTCTACTATGTGTTTGCATCATATTGTACATCTATAGGATATTGTGTTTTCTTGCATTTATTGCAACATGAGTTACGTTGCTTAGATTGCAAGTGTTTTTTTCCTCTTTATATAGCCTTGACCTTTCTATCCTTCGTAGTTTTTGTTGTTAGAGTTGAAGGCCTGACAATGACATCCACTGGTTCCCTTATTCAAACGCCCTTGGAATTTTGTATCCAATGTGTTCCACATGGTATGTCCTTTGAAACACCACCGGAAGTGGTTCTTCTAATTACTAATTTTGATAATGCTTGTAATTTGTACCCAATGTGTTCCACATGGTATGTCCTTTGAAACACCACCGAAAGTGGTTCTTCTAATTACTAATTTTGATAATGCTTGTAAATGGCTAGAGTATTCACTTTAGTTGGAAATTTTGTGGGTAGGGTACCCCATGAACTTGTATGCTCAAGGATTGGGTTGACAAAGATTGGAACCCACATGGGATCAAACTTATCACCATGCCAAACCTCACCAAAAGGTTTTTTTCTCTTTCACTTTGTCAAGGCCAACCATGTTGAGGTTTTCCTCAAGTGGGCCACCCTAACTTGTTTGTTCTTCCCTTCTAGTTTTGAAACCCTATCTACTCATGAATTTATCGTTTCAAATGAAAATTCCCTTTGAGTTCTCATTTGAGTCGAGTTGCATGGTTTTCCCCTACCTTGCTAGAGTTTTTACCTAAAATAACATCTTCACTAAGCATTATGGTATTCATATAACCTAAAAAATTATATTCAGCTCATCTCCACAAACATGTATGTGTCGAGATAGACCACTCCAAGGACTTCAAAGCCATTGTGGATATACAAGTTGGCCAAACTCGATATTCTCAACGAGTTTACTATATCAATTTTCCCAACACATGTTATCGTTGCTATTCCTCCAAGAAAAAGATTTGAGATTTTCCATAGGCATCTTTACGTCCAAAGCCTTCAGTACAACCCTTGTCAGGGCTAACACATCCTATAAAAGAATTAGGAAGGCTAGTTCATAGTGGTTAATCAATGTCCAACTAGAATGTCTCAAATCCAACTCCTAAAACCCCTAGTTTGAGGGTTTTGGCATCATAGATTGTTTCAAAACCCCTCAATGTTGGGAAATGTCCTATTTCCTTTCTTGTGGAGTCATTTGGTGAGGTGAAAATGCATAATCCAATAGTTGCACAACCACCCATGATAACAACCCGTAGCTATCCTTCACCTCCTATTGGGTAGAGGAGGTCTCTTAGCCCCTCTGGGCACTTGGAAGAAGGAGATTTTTTTCATCAAAATAGTAATTTTCTCAATTCATCTTCCAAATTGGAAGCTTTATGATAATAAATTGTTGCTTCAAAATAGTCATTCTACTCTAGATGAGTTGGGTAACAAGGAGATGAATTCAACACCCATTAATGAATTGTAATTCGTGGAATGTCCAAGGACTAATAGACCTTGCATGATTTTTTTTTTTATGATGCTCATCTTCAATAATCATATTTGGAAATTCTTTGCCTTTAGGAGGTCAAGGTGTCTATTTTTTCTTTTCAACATGTCATGTTATCTAGTCTTCCAGCCATTTTTTGTACATTAGCCATGAGTGTGGCCACATAGGGGTTGTCACCTTTCATTCCCCTACTTGGCATCAGTTATTATTTGATCATGGTTGTGACCCCACCAATTGTGTTCTATGGATTCTTTTTAATGTTAATAATTATTCATTTGGTGTTATTAATACTTGACAATGACATCCAATGGCTCCCTTATTCAAACGCCCTTGGAATTTTGTACCAAAGGTGTTCCACGAGGTATGTCCCTTGAAACACCACCAAAAGTGGTTCTTCCAATTCCTAATTTTGATAATGCTTGTAAATGGCTAAAGAGTTCACTTTAGCTAGATATTTTGTGGGTAGGGTCCCCTGTGAACTTGCATGCTCAAAGATTGGGTCAACAAATCTTGGAACCCACATGGGATCGAACTTATCACCATGCAAAACCTCACCAAATGGTTTTTTCTCTTTCAATTTGTTGAGGCCAACCATGTTAAGGTTGTCCTCAAATGGGCTCCCTTGACATGTTTGTTCTTCCCTTTTAGTTTTCAAACCCTATCTACTCGTGAATTTATTGTTTCAAATAAAAATTTCATTCAAGCTCTCATTTGGGTCGAGTTGCATGGTTTCGCCTGCCTTGCTAGAGTTTTAACCTCAAATAACATCTTCAATAAGCACTATGGTATTCATATAACCTAAATATGTAGCTCATCTCCACAAACGTGTCTGTGTGGAGACAGACCTCTCTAAGAACTTCAAAACCATTATGGATATACAATTTGGCTAAACTCGATATTCTCAACGAGTTTAGTATATCAATTTTCCCAACACATGTTATTGTTGCTCTTCCTCCAAGCATAAATTCAAGATTATCCATAGGAATCTTTTCACCCAAAGCCTTTAGCACGACCCTTGTCAAGGCTAACATATCCTATAAAAGAAGAGGAAGGCTAGTCCACAGTGCTTAATCAATGTCCAACAAGAATATCTCAAATCCAACTCCTAAAACCCATCGTTTGAGGGTTTTGGCATCATAGATTGTTTCAAAACCCCTTAATTTTGGGAAATATCATATTTCCTTTCCTAGGGAGTCATTTGGTGAGATGAGAATGCATAATCCAATAGTTGTACTACCACTCATGGTAATGGCCTGCTATCCTTCCCATCGTCCTATTTGGTAGAGGAGGGCTTGTAGCCCCCTTGGGCACTTGGAAGAAAGAGATTTCTTTCCATCAAAATGGCAATCTACTCAACTCATCTTCCAAATTGGAAGCTTTATGATAATAAAATTTTGCTTCATAATTTTCATTCTACTCAAGATGATTTGGGTAACAAGGAGATGAATGCAACACCCGTTAATAAATTATATTTCGTGGAATGTTCAAGGTCTAATAGACCTCACATGAAAATATATTTTTTATGATGCTCATCTTCAATATTCATATTTAGAAATTCTTTGCCTTCAAGAGGTCAAGGTGTCTAGTTTTTTTTTTTTCAGCAACATGTCATGTTATCTAGCCTTCTAGCCATTTTTTGTACAGTAGCCACAAGCATGGCCACATAGGGGTTGTCACCTTTCTCTCTCCTACTTGGCATCAGTTATTATTTGATCATGGTTGTGACCCCACCAATTGTGTTATATGGGTTCTTTCTAATGTTAATAATCATTTATTTGGTTTTATTAATGCTTGACAATGGCGTCCAATGGCTCCCTTCTTCAAACGCCCTTGGAATTTTGTACCCATGGTGTTCCACGAGGTATGTCCCTTGAAAAACCGCCAAAATTGGTTCTTCCAATTCCTAATTTTGATTATGC
Source organism: Sequoia sempervirens (assembly GCA_007258455.2). Taxonomy (NCBI): domain Eukaryota; kingdom Viridiplantae; phylum Streptophyta; class Pinopsida; order Cupressales; family Cupressaceae; genus Sequoia; species Sequoia sempervirens. The sequence goes on along the minus strand of VDFB02271358.1, from coordinate 1,243,080,557 downwards.
TTGTAAATGGCTAGAGAATTCACTTTAGCTAGATATTTTTTGGGTAGGGTCCCTTGTGAACTTGCATGCTCAAAGATTGTGTCAAAAAATCTTGGAACCCACATGGGATCAAACTTATCACCATGAAAAACCTCACCAAATAGTTTTTTCTATTCCAACTTGTTGAGGCCAACCATGTTGAGGTTGTTCTCAAATGCCCCCCCTTAACATGTTTGTTCTTCCCTTCTAGTTTTGAAACCCTATCTACTCATGAATTTATTGTTTCAAATGAGAATTCCCTTCAAGCTCTCATTTGGGTCGAGTTGCATGGTTTCCCCTCCCTTGCTAAATTTTTTTCCCTCAAATAACATCTTCACTAAGCACTATGGTATTCATATAACCTAAAAAATTATATGCGGCTCATCTCCACAAACATGTTTGTGTGGAGACACACCTCTCCAAATACTTCAAAGCCATGGTGGAGATACAAGTTGGCTAAACTCGATGTTCTCAATAAGTTTAGTATATCAATTTTCCCAACACATGCTATTGTTCCTCTTCCTCCAAGCATAAGATTCAAGATTGTCCATAGGAATCTTTGAATCCAAAGCCTTTAGCACAACCCTTGTCAAGGCTATCATATCCTATAAAAGAAGAGGAAGGCTAGTCCATAGTGTTTAATCAATTTCCAACAAGAATGTCTCAAATCGAACTTCTAAAATGCCTATTTTGATGGTTTTGGCATCATAGATTGTTTCAAAACAACTCAATTTTAGGAAATATCACATTTCCTTTCCTAGGGATTCATTTGGTGAGGTGAAAATGCATAATCCAATAGTTGTACTACCACCCATGGTAATGGCCCGCTATCCTTCCCCTCCCCCCTATTGGGTAGAGGAGATCTTGTAGCCCCCTTGGGTGCTTGGAAGAAAGATATTTCTTTCCATCGAAATGGTAATCTGATCAACTCATCTTCCAAATCGGAAGCTTTATGATAATAAAATGTTGCTTCAAAATAGTTATTCTACTCAAGATGATTTGGGTAACAAGGAGATGAATTCAACACCCATTAATAAACTATATTTGGTGGAATGCTCAAGGTCTAATATACCTCACATGAAAATATTTTTTTATGATGCTCATCTTCAATATTCATATTTAGAATTTTTTTTCCTTCAAGAGGTCAAAGTGTCTCATTTTTTAATTTCAACATGTCATGTTATCTAGCCTTCCAGCCATTTTTTGTATAGTAGCCACGAGCATGGCCACATAGGGGTTGTCACCTTTCTCTCTCCTGCTTGACATCAATTAATGTTTGATCATGGTTGTGACCCCACCAACTGTGTTCTATGGGTTATTTTTAACATTAATAATCATGTATTTGGTGTTATTAATGCTTGACAATGACATCTAATGGCTCCCTTATTCAAACACCCTTGGATTTTTTGACCCAAGGTGTTCCATGAGGTATGTCCCTTGAAACACCACAAAAAGTGGTTCTTCCAATTCCTAAATTTGGGAATGCTTATAAATGGCTAGAGAATTCACTTTAGCTAGATATTTTGTGTGTAGGGTCCCCCATGAACTTGCATGCTCAAAGATTGGGTCGACAAAGCTTGGACCCCACATGGGATTAAACTTATCACCATGCAAAACCTCACCAATTGGTTTTTTATCTTTCACTTTGTCAAGGCCAACCATGTTGAGGTTGTTCTCAAATTGGCCCCTTGACTTTTTTGTTCTTCCCTTCTAGTTTTGAAACCCTATCTACTCATGAATTTATCATTTCAAATGAAAATTCCCTTCAAGTTCTCATTTGGGTCGAGTTGCATGGTTTCCCCCTCCCTTGCTAGAGTTTTTACCTCAAATAACATCTTCACTAAGCACTATGGTATTTATATAACTTAAAAATTATGTGGCTCATCTCCACAAATGTGTCTATGTGGATATAGACCTCTTCAAGGACTTCAAATCCATTTTGGATATACAAGTTGGCCAAACTCGATATTCTTAGTGAGTTTAGAATACCAATTTTCCCAAGACATGTTATCATTTCTCTTCCTTCAAGCATAAGATTCAAGATTGTCCATAGGCATCTTTACACCCAAATTATTCAACATGACCCTTGTTAGGGCTAACACATCATGTAAAAGAAGAGGAAGGCTAGTCCACAATGGTTAATCAATTTTCAACAACAATGTCGTAAATCCAACTCCTAAAACCCCTAGTTTGAGGGTTTTGGAATCATATATTTTTTCAAAACCTCTCAATGTTGGGAAATATCCTATTTCCTTTCTTGAGGAGTCATTTGGTGAGATGAAAATGCATAATCTAATAGTTGCACAACTACCCATGGTAACAGCCTGCTATCATTCCCCTCGTCCTATTGGGTAGAGGAGGTCTCATAGCCTTCTTGGGTGCTTGGAAGAAGGAGATTCTTTTCTATCGAAATGGTAATTTTCTCAACTCATCTTCCAAATTGGAAGCTTTATGATAATAAAATGTTGATTCAAAATAGTTATTATACTCTATAGGAGGTGAATTCAACACACTTTAATGAATTGTATTTTTGGAATGTTCAAGGTCTAATAGACCTCGCATGAAAATATTTTTGTATGATGTTTATCTTCAATATTCATTTTTAGAAATTATTTTCCTTTGGGAGGTCAAGGTGTCTAGTTTTTTTTTTGTTCAACATGTCATGTTATCTAGCCTTCTAGGCATTTTTTGTACAATAGCCATGAGCATGGCCACATAGGGGTCGCCACCTTTCTCTCTCCTACTTGGAATTAGTTATTGTATGATCATGGTTGTGACCCCACCGAGTGTGTTCTATGGGTTCTTTTTAATGTTAATAATCATTCATTTGGTGTTATTAATGCTTATGCTCCCAATGAAATCGTGGAGAGATCTTCTCTTTAGTGATGGATCATACATTCAATTTTGGTCACCACTTGGGTTTTTTGTGGGGATTATAATATGCTTAAACATGCATATGATAAATGTGGAACCTTGCCTATGTGATGGATATCTAGTGAAAGAGAGGCTTGGTTTATTATGTGTAACAAGATCCCAATATTGGCCACAACCAAGATCATTTACCTTGGTACACATGGATCGATTTACGAGTAATCTCCAACAAGGTCTTAAATCAGCTCTATCATGCCATTATTTATGGCCAATCCTTCTTTTCATTTGTTAGTTGTTATTCCTTACTAGTGGAAGCATTGGTTGATCTTATCCTTTTGGCTAATTTCCTAATAGTGTTTTGTATTGATTGGTCTATCTCCATCTCAAAGCTATGAAAACTTGGTTCTTCCTCAACAAATCATTGCTTCACCATAAGGCCACATCAAATCATATCCAACATGTTAGGAATTTAGAGCCTTGTCCCATGTATGGGTCTAATCAAATAGCTTCCAGTGGAATGATGACGTCAATCACACTTTGTGGTTCCTCTATTTTTATGGGTGAAAAAATTCTCATTTTTCCATTGCTCTTTTGAGTCCACCACCCAAAAGCTTCACCTTTCCACTTTTTCTTTGGAGGCTTAACTATTGACCCAACCACCCAACTTTGAGTGGCTCAATTCTAGCAACAAAAGTAGATTTTTAATACCCATAAAACTCATGGAGCTCAAATCAAAGCTTGGATCCAATGGCTTAAGATTGGAGACAAAGTAAAAAAAGAGTTTTTTCAAGCCTTACAAGCCCACCATGCTTCTCATTACATCCAACATATTTGTGAGGGACAACAAATTTTTCAAGATTTACCAAATAATTTGCAAGCCTTTGTTTGAAATTATGAGCAAGTATTTTTAACTCAAGAATCCTCTCTGACTAGGAAATCTAATTTACAACAATGTATTTCTTTCATCCCTTGCTAGGTTTCCAATGCATAACGCACTTTGTGTAATATACTTCTCTCTCAAGATGATCTCAAAGAGGCTATTTTTCTATGACCAATGATAAAGTCCCTAGCTTGGATGGATTTTCTTATGAGTTTTATAAAAAAAAATAGGATACGATGGGTTGTGACTTGCATCATTTTTATCTTGAGGCCATGAAAACTAGATTAGTTGGAAATATGACATAAAACAATATCAAATTCATACCTAAGTTTGGGGATCTTGAAGAAATTTGTAACTAGCAGCTTATCATGTTGCTCAATGTCTCCTACAAAATCATTGCCAAATCCTTGGTCATAAAACTCTTCTCTACGCTCCTCTAATTGTTCATGCTGAGAAAACTTGATTCATAAAATATAGGTTCATCTAGGATAATATTACTATTTTCTAGGAAGAGATGAAATGGCCTCGTCACTCTCAGCATCCTACCCTTTTCATTAAAATTGAATTTTCCAAAGCTTATGATCGTATTGAATTGCCTTTCATTCTAGTCATGGTTCAAGATCTAGGGTTTGAACCAAGCTTCATTTATATGGTTCAAATGTTATTTTTATGCTTTTTCCTATATTACCATTATTGACCAACAATCTAGCTCATTTGGGCTTCATAATTCCATCTCTCAAGGATGTTCTCTCGCCTTGACTCTTTATGTTTTTGGCTACTTGATTTCTTAGGCAGTCTCTCAATCCTGTGTCAAAGGGATTTATCTTCCCAATTCTCTCTAGTAGCTAGTTAATGGTCCCTTTGTTGATGAATCTTTCCTCACTCCTTTAGGAGAACAATGTCAATCAAGCCTTGCACTACTTGGATATTTTTCCAGGCTTCAAGTTCTAACATGTAGTGGTAAAAGACCTAATGTTATTTTTAATCCTTCTTTCCCAAACCTGCATGGATTGGTTATTTTGGGTGGAAATAGATTGACCATGAGGAAATAATTTGATTATTAGAGATCCACTTCTTATTCCAAGCCTTTCCCACTGAGCTTTGGCAAGTTATTATTATGATTGAAAAGAAACTCCAATATTATATTATCAAGAATCTCTTATTGGGAAGTAAGTTTCAAATTTGTACTAAAATTCTTACAACCACCCATGTCTGTTATTCCTCATGTTGGGTTCCTTCTAAGGTTTCTTAATTAAATATTGAGAAGCTCCTTCATGATTTCCTCTAAGCTTCCAGTGATGGAAATCAAGACTTCCATTACATTTCTTGGGATTTATGTTGCCTACCTCAAGATGCTAAGGCTCTTAGTATAATCTTCATTTCTCCACAGAGCATTTCCATTTGTGCCAAATGGATTATTAGAGCACTTTAAGGTAATAAAGCTTGAGAAGTTCTTGTTTGACATTGCATTAGGACTATCATCCCTTTTGGGCACCCTACATGAAAAGGCTTGGGTTTATTTAGCCTTCTTACTATGTAGGAGCATGTTATTATAGAGGGCGTCATTGTTATCAAAAGTATTTAGAAATCCTGAGAAGTTATCAAACCTTGGCTTGGATAGGAAATATATAATTTTGTAAAAGGTTATCCATCAACCAATAATCCATATGGTGGTCTCCCATCCTCGGGTCTCAAGCTCAACTTTTGGCCAAGCTGCCTAGGATTCATTCTCTTCACTTTTTTAAATGTTAAGTTTCAACTCTTCAAGTTGTTACTCATTGGCCACAAATAATTTTCTAATAGATCCTTAGTTCAAGATTAAATTTAAGCTTTCCAATCAAGATCATAAGACTTTTCAAATAATTATTACTTATATTCCTCTCAAATGCTACATAAAATTGGGGTTTCTTCTCCCAAACCTTGGTAGAAATATTGGAAATATTAACCAACTACCCATGTTTGAAGGTACATAAGCCTTGTAAAGGATATTTGTGGCTTTCTCCACATTTTCCTATGGTTGAAAAAATTAACCATCATTGGTAGCTTCAGTCTTCTTCTAGAACTTGGCATCATTGATTTCAATTCATTTGGTCTACTATATTGGAACCTAAATTGGCTCATTGCCTAGTGCATCCATTATCAAGGTCTTTCAATGGGAAATCATCTCCTACACATGGACATACCTTCCCCTCACTATCCATTCTATGGACATTTGGAGAGCCTCAAGCATCTTTTTTTGTTCTTCTCTTGAGCACAAGAATCTGAAGCTGGATTTGTGACCTTTTCAAACCATCTTGTATTCCCCCATTCTATTGGCATACGGTTTTGCTAGGGTATTGGCCTTGTGTCTTGCATAATTGCACCCAAATATAGCATGCTTTCAAGGTGGATATCCTCTTCTATATTTGGAATTATTGATTTTTTTTTCCAATTGTAATGCAAATGTTAATTTCTCTCTTTACACCAAGGTTATGATTTGCTCTAATAATTTCATGCAAATTCAAGAGTAAGCTAACAATGTTATACTTGAGGTTTCCCATCTCCAGGAGTTTCTAGACCACTAGGGAAATTCCCCTTGCATCGTTGTAGGATTCCTCCAGACTCTTCCTCTCCTCCAAGAGGTTGTTGGCATAGTCACCAATAATTTTCCAAGAGAGACCATACATCTCAATCTCGTGTGGTTTAACATCATAATTGTTGAGGCTTTGTTGCTTGTGGCTAATCCCAGCCTCCCATGTAGAATTTTTCCTCTTCGCAAGGGTGTGGGGAGGTTTTTATCCTACTTTTGACAAGTTTCCTCATCTACAACTTTCTATTTCTCTAGTCTACACCCAACAACCTATCAAAGACACTCTTGAGGAGGAAGACATGCTCACTAATTGGGAGCCAGTCGATGATAATACTCCTATTTTTGGGGGTCAAATATTGGTGATAAAGATATTGCTAATGCTACATTGTATTAGTTGCTTAATTATTATGTTTTTTTCATATATGTTTTGGACTCAAGGTCTCGTTAGACTTTGTGAGTGTTCCCTTCTACCACTTTAACTTTTTTGTGAATATTGTATTGTTTTTATTTTAATATAAAATAAAGTAGGAATATTCATGAAAAAAACATCTCACACTTTAAATAGAATTAACTTCTAATAGATCAAAAGAATAGAGAACATTCAATGATATGCATAGATTTTAATAAATTCTTAATGAATAGAAAATTAAACATTTATAAGAATGAAAAAATAACACATAAAAAATTAATTAATTAAAGATACAATTGATAGTGATTGAAAGAGCTTGAAAACAAACAAGTTCACTAGAGAAGGGTGTAATTTGTTATCATGAATTCTTGAATAGAATGGGAGAATAATTGTAAAGGAGAAATGTGGGTACCTCAATGTGATGGAGATGGAGATTGAAGGGAGGCTAATCACTCATCACATATGATAAAAGGGAATGATAGAATTTTTGTTTGATATGATAAATATAACCACCCATCTATAATTATTTTTTAAATGGTTTAAAATATTATATTTTTATATTATTATAATTGACAATATCTAATACATTTATCTCTTGCTTTGTATTTATCACATAGAATCTTTGAATATTGGACTATGACATTCATAAATAATTTGAAATGACATACACAATTTTTTAACAATTAATGATATATAATAATTTTCCTAAGTATCTAAAACTATTGTACTCTTGCATTAATTAAGAAATAAACTTTCAAATTGTTGTCACTAGAATATCACATTAATATGTTACTAAAGAAAGGGTGTGTAGTACTTGTGGTTAAAAGCACAAACTTTTGTCACACTTTTAACCAACTAAATAGTTTCAAGTGAAACAGTTTCGCCCTAAATAGTTTCGAGCGAAACAGTTTCACCCAAAACTCTGTGGCGCATATAGTTTTCGGCGAAACATTTCACCCGAAACTATACAATCAAAATTTTATGTTTATAATTTTCAAATGTGTCTCAATTTAAATGTAAATTTTTGGTTGGAACCTTCTTTACTGAAATCCTTTCAACTGTAAATGTTTCAACCGAAACCATCCATGTGGCATCCTTATTGGCAACCACCTCATCCTTTTTAAGAATTTTCTGAAACTTTCCTCTTGAACTGAATATTTTTTCAATCAGAATGATTTTTTTCAAAAAACTAAAAATACCTTTTCGTAGAGTTTAGAGTCAAGAATCCAAATATGTATAAATTTTAAAATTTTAATTATTTGTAATATGTTTTTTTATATATTTCAAGTAGATTGCTATAATAAAATTAGGCTGATTATAAATTTTAAAAAATACTAAGACATTAAAATATTTTGAAAATATATAGTACACTAGAGGAGAGAATCCTCTCCAAAAGGGTATAATTTTTTTTTTAAATGATAAAAAATAGACAAAAGTTGACATCAAATAAAACTATCAAATTCTTGTAAGTTTGACTTTAAAATGTTATTACGAGTGTAGCATTGTAAATCATCACCCTTGACAATTTCACACTATGTATTGCTCTCCCTTAAGTTATTGGACCTAATTAATTACTTAATTTCCTAAATTATGCATTCCATAATTTATTTTAAACATTTTTTGATAATTTGCAAGAATAAAACAAATGCTCTCATTTAATACTTAACCTTCGACTCCTTAAGTTTCAAAAAATAGGCTAGGGACACTAGTGCCTATGTCCCCCTATTTTAGCTCCAAATTCAAATTTTTCAATGTCAACATTTTATAATTTGAAGTTCAAATATCTAAAGTTAGTTGTAGGGATTTAAATTTTGGGAAATTAGAGTAATAGAATATAAATACCTAGTTATTACATCATTTGAACATTAACAAAAAATGATCTAGCAAGTTGGAGAATTAATGAGCAAGAATTATTGTCAAGAGCATTATCAAGCAAGTCGAGAGCAACCATTAAAGGATTTATTACAACAACTCAAGATCCAAACATCATGTATGTGAGTAAGTTCGTGTTTATGTTTTCATATTATTTGTGAGATCTAACCCTTGTAGGTCTTCAAGCAATTCAAGGAAGATCCAAGCCTTGAGGAGGTGTGTATGACTTTAGTCCTTCAAGGAAGTCGTTAAAGGGTTAAGGAAGCCATTAAAGGGTGGTGAGTTGTAGTACTTTGTGAATTCATCATTCTTTCCTATCATTTATCCATTTATCATTGACATTGCCATTGTGGAAGTGGAAACACTAACATGAGGTTTGACCAAGGCAAGCCCCTAAATGGCACAACCTTTCTTCTCTATTTGAATGTGCAGGTTTTAGGTCTAAAGAGGATTGAAGGAAGTTTTAAGATCAATTATTCATTGTTGCAATTGAAACCCTACATCTTGACAACTCACAAAAACTCACTTACACAATTATCAGATTGTGATCTGAAAGTGCAACAAGCGAAAAATGAAAGCTAAAATTTGACACCAGAGGACTATGAAAATAGATCTAAATTTTTTCAACAAAGACAGTGGTGCTTGCAATGCCTATGTCCTACATTTTTTGCTCCAAGTTTATATCATAAGTGCATCGTGTCCTGCTAAGCCCATTTCTATAGTCTATTTTTTTCTATGATTTCTCAAATCTGTTGTATTTGTATCAGAATAGTAATTTGCATCATTAGGTCAACTGAATCATTATATTTCATCTTTAGTTCCATTTCACATTTGATCTAGGGTTTGCTAACTCACCTTTCAGGCTATAAGTAAAGTATATATCTTGTTCAAATCCATCAAACTCCCATCACATTCCATCACACTTCCACCACACATTTCATCCCCCTTTTAATGAAATTAGGGAAAGGTGTCCAAACCCTACAGTGAAAGCTCCAAGGTTTCCCTTTCCCTTCAATTCAAGGAAAATATTTATCAATGTTTTTCCATGCACTAGATATTGAAGTTATCTTTTTGGCAAAAAAACCAAGGAGAAAATATTTCTCCATAATCAGCTACAGGAGAAAAGATTTCTCCATAATCAATTCCCTCTACTTGGGAATAACCTTTCGCAACCAGCCTTGCTTTATATTCTCCACACTACCATCTAGACCTATTTTCTTTTTAAACACCCATTTGCAACCATAGCTTTTCTGCCTTTAGGCAACACCAAACTCCAGGTATCATTCTTGTCTAATGATGTCATTTCTTCATTCATGGCTTCCAACCAAGAGTTTACATCACATTTTAAATGCCTTTTATGTCCTAGGTTCATCATGCTAGAAATTAAAGCATAACAAGTAGACTCAATAAAGAAAACCCATACCTTTCAGGTTGCTTTCTTTCACGAGTTGACCTCCTCACAGGCTGAGGCTGAGGTGGTTCTTCATCTTCATCAGAACTTTCAAAACTACTTGAGCTCTCCTCAGATCGTACATTTTGATTTTTCAATTCCTCTTTATTTGGTGTCGAGGAATTGTGCTACATCCTTTTCATTTTCTGATTTATTCTCTAACTCAAATCTGATGTAGAAGGCTTCAACTCATGAAAAGTAACGCTTTTGCTGTACAAAACCTTCTCAGTCTCAGGATTCCAAAGCTTGTATCCTTTTATTCCAGCACTATAGCCAATAAAAATACACTTTACAGCTTTGTTTTCCAACTTAGATCTTTTCTCAAATGGCACATATGCATATGCCTCACAGCCAAAGACACGAATATGTCTCAGAGAGGGCTTCTTTCCAGACCATGCTTCCAAAGCGTCTTCTCAACAAGAGCAGAGTTAGGAGAACGATTTACCAAGTAACATGTTGTAGAGACTGCTTCAGCCCAGAACTTCTCCTCCAAGCCAGCACTACTCAGCATACTTCGTGCTCTTTCCATTACTGTCCTATTGAACCTTTCAACAACTCCATTTTGATGTGGAGTGTAAGGTGTATTCTTATGTATTTTAATCCCATGATCCTTACAGTACCTTTCGAATTCATCTGAACAAAACTCACCGCCATTGTCAGTCTTAAAATTTTATTTTTCTACCAGTCTGATTTTCTACAAGGTTTTCAAATTCCTTAAATCGACTAACACTTTTGATTTGCTTTTCAGAAAATATACAAATGTTCTTGAATAGTCATCAATAAACGACACATAGTATCTTGATTTAGACAAAGAAGGAACATTCACTGGACCAAACACATCAGAATGAATATAATCAAGCAAACCAGAAGATTTGTGAGGACTGGAATAAAATGAAACACGTGTTGCTTTCCATATATGCAATGTTCACAAAATTCAAATTCAAGGTTACAATCTTCAAGCCCTTCTACCTAGTTTTTATTTTTCAAGGTTTTTAAACCTTTCTCACTAATGTGGCCTAGCCTATGATGCCAGAGCATAGTCTTCTTGTTGGAAGTTTAACCTCCATGGTGTTTACTCCATTAGGAAACGTTTCCCTCATGAGTAGCTTTCTGTGACTTCGCAGAGACACTATTGCATTGAATAGCTTGTGCATCTAGCTTGTACAAGGTACCAATTTGAGCACCCCTAGCCAGCACCATAGAGCCTCTAGTCATCTTGCAGCCATTTCCAGAGAATGTGACCTGCACTCCAATATCATTCAGCTTACTTACAAAGTAAATTATGAGCCAGCCTGGTATGTGCATTACATCATTGATTCCTTCACTCTTCCATCAGGGAATTGAATTCTCCACGACCAACAATTTCCAAAGATGAATCACTTGCTAAGTACACCTTTCCACCATTGTATTCTTCATACTTCGGAACCAATCTCAATGAGATGTCATGTGGAAAGATGCTCCAGAATCAATCAAAGACATCATCTCGATGCCTGTGTAGCCAAAGCTGCAATGAAGGCATCTCGGCACTTTGAGAAGAATCATTGCGAAGAGTTCTTCTTCTTCTTCTCCTCCTTGTAGTCCTTTCAGACATGACCAGGTTGCCCACAATTCCAGCATTTCACCTTGGACTTCTTGCCAGGATACTTTGATCTCCCTTTTGATTTTGATCTGGATTTCTTGTCCTTCTTCTTGCCTTTCTCCTTTGGTCTACCTCTGACAGCAAGAGCCTCCTTTTCCATCTTAGAAGATTTTCTTCTAATTTCTTCTGATAGCAGAGAAGCAACAACATCTTGCATCTTGAATGTGGATGTTGTACTCCCAATAGCCATCACCAGATGATCCCACGAATTAGGCAAAGAACATAATAGTAGCATGCAACAATCTTCTTCTTCTATCTTCACACCAATAGATGCTAACTAAGAAATCAACATGTTGAAAGCATTCAAGTGATCAGCCACACCAACTCCATCCTGCATCTTCAAGTTGTACAGCTTCTTCCTCAAGAACAACTTGTTCACCAAGGACTTTCCTTGATAAATAGCACCTAGTCTTGTCCACAAAGAGGCTGCAGTCTTTTCTTCGTGCACATTCAGAACAACAGAGTCAGCTAAACAGAGCCTTATCAGCCCTTTTGATTTTCTATTTGTCGAGTCCCAATCTTCCTGCTTCATGGCTTAAGGTTTCGTTTCAAACACAACAGTCCAAAGATCTCGGTCCACTAATAGATCTTCCATTTTGAGTTTCCATAACTCAAAATTGCTACCATTGAACTTCTTTATCTCCATCTTTCTGAATGTGCTTGCCATCTTAATCTGTAATTAAATTATCAGACCTCTACTAGACTCCCACTGAAAAAGAATTGACACAAAAAACCCAACCCACTCACAAGGATAGCACAACTAGCCAGGCTCTAATACCACTTGTAAGGAAAGCAGAGATGCGGAAACACTTTCCTAACATCAAATTCATAGGGAAGAATGCAATGCAGGGTTTTTAATTTTCAAATTACAATCTAATTAAGACACACATGAAAGATTTTCACAAACAGAACAAATACACAAAGATAAATTGAACACCAGATTTACGTGGGAAAACCCTGTCGGGAAAAAACCCACCACACCAAGTTGAATCTCTTTGTATTTCAATAACAACAAAATTACATACAATCAGAGATACAACTCTCTGGTATTTCACAGTAGTTTCACTGTTCAATCTCTTTCACAGAAAATGCTCTCAACAACTCAAAAAAAATCTTCTTAGAATTCTTAACACCTTCTAATTTTATCATCTTGTTGATCCTTATCCGCCAATGCTCCATCGAAGAAATTTTCCATGCCTTTTCAATTTTTTTCTTGCATGCAGTTTTTCTCCAGCATTGCAACTGATGCAAAAATCCAACCGTCATCTGCTTCCTCTGATTGGTCCAGTGAGATGCCACATAGGATGGTCACACAGTCAAAGGCAATCAAACTTTGTTGGCATATCGGTGAGACATTAACAGTGTCTCCCCGATGCCACAAAGTATTCATAACGGTATTGACATAAGTCTCAACAGTCGGCAGGACAACATAGCGAGTGTCACAAGTCATACTGAATCCATCGATGTCCATTTCGTTCCTATCGGCAAGAGTTTCCCTTATTGGCGAGACTCATATCGAATGTCACAAGTCATATCGAACTCAGAGAAACCATCGACAAGACATACCGATCTCGCCAAGACCTCATATCGAAGTCTTCGGGTCATGTCGTCATGTGTTTTCCATTCGGCGTGACTATCACTCTTTGGTGAGACTCATATCGAAGTCACAAGTCACAATGATGAGTTATACTATCGGCAAGACACTTCGTTCTCGCCAAGACTTTCCACCGGCCACTTCATGTTACATCGATGAACATTCGCTATCGGCAATACTTATTGTTTTCGCCAAGAGGTTACTCCGAGCACACCTTGTTATCCCGAGTCGGCGAGACTTATCCAAGTCGCCGAGACTTTTCATCGAGCATCACCAAGTCTTACCGAGTCGGCAAGACTTATGCCTTTCGCCATGACCTTTCTCTGAGTGCCCCATGTGATCCTGAAGACTGTCGATGTGACTTATTCAAGTCGCCAAGACTTCTCAGTGAAGTCTTTTGTCACTACGAATGGACCAAGAGAATACTCCCATCGGCGAGACTTACCTTCTTCAATGAGACCTCTCCCCAAAGATCCGTGTGTTACTCCGACATTCGCTTTGACACCCAAAAGCATCCTTTGTCGGCGAGACATTACATACTCGCTGGGACATCTCACCGAAGCCCTAGCGTTAGCCCAATAAGATCAACTGTCACCCAGAGTTCTACCGATTGACAAAAGGTCACGCCAAACACAGAGAGTCACAGCGTTAGTCATGTCAGCAAACATCAACCCTGTCACAGCGATATGAACATTTCAAGAGCTTCAAAATAGTTAGTCGGCCAGACATCCGTGATGTCACACCGACTTTTCCTTCAAAGTACTTTCATGTCAGTAAGGATTGAGGCACATATTCCAACAATAAGGTATTTTTCAATTAACAATGATGAAGGGGTGTGGGGGGATCCCCCCCATGAGGGACCCAGGGGGATCATCCCCTAGGTTGGGATCCAAGGGTAGTGCCCCTAAAAGGAAAATTTTATTTATATTTTATTATTGTGAATCTAGACCATTCATCATTATGTCTCATTTTTTATGGCCAATATTTTATTAGCTTGACTTTCCCTAGAAGGAAACCTTATTTTATGAGGGCATTGTATTATGGTTGTGTATTGTGATGTATTCTAAAGTCTAATGAGGGTCGTATTGCCTCTAGATCTCAAAGTGGTGATACTCCTGTGAGAAGATTGCTTTGCAAGTATATTGTATTTTTTGTGATTTCTAAATAATATATTGGGTAGATTTTGGAGTGTGGGGTTTTTCTCCCGAAATGGTTTTCCCCATGTAAGTCATTTTGTTGTGGTATACATGATATTTGTGTATAAGTTTCTATCACAGTTAAAGATCTATAATTTTTTTGAATTATTCTCCGCTCAAGATTAGTGTAGGAAGTTATTTCGCTATCTTAGCTTCCTTACAAGTGGTATCAGAGCTTGATCACCTTTGGTTTCATTTGTGGGTTGTTGGATTTTTTTGAACTAATCCAGATTTGAGTGGGAGCTTGTGTAGAAGAAACTTTGTGATCTTGCTGCAGGAATTTTCAAATGGTAAGTTCATCAGGGAGAATAGAGGTGGATAAATTTTCTGGAAATAATTTTGAAATGTGGAAGCTAAAGATGGAGGATATGTTGATAGATCGAGATTAGTGGGATGTTATTGATGAGAATGTTTCAAGGCCTATAGATCCTACTCAAGCTACTCAATATGATGTTATGGACCATAAAGACAAGGGTCTAATCAGATTATGCTTGGAAGACTCTATTTTAATCAATGTTCATGAAGATACCTCTACACTAAAACTATGGAAGAAACTTGGTGAGATGTATCAAGCTAAATCTTTAGTGAACAATATTTTCTTGAGGAATAAATTTTATTCCTTGAGAATGGAAGAGGGTAGATGAATTACAAACCACCTGGACGCATTCAACATGTTGGTGGCTCAGTTGGCATCAGTTGGTGTCAAAATGGATGACAGAGAAATTTCAAATCTTTCTTTGTTCTTTTCCTGATTCGTTGGATTCTCTTGTTATAGCTATTGGGAGTACTTCTGTTATATTGAAGACTGAAGATCCTTTTCTTTTTGAAGAGATGAGGAGGAAGGTATCCATTAGTGCCAAGGAGGCCCTAAATGTTTGTGGAATACCTAAGGAAAAAGGCAAGAAGAATGAGAAGCGTGACAAATCCAAGTACAAGGGGAGATCTAAGTCTCTTGGAAAGTCCAAAGTTATCGGCTGGAATTGTGGTAAGCCTGGACATGTTCATAAGGGCTACAAAGAAGAAAAGAAGAAAAATAAGAAATTTGATTATGATTTTGAGTCTATGAAGGAAGATGGAAATGCATTCATTGTAGCTTTTGCAACTCGTGTAGGTAATGATGCATGGTTAATTGACTCAGGTGCATCTTTCCATACAACCTTTAATAGAGATTGGTTTTCTGAATATGAAGAATTTGATGGAGGTAAGGTGTACTTGGGTGATGACTCTCATTTAGACATTGTTGGTCATGGTAAAGTTAAAATAAGATTTCATGATGGTAGAATAAAAAGGATTAATGGTGTGTTGCATATCCCTAGTTTAGCACAAAAATTTGTATATGTGAGAAAACTAATAGATGCAAGTGTGCAGGTAGTATTTTCTGATGCAGGATGCAAGATGGTCAAAGGTGTTATGGTGATTGCTAGAGGTGTTAGATATGACACATTATATAAGATTGATGCATGCACTATTAAGTGTAATAGTACTTTTGTGAAAATCAAGTCAGTGGAAGAAGTGAGGGTTTCATCTTCAATAGATGGTCATGGCTTTTGGGTACCCAAGGGTGCTCTTTCTTCTGAATCAAAGTTAACTACAGAGAAAACTATGTTATGGAACCAAAAAATTGGCCACATTGGAGAAAAAGGTCTAAGGACCTTGAAAAATAAAAACCTTGTTGAAGGTTTGTCTTATTGTAATCTTGAATTTGATTTTTGTGAGCATTGCATTTATGGAAAAAAAAACCATGTTCAGTTTTACTTAAGTTCTCATAAATCTTGCGGTGTATTATATCTTATTCATTTTGATGTGTTTGGTCATGTAGATGTTCCTTCAATTGGTAAATCAACATATTATGTTACATTTATTGATGATTATAGTAGAAGGACATGGGTATATTTTCTAAAGAGTAAATCTAAAGTTTTTAGTTGATTTAAAGAATTTAAAGCAATGGTTGAGTTGCAGGTTAGAAAGAAAATAAAATGTTTGAAGATTGATAATGGTGGTGAATTTTTCTCTAATTTTTGATAGATTCTGTAAAGATTGTGGTATTCATAGACAAAAGACAGCTCCATATTCTCCACGACAGAATGGAGTTGCAAAAAGAATGAACAAGACATTGATGGAGAAGACTAGGAGTATGTTGAGTGGTGTTGGTCTAGAACAAAGGTTTTGGGTTTAAGTTATTATCCCTGCTTGTTACTTGATTAACAGGTCTCCTACATCAAATATGGTTGATAAAATTCCTATAGAGGCATGGTCAGGTTGCAAGCCTTTATTAAGACATCCTAGATTTTTTGGTTGTGAGGCACATGCACATGTTGCAAAGGAGAAGCAAACAAAGTTGGAGAACAAGGTTGTGAAATGTATCTTCATCAAGTACAGTTATGGTGTGAAAGGATACAAGCTTTGGGATCTTGTTGCACAAAAGGTAATATGTAGTAGAAGTATTATTTTTAGAGAAACTAAGTCTTCTTTTGTTACATTGCAGCTAGAACAAAGTAAACAAGAAGATGTGATTCAATTTCCTTCTACACCTAAGAAAGTTGAATTGAGGCCCATGGATAGATAAGAAGTTGAGGAGAGCTCATCTAGCTCTGAATCTGCAGAAGAGGAAGAACCTCCAACTCAACTTGTTCGTAGGTCTATAAGGAATAGACAACCACTTGAAAGGTATTCACCTAATGATTGGAGATGTATTTTTTCTTTGAATACTAACATGGATGAACCCAGATCAATAGAAGAGGCATTAGATATGAATGATGTAGAATCCTGGAATATTTCAATGGATGAAGAAATGATAGCTTTGAAAAAGAATGATACATGGGATCTTGTACCATTTCCTGAGGGACAAAATCCTGTTGGTTGCAAATGGGTGTTCAAGAAAAAGATTGTTTCAAATGGAAGTATTGAGAAATACAAAGCAAGGTTGGTTGCAAAAGGTTACTCTGAAGTTGAGCGTGTTGATTATGGTGAGATATTTTCTCCTATTGCAAAAATGACATCCATTAGAATTTTGTTTTTTATTGTTGTTGATTATGATTTAGAGGTTGAGCAAATGGGTGTGAAAATTGCTTTCCTTCATGGTGACTTGGAGGAGGATATTTACATGACATAGCCAGAGCACTATGTGGTGAAAGATAATAGTAAATTGATTTTTGTTACTCCAAATATTTGTTATGAATTACAAGAGGCCTTTCACCCATCCAAATTTGGCTAAGTCCTATGTCGGCGATGTTTAGCACAAATTTATGAACCTGGGCAGTGTTTTCCTTAGTTTATTTAACTTTCTGCTTCACCACCTAGTCTTGTATTCCTCTTTCAAATCTTTCACAAGTTAATTTCACCTAGGCAGTTTTAATAAAGTTCGTCGAACTCTCCACTTCCCCACCTCTAGCCGTTCTTTTTTGAATTTTTGAAAAGAAGTTGCAATAAAATAGTGATGGGAAAACTGACATATGCCATATAGCAAAGAAGTGATATTAAATACTCATCTACTTGCATGATTCTCACGGGGTTTTTAAGAAGGTTTCAAGTCATAGAAAAACATTCCTTATTGTAGTGTTGGTTTTCGAGGAGGAGACTAAAGAGACATATTGGTGCAAATCTTTAGCTATAGAGTCTGCCATTGGAGGTATTTACGTTATTTATCCCCTTTGAAATCTATCTTTCTAGGTTATTTGTCCTTTCATTGCAATTTGTTTGAATTGGTTCTTTCTTGAGCCCTAAATTCACGGTCATATGACTAAGCTCAAGTGCATGGGTTATGAGTATGTATTTGGACTAAATTATGAAGGGCCCAAGAATAGGGATACTCATTTAGGACCTGTGAATTTGAGTGAGTTGAGAGATAAATTTAATAGTCCAAACCCACCACCCATCACTCAACAGGTAATTAACAGCATATTAGTTGAAGTTGTTTCCTTCCCCATAGCAATACAATGTCCTGAGCTTATCCTGGAATGTATCAAACATTATAACTCAAAACAAGAGAAGTCAGGACAAATGACAACTGATTGGTGCTAAAAATTCAGAGGGCCACCTTTGCATCATGCTTAAATATTCCAAAAAAAAGATGATTACTCGTCTATGACTATGAAAAATTCCCATATCGAGATTTTTGTTAATAAGGGACTCTACAAGAATGAGATGGAGAAAAACTAGTTGACAAAACCAAAGAGGGGAAAATCTCAATTACCTCGGAAGCTACACAAAAATCATTTTGTGGAAGAAGTAATTGATATTGTGGTACTATTGCATAGAGTTGGGGAAATGAGGATGTACATGGGTTCGAAGAGTGGATATACTTTCTCATTCAAATTATGCTCTCAAGGCATCAATTCCTTGACTAGGAAAAGATTATCAGTGACTGTGTGCATAATTTGATGAATTTTTTTCTGCATAACAAGTTCTTCTATATGTCCTCATACTTAATTTATGTCATTCCCAATACTAGACCTTGGCCTGGATTGAGGCCAAGTGACCTCCCTCCCGAAAAGGTGCATGTTTATGACTACCTTGATAAATTGCAACTTAATAAAAACTTCCTTCATTTTAGAAGGATAAATGATACCTTCACCATGAGGATGGCCAGGGAATATCAGAATGTAGCTATCACCTAAAGCTATACAGTTTGTGAATTTTTATCATAGTCACTTCACCCAATTCCAGAGGTTTTCCTACATAAGAGTCGATGGTTTTGTATGTTTTCCTATTAAATTTATGAAGTATCTTAAAGATAAATAGGTCATGATCAAAGTGTGCAAGCAATTAGTAGATGTAAATAGGGTTTTCCAAGACAGGAGAAGAGTGACTGTTTGTTTCCCTGTTGGGTTCAGTCCCTATACATGTATGTCAATCTATGTCTGATGCTTTGAATAATGAGAGGGAGTTATCCAAATATAATTTGCATTCATATGATGAGTGTTTCCCTTTTGATTTGAAATATTATGTTAAGAACAATTTAAAATTAAATCCTAACTTCTTTCATTAGCCTAACTTAGAAGATTATTGGGCTAATTGTTTTGATGAATATGAGGTCAGAAGAAGAAGTTGGATAAGATTTTTTGTTGAAGAAATCATTATCTATGGCTTACACTGTGATCTACAATACATCATAGAGGATGGGTCCGATATGATAGAGCTAGTTTACACTGAATTGATTGAAAATCACCCTATTCCCACCATGGATTGGAGCATTAAGGAAAAGGAAATGATTGAAGCAAAGAACACTAATTTTTTACCTAGGACATAGGAGTGGTTGATCAAGAAGAGGATAGAACAGTCTCATCCTCTAACTAGGTCACAAAACGCTCAACCTTCTAGGAGTATTGCTCAACCTTTTGCAAATGTGAGAACAACTAGTACCACCTCACAATCTTTACCTTCAGGCACTCAGGAATATGGTGATGATAATCCACTTGATAAGAATATGTATCATCAGACATGTGGAGAGGATATTCTTGACCTACCTAATCTAGAAAGGGAAAAAGGAGGTGAACAAGAAGAAGAGGATCTAGGAAATATTGATATTGACTCCTCTCCTTGAGATGAGTCACCTATCAGAGAGGTGGAGATTCCAAAAAATTCAAGGAATACTCCAATCACATTAGATAAAACACCAGTGAACACTCCTCCTACGTCTAGGACATTATTTAAATCTTCAAGCTCTAAGGCAACTAATATGCCTGCTACACCAGTTTGGCTGGAAGAAACTTTTTCTAGGAAAAGAAAGGTTGTACAACTTAGCTTACCAAAGTAGGATATGGTAGGTCAATTATTGAAAAGGACCTCAACTCCAAAGCCAAAGAAATTGAATACTACAACATGGTTGTTAGATGATGTTGAATCAAGAAACCTACATTTGGAAATTGCACATCCTTCAGCACAAAAGGAGATTACCCAAGTGACTACAAGTGATTTTGAGGTTAATAAGATTGATCTTGGGCCTCCTACTCGAGATGGAGATGTTCAAAAATTTTAAGTATCTATAGTGAGGATGGTTGAACAATCAAAGAAGGATAAGGAAAGAAAAGATGAATTGAAAGCACAGGTTTGAGCTTTGACTGAATGCCTAAGGTCTGTCTTTGACCTTCCCCCTCGACCAATTTCCTCAGCTGATTCTTCTTCAGATCCTCTAGCTATGATTGGGGAAGAAGTTATGAATAAGATGAAAAGCTACAAAAACCTAGGTAAGGTTGTAGAAGAGTGGAATGAATGTTTAATCAAGAAGGGAAATTTCATTATTGTTGAGTCTCTAAAATATTTACAAGAAGTAAATGCCTTAAAGTCTACCCTCGGAGAGGAGATTACTACTGCTAAAAAGGAAGAAAAGACATGGAATAATTGTCAGATTGAGTTAAAGAAAATGTTTAACAAAGACATAGAAAAGTTGGTGGCAGAGCAAATCATACCCAACACTACAAACTCCTGTTACCTCGTATGGAGCAAAGGCGTAGAATGGAAGTTGCAAATCATTCGACAAGGTTTGCAAAAGCTTTGCTAAATCTTGGTTGAATGCATTGTTGTTGTAGATGAGGCACAAAGCACCTTAGTCACACTGGGGTTACAACAAGACAAAGGAGAAATCAGAGGATACAAACATCAAAGGGTTGGTAAAAAACTTTTAGAAATTAGTCAAAGGGATACTTGACTCTCATTCCTTTAATATTGAGAATTTAAAAAGATTTAGCAAATTACATCTTGTCTCATCCCAAGGGATTGATCTCATGAAGGCTTGTGGAAAGCACATTGAAGCAATCAAAAATACCTAGCGAGCCTGAAATGCGTGAATGACTAATGTGACCATCCCTCAACACAAGGATTTGTTACATATCATGAAGACTTTCCAAGCCATACAGAAGGCACCCATGGCACTCCTAGAAGAGAGAAATGAAGTGACACCGTCATGACTTTTCAATTGATTTATTGTAAACTTTTTTAGTTTTAATTAGTTATGGGAAAGAAAGAAGTGGTTACCTACCCGCTTATTTATATATATCTATTTTTCAAACGACAATTCTCTAGAAACTCTTTTTTGAAAACTCAATATTACATTAGACTTTCTTGCTATCTCTATGAATGGAATCGCTATTTTTCTATTTGCATTTAGATTGTGAAGATAATTTGATGTTCTTAAATTTTTGTGTTTAGGAGTATCTTAATGTTGTGCTTTACCTTTATGTGAGTTACACAGTTCTCTTCATAATTGATTTCATTTCCAGATAATATTGAGTGTGTTATCTTAATTTTCTAGTAAGATCCAGGTTAAACTAGTTTTTGTGCGAGTGTCCTATCTATATTTTGCATCTAATATTAGGATTCTTCCTAATATTGAGTTTTACCTTTACTACTTTTTGGTGAAAATCAAACATCGTGTTTATTTTTTGTTCTTCCGATTGATTGAAAATCTTGAGTGAGTTATACCTCGACAAAATTGAGAGGATATTTTCTCTCAAAAGGGTAAATATTCAAAGCTATTGGTTCTTTTGGCACCTTTTCAGGTTTAGGATTATATTATCTCAAGGTGCCCAATCTATTGGCCATAATATTTTTGGCGAGTCTATTGGGGAATCGAATTACAATAGTTTTGGGTTGCCTTATCTAGGTGTATTGTATGTGTAGTTCAAACCAATCCTAGAATCTCAAAGATTTACTAGAGGGGAAAGAAGTAGGGGTATTTCCGATCCTATTTTTTAATCCCTCTAAAGAAGTAACTTTTCTTATATAATTCCCTCTACGCAAAGGGTTGGGGCTAGAAGTAGACTTTCCTCTCCAACCAAAACACCATCAAATCCTTATACTCCCCAAGCCTTGATTTTACATGGGAAATTCCTCTCGGTAATGGTTAATATTTCTCCTAATATGGCTCACCAATAACCACATTCGCTTGTTCCTTGGGGTGCTACTATTGGTCCTTTGCAATTGGGGAATAATTTGCATGACTTTTCCAAAGGTTCTTGTAAAAAATTTCTGAAGTTTGAGGTGATGGAAATATTTTTCCCGAGGAACACATTGATGCTTTCTTTGTTGCATGCAATGTACTTGCAATACAGGAAGAAGATGTGGTGGTTAGACTCTTCATAGAATCTTTAGTTGATGCAGTAGCTCAGTGATTTTATAAATTACCTCACGGGTGTATTACTAATTGGGCCACAATGCACAACAAATTTGAAGCAAGATTAAAGAGCGTGTATGATGACCTAACTTTAATAGCAGAAGTTACTCAAATGAAGAAGGAGGTGAGTGAATATATGTAGGATTTCATGGCTAAATTCAATAGATTAGTGACTCAAATTAATGCCACCAAAAAACCATATGAGGAAATACAAAAAAAAATATTCATTAATGCACAACATCCAGATATTAGCCTTCTCCTTAAGAGGCAACCATCGAATACACTTGAGGCTACACAAGCGCTTTCCATTGAGTTAGAATATTATTTCATATCCATTGGGAAATGGAAAAGAGAGCTACATATGAACAAGGCGCTCCCGACCACATCCTCGAATCCTATGATTCAAAGATTGGCTAATGATATTATCGCTCTCAAATGGAAACTACCAAAAGGAAATCAACCTTATCAAGATATTTCAAGAAATGCAAATTTTCAACTTGTTGGTTATTTTTTTAGAACCAAACTTGATCTCAGTCATTACCTATGAATCTGCCACAATTCAATAACCAATAATGATGAGGATTGGCCAAAAAATAGGTAGAGATTTACTAGGCTTCTACCTCTGCACTTCAGGCTCTGTAAAACCCAGTAGGGTGATCCTGACAATGTTTAGATGATATTCTTGTGTCATTTTATTATGAACATTATGAAAAATAGATGCATTCATATAGGCTACTAACTAGATAAAATCTCTCAAGTATTTGGCTAACCCTTGAGCAAATATTTACCTAAAGCAAGGAATGATTGGTACTTCATACCATTTTACTACAATTAAAAGGTGTGTATAAGTGATTTTTCATTGAGATTTGTGTTCTTGGTTGTTAGGGTTAGAAAGCATATATCTACTAGTTAAATGCATATTTGATCAATAAAACAAAAAAATAAAACACACAAAAATTTATAGAAGAAACAAGACAACACAAAGAATTCAACGTGGTTCACCCAATCCTGGCTACATCCACAAAACCGTAGCCATCCAATGATTTTATTATCTAGTGTAAAACATATTACAATCTCGCTAATAATGCACTACTACAACCCCCATCCAAACTTCTTATAACAAGCTTTTTAGAAGCTTCCAAAATTAGGGTTTTACAAAGTTTTTTTTTTTTGGTGACAACACAAAAAAAATGGGGAAAAAAAAATTCTCAGGGGTTGCCACCCCAGAACCCCTACATGGGGCATAGCTCAACCCTGAACCCCAGCAAGGATACTTCAAGAGTGTACAATATAGCATGATCAGTCACCACATACCAACAATCTCCCACTTGGAGAATGATTAGGCTCCACACCAACACATTGGTCAAGTACAAGCCGACTCATTCATATCTAAGATAACCAAATTCATAGACCAGTGTTTTGTCCATGGGTAATGGATTCATATTTATAATAAATTGTAATACATTAGCAATTGAACCAACATTTATAGGCTATTGATATATTTCTTTGCAATACACAACTCATTATATCAGGAATAGAAACTACTTAGTAATCCTTGGATTCCATCTCACAAACCTATGATTTCATTAAAGTATTTAATTAGTCCTTTGAACTAAAGCAAAAATAAAACCATACATTCAACCAAAACAATTGAAGACAAATAAAAAGATCTTTGATCATCCTATTCATAATTTGAGAAACAAGATACATAGGAGAGAATTTGTTCCAAAACTTGTAGCTTTTCATTTATATGTTGTTGCCATTGTAAAACTATTAAGCACATTACAAACTAGAATGCATACCCTATACTTCATACTATTCTATTCATTTGTGCTTGACTTACAAAATTGTTCTTACGTGAGCTTAGTTTTTCCTATAACCAAAGACCACTAGAACCTTCAAAAAACTCTCTCTATAATTGGCCTTGAATTCCCATTTATAGAAACATGGGAGCAACAAGCTTCAGGCCAAATTACAATTTAAATCACATTTACATTTGACATTCAACTTCATTATAATTTTAAAATTCCCCAGACGGTTATATTTGCACCTTGCAAAAGGGGGAAAACGCATGAGACAAAAAATCTTTTCACTTGCTGACGAATATTTACCTGCCTTCCAAAAGGAACTTTCATCATTGTAGTAGCATAAAAAAATATAGTCCACATTAGCCAAAATACTCTCCACGTCAGCACTTAAGGCAAAAAAACTCCCAGCCAAAACTCTGTTTCTGCAATGGTTCATCATCTTCAGAATTAGAGTATGCGTGTCTCCTTTATGATTTTTTTGAAACCGAAGAATTTGTCTCACCATCATCAAAGTCTTCTAGACCTGTGAGTGTAAGGAGATACTGGGAATATTCTAGATCATCTTCAACCTCATCTTCTAGGACCACATCAGGTTCCTCTATATAAGAATCATAAGCCTTGTGGTCCTTATCCTTCTTTTTCACTAGGGACTTGGACAATTCCAATGATTTAGTTTCCTCTTTCCTTGCACTCTGTTCTTTTAGGAATGCACCACTAGGCTCACCCTGATCACAAACAACAACCTGACTTCTTAGGTTGTAAGTATTCTTGGCTTCACCCTCAATGAATATGGCAAAAGCTCTCTGCACCGCTTCTGGCTTCACAGACTTTTTAGACATGTTTGGCTCAATTATGGGTGTGTCATCCTAGGGTGTAGGCCTCTTGATACGTTTCTACTTAGGTTTCCTTTCTAGCATAATGCTTGACTCATTGGGCTTACTCATTTTAACAAAATATCAGGACTAGAGTTTGTAGATTTTCACTTACAGAGAAAGTTTCACTGGTTTATGCTCTCAGAAATAAACTTGTAGAACAAAAAAAGCTCCATACCTTATGCAATTCCTACCAATCCAAATGGGATTTGCAAACAACTAAACCCTCACCAATCCCAAGCATTCAGAGCTCACATACCTTTCAACAAATCACTAAACCAACCAACTTATGCACAATTGGCATAGAAGAAAGTGGATACCTGCTTACCCAGGAAAATGTTTTCAATACCTTTGCAATAGCTCACCTGATCTCCACACTCTTCCTTCTTTGGCTCTAGACCAATTCTTTAGCTCTCAACAATTGTAATTTTGAAAGGAAATTGGCTGACAACTATCTTTATGGAAAATTTTTGAGGCATGCCCACCATTAATGTTCAAGAGAAGGCTTGCATGAGCGAATTGACAACCAACCACCTCAAGTTTGAATCATAGTTGTTGATTATTTTGATTTAAAACATAATCAATGATCATCCTTGACCCTCGCTCCTTGATTTTACAACGTGTGCTTTAAAAACACTGATGAAACCCCAGAGAACCGTCACATTGTCATTTATTTACATTTTTCACCTCCTATCTGACAGCCATCTTATATCACTACTTCGGTCTGTGGTCCCTCAAGTGAAGCTGCGATGCATTGAAACTCGACGATGAGGGGAATATTCCATCACGTATTGCTAATACATGTTTCAAAACTTCATTGGAAAACGTGATGGGCTTAAGGCACAACAATTTTATTTCCCATCATTGATTCACTTCACAATAGTCAAAACACATTAGCAATGAAGAACTCCTAGCGATCGTTCAAGATCATACCACATGTCCATAAAACAAGATCAAGGGATGAGAAAGCATCACCCTTAGTAATATTTCATATCGGCAATGGAACATTTGAACAAAGGATCTCATCGCACATCATTGATTCATAGCTAAGAACTCATGAGCAATTAGCGACAGTGAGAAAGGTTAGCGATACAAAGGATATCACTTACATTGCTCATTGCTACTTTGAAACCTAAGGTTAAAACCCTATCCGCGATGAGTGATACAAAGGGAAACTGTTCATCGTGCATCACTAATTTGAGGCCAATCGTCTAAAGACAATCTGCAATGAGCCATATGTAAGGTGATGAATGATAACTTAAGTGAATCCATTATATACGTGCTCATATGTTGTTTTGAAAAGGGGACTACCTAGGACAATGCAAGATAAGGCCATAAAATTACTTAAGCCATTTTTCACAAATGATGTAAAGGCCAAACAAGGTCGAATAACCAACCTTATAAAATAAAAATATTTCTCAGACCTAGGCACATAGAGGAAAATTTCAGCAACGGTTAACAGGAAACCTAACCACGAGGGCCAGTTACTTCATGAACTTCAAAGACATAAGTTGTTTTAACCATGACCAGGAACTTACCATAGTAAGTCAACAAAGAAATAGACCAAAAGACCAAGGGTTTAGAAAAAGGAGAAAATCCTCAAAGTAAAGCAACTCCCCACATAAAACCCTAAACCCTAACCCATGATAAACCAAAAGGACCAAAGGAAAAGAATCTCCAGACCAGTGGAACATAAAAACCTGAGGGTTCTGCTAGTGGCTTCGATTAGGGATGCATGTCTCTCATAGGATTGGTGAGATTCTAGATCTCATGGTTGAAGCAGACCAAGCATAGGGACCAAAATCCAAGGAGTTTCCCAGACAAGGCAAGAAGACCAAACCAAAGCACACCAACCTATATACAAAATTTATAGGACTATACAATGTACATGGAAGAAACATACTGAGGAGAAGTATGGCTTCAGGAACTGTCCATGTGCTGGCAACTCCAGAAGTTCACCATATCAATACCTCTCACTCAGAAGCATTTTAGTCATATAGGCTTCAGCTTCATTTGGTGGCCCTAGGCCCCCAAAAAATGTAGAACCAACATTTACCTCTATCAAATACTTTACTTTCTAGTGTCTACATTGGGCCAAGTCTGAAAACATTTCCATTATAAACCTAAAAACCAATATCACCACTGACATGCTTAACCACGTCACAATGCTTTCTAATGCATCCATTAATTCAATCAATCTAACATTGGAAATTGAGCACCAACTGAAACCCATAGTTAATATGACTCCTAAGCTCATCTAGCTCATGTTCATGCTCCATTAAATAATCACCCATCTGGGCTGAGAAACTGAAACATTCATAGTCCATTTGACCATTGGCATCATAAAATTTGACATCAAAATTAGTTTGCACATCAAACATGAAAATTTCATAAAAACTTTGTTCAATAGTCCCATCTAGAAGCACATGCCCTAGCCCTTTGGAGACAAATTTCAACTCCAAATTTGAGAAATAAAAAACTCACATAAATTCTTGGAGTCATCTTCTATTTTTTTTCCTATGCCAGACAAGCATTCATCTTGTGTGATGAACAAGAAATGTTCATACACAGGCATATTCTCAAACTGATATTTGCATTCACCCAAGCATCTAAAATCCTCTGTGTTGTCACATGTTCCACCACTTTGGAAATATGGTTTATCAAAAACCATAGTATTTTTTCCCTCATTCATATCAGGATTATCACAACAAACATCATCACTAACAACATCCCATGCATCAAATAATATTTCCATTTTAGGTTCAGTAACATATTCTGAATGCATATTTCAAATCATAATTCAACTCAATGCAAAATGTTTCAAAGGATGGCTCAAATAATTCAAGATTAATAGGGTCAACAACAAAGCACTCATGTGCACAAGTTCCCTTACATGCATCATCAATTGATAAGTCTCCTAACACAAATGTGGGAGATTCATTTTTATCTGAATGTTGTTGATAAACAATCAAACAAGCCTCTTCATTCTTTCTCTCATCAATACACTTCTTGTTGAAAACAATCATGTCCATATTTGCAACAAAATAAACATATTCCATCTCCACTTCATATAAACAATCAAGAATAGCAAGAAAATGATCATGTTCATTAGCATAGTTAGCATTATCAACATTTTTATCATTTATGACACTGTTCTTAGAAACAGGATACTGAACACATACATTCTTATCTTCAAACTCATCATCATTCACAAAGTTAGCATACTCTATTGATAATAGTACCAGATCACATTCTAGGTATTCCTCAGATGGGATTTGTTCATTCACCTGTGAGAAAAAGACTTCATGAGCATTCATATTATTGCATCCTTCATGTGAAGATAGTACCTCTAAATTATCCTCATAAGAGGATTCACAATATTTAGAAAAATAATTAGAAACTTCACTCTCATCATGACCCTTGTCACAAGAAAACTCATCCTTACATAAACTATGCTCATATTTTTCATAGTGAAAGCTTAAACTTTCATCTTCAATATTTTGATTACTAATTTGTTATGAGACATCAACAACACTTGTAAGTGTATCATTACCCTCATCCACACAAATAAATGGATGTTCACTTTATGAAACACACCTTTCAATTCTCTGAACTACTTTTTTATTTTTCTCAATAGGGCAGCTACTATTGACACTTTGAGATATCATACTTTGTGCATAATCACACTTGGCTCCCTCAACAATCCTTATCCAATCGAGTGCCTGATCAAAACTATGAGGTTTCAATTCCTTTGGTAAGGGACTCAGTCTTGGCTCAAAGACTTCACAAAAAAAATCAATGCATGTTGAATCTTCAAGTCTGAAACATTTTGGGACTTCCAACAAAGCATCCAAAAACCTTGAAAACAGGTCATATGGTGATTCTCCCTTATGTCTTTTCATGTTAGACAATTCTTGAACAAAAGACATTTGATCAGTATTGCTTAAAACCTGTTGATATTCAACTTGGGTCTCACTATGATCTGTATGTTGTGATGATGGACAAATCAAGACAACAGAAACATCATCATCTTGACAATCATTTTTATTGTCATGAATTTCATTCATATGAGGTGTGCCAGAACAAAAAACACTTGCAGCCATGGCAATTTGATATGCTTGGTGTAATGTTGTAGGCTCTTTATCTCCGAATAGATAGCTCATTTCTTCATCAAACGCATCGAAATATATAACCAAACACTCTGCATCATTTGGTCTTAGATATTCTAGAATATCCCAGATTGCCTTTACAGTTATGAGATTGAAAGCTGGGACTAATTCATGTTCTTCTTTCTGGATGTTCATAAGTTTTTGTCTTACTAAAATTTGATCAATTCTCTCACCAAATTGTTCAATGAATGCTACCATAAACTCATTCCATGAAGAATAGAACACATTGGCAAATATGAAAACTAATCTTTGGCATCTTCCTTTAGATACTGAACAAATAATTTCATGACATCTTCAGGGTTTATCTCATAATCTCCTATCAAGTCCAAAAATGTTTGCAAATGCTTATATGTCAATTCTGAGCTTTTCCCTTTGAATTTTGGCAAATGTTCCCTAACAACATTTGGAATAGGGTTTGGGGAACATTGAATACAATCAAGATTTAATGGTTTATACCTTCCAATAGAAAATTTACTTTGACAACATGATAGGGGCTACACATTATTTTTGCTTGCATCTCACACCCCATAGGGATGTACAAATGAATGATACATTTTCTTACGCCCCTTTATAAAATTCAAACATCAACTCTTAGGATTGATCATTGCCCTATTTCTTTCTTTTACCATGACCTTAAGATATTACAATGCATAATTCAAATACATCTGTGTCTAAGGTCTCTCTAATGGGAAGATTTCAAGAACAAGCATACTTCTTCCACAATACAGAGGCTACAAATTATAACTTAGAAGTATGTAAAAATATTACTATCATTCCCTTTTTTAGTGCTTAATTTCACTTAGTAGGGAATCAAATTTTTTCCAAACCATCCAATATGGTTTTCATAACAAGTTTATACTTCTTGAGAACCAAAATATTGAAAATACTTGGAGATGTTGTAGCTACTATAAATTCTTCATTAATGTCTAGAAATATTTGTAGATCTAAAGTTGTCTTCACCATTTCATCAAGTTCCTTTTATAGAGTCACCACCTCTCTTCACATAGGACTGAACATAAATAATATGAAGTTCTTTCAAAGCATAATTTCGTTCTGGGTCTTCTTAAACAATAGAGTCATAAATCCCTTTATATTTACTGCAACACAACCCTTTCCAGGACAAAAACTTCAATATCTGAACCAGATTATTTAGATTCACCCAATTCTTAAATCTTTCCAAACAGTACTGGAGCCTTCCAAAATTCTCATTCTAGCTTCTTGTTGGGGTGCTTCACCATATGAGCTCAAGGCGAATTCATCTCTTAGAAAATTCATCTTAATTTTTCTAAATTTCCTCAAATAATGCACACTGGTGTAGAGATCTCAGAGTCACCACCCACAATTAATGGGGATTTATGAAAATATTCATGGAATGATGGGTAGATCTTGACATAATTTGCAAGCCTATAGTATTTATATCAAATCTTAGGTAGCATATACAAGAATTGACTCAATGACACTAAAGCTAGATTGAAGGATGAACTAATATTTACAATATGTCTGACTCTCATACTTCTAATCTAGAACTAGATATTTTCTATGGATTGTCCCCAAGAGAGATGCCAATCTATTGGTTATTTTTTTAGAACCAAAATGGATCTCAGTCATTACCTATGAATATGCCACAATTCAATAATCAATAATGATTAGGATTGGCCAACAAAAAGGTAGAGACTTACTAGGCTTCTACCTCTGCACTTCAGGCTCTGTGAAACCCAGGAGGGTGATCCTGACAATGTTTAGATGATATTATTGTGCCATTTTATTATGAACATTGTGACAAACAGATGCATTCCTACAGGTTGCTAACTAGATAAAATCTCTCAAGGATTTGGCTGAACCTTGAGAAAATCTTTACCTAAAGCAAGAAATGAGTGGTACTTCATAACATTATACTGCAATTAAAAGGTGTGTATAAGGGATTTTGCATTGAGATATGTGTTCTTGGTCAAGTATAGGCTGGCTCATTCATATCTAAGATAACCAAATTCATAGACCAATGTTTTTTCCATGGGAAATGAATTCATATTTATAATCAACTCTAATACATTAGCAATTGAACTCAACATTTATAGGCTATTGATATATTGCTTTGTAATACACAACTCATTATATTTGGAACAAAAACTACTTAGTAATCCTTGGATTCCATCTCACAAACCTATGATTTCATTAAAGTATTTAATTATTCCTTTGAACTAAAGCAAAAATAAAACCATGCATTCAACCAAAACGATTGAAGATAAATAAAAATATCTTTGATCATCCTATTCATAATTTGAGAAACAAGATACATAGGAGATAATTTGTTCAAGAATTTGTAGCTTTTCATTTATATGTTGTTGTCACTGTAAAACTATTAAGCCTATTACAAACTAGAATGCATACCCTAGACTTCATACTATTCTATTCATCTATGCTTGACTTACAAAATTGTTCTTACATGAGATTATTTTCCTATAACCAAAGACCACTAGAACCTTCAAAAAACTCTCTATATAATTGGCCTTGAATTCCCATTTATAGAAACATGGGAGCAACAAGCTTTAGGCCAAATTACAATTTCAGTCACATTTACATTTGACATTCAATTTCATTATAATTTCAAAACTCCCCAGACAATTATATTTACACCTTGCATAAGGGGGAAAACACATGAAACAAAAAATCTTTTCACTTGTAGAAGAATATTTACTAGCCTTCCAAAAGGAACTTTCATCATTGTAGCAACATCAAAAACTCTCATCCACGTTAGCCAAAATACTCTCCATGTCAACACTTAAGGAAAAAAACTCCCAGCCAGAACTTTGTTTGTGCAATGGTTCATCATCTTCAAAATCAGAGTATGCATGTCTCCTTCATGATTTTGTTGAAACAGGAGAATTTATCTAGCCATCATCAAAATCTTCTAGACCTATGAGTGTAAGGAGATACTGGGCATATTCTAGATTATCTTTGACCTCATCTTCCATGGCTACATCAAGTTCCTCCATATAAGAATCATAATCCTTGTGGTCCTTATCCTTCTTCTTTTTTGCTTGGGACTTGATCGATTCCCCTTATTTAGTTTCCTCTTTCCTTGCAATATGTTCTCTTAGGAACACACCACTAGGCTCACCCTGATCACGAACAACCCTACTTCTCAGGTTGTAAGTATTCTCGGCTTCACCCTCCATGAATATGGTGAAATCTCTCTTCATTTCTTTTTGACTTCGCAGACTTTTTAGACATGTTTGGCTCAATTATGGGTGTTTCATCCTGCAGTTTAGGCCTCTTGACACCTTTTTTCTTAGGTTTCCTTTCTTTCCTAATGCTTGAATCACTAGGCTTAGTCATTTTCATAGAATAATAGGACTAGTGTTTGAAGATTTTCACTTACAAAAAAAGTTTCACTAGTTTATGCTCTCAGAAATAAACTTGCAAAACAAAAAAACCCCCAGACCTTACACAATTCCTACCAATCCAAATGGGATTTGCAAACAACTAAACCCTCACCAACCCAAAGCATTCAAATCTCACAAACCTTTCAAAATTCACTAAACTAGCCAACCTATGCATAATTGATGCAGAAGAAAGTGGATATATGTTTACCTAGGAAAATGTCTTCAATACCTTTGCAACAACTTGCCTAAGCTCCACACGCTTCCTTATCTGGCTCTAGAACAATTCTTCAGCTCTCAGAAATTGTAATTGGGAAAGGAAATTGGTTGAAAATTTTATTTATGGTGAATTCCTGAGGTGTGTCCACCATTAATGTTCAAGAGAAGGCTCGCATGAGCGAACTGAAAACTAACCAACTCAAGTTTGAATCATAGTTGTTCATCATTTTGATTTAAAAAAAAATCAATGATCATCCTCTGCCCTCACTCCTTTCCTTTACAACTTGTGCTTTAAAAACAATGATGACACCCCAAAGAACTGCCACATTTCCATTTATTTATATTAGTCACCTCCTATCTGAAAGCCATCGCGTATCACTACTTTGGTTTCTGCTCCCTCAAGTAAATTTGTGAT
This sequence comes from Sequoia sempervirens, assembly GCA_007258455.2. Lineage (NCBI taxonomy): Eukaryota > Viridiplantae > Streptophyta > Pinopsida > Cupressales > Cupressaceae > Sequoia > Sequoia sempervirens. Next base: position 1,243,047,086 of record VDFB02271358.1, on the reverse strand, counting down.
GCATTAAAACCAATCGATGAAGGGAATATTCAATCGCTCATCACGGATACATCTTTTGAAACCGTGTGGCCTTAGGTGGCGCGATGGGCGCAAGGCACAATAGTTTTATCGCCCATCTCTAATTCACTTCGCAATAGTCAAAACACATTAGTGATGAACTCCTAGAAATTTTTAGGAAAAAGGTGTGTTGTACACCTTGCATAATATATTTAATGTAATTATTCTTGGGGCCACTTAATGTTGCATGTAACGTTGGGACATAAGTGAAGTTGCTAAAATGTAATTATTTAATATTGGGGAAAATAAATAAATAAAGTACCTAATATTAAATAAGGGGACATGGTTTGTAATCTCATGGTTTTAGTCACATGGTTTTGTGTAATACCACTTAGTGGTTTTGTGGGAGCTTTCTTCTATAAAAGCAACAACAAAGGTAGTTATTGTGAGATGCAATTTTGCATGTTAGCTCTGGTTAGCATTTCTGAGGGTTTGAAGCATGGCATAGGATGTGTGGTTGCATGCTTGTTCACATGGATAGTTTGGAGAGAGCTTGTTGCTTCAATGGTGTTCATGGAGACTCAGAAGATGTATTGTAATCTTTATTGTTGAATGATACATGAGAGATGGATGCTTTTGGAGGTTGGGATTTTCCCTCTTGAGGGTTTTCCTCGGGTATATCTTGTGTCATATTTTCATGGGTATGTTGTCTATTCTCTTGCATATGGATTCTAAATACTTAGATGCATAGATTTCTTTATGGGTTATGTGGAAATTGTCTTTAATTGGCTGCAAGTTTCCAACAAGTGGTATCAGAGCTTTGGTTGTGATTGTATAACCCTTGGTTGAGAAAAATCTTCTTTAAGTTTGAATCTATGCATTGTATGTGAGAATCAAAGGCATGGAAAGATATGAGGGTTTTGCAGGTTGTTTATTCCAAATTTGAGGGTATTGGGTTTGCTAATTTGATGGGTTGTTTACAGATTTGGAGTGTGAGAATTTTTGGGTGAAATGGTTTTCTTGGTTTTGCATTCAAGTGGGGGTTTTGTGGGGGAAAATTTTCAAATGATCTCATGTCCCAAAATAGACCTCACGGTTGGATCTGGGTTGGTCGAGAGACAAAAATTGATATATAATTTGACCTATTTTTGTTACTGTGAAAAATTGCAAAAAAAAATTGCCCATACCCTATTCGTATGAACGCTAAAATAATATTAATTTTTTTTCTCAATTAAATCGCCATGCAAAAGTTTTTATAAATTGATTTGAAAAGGCTTTTGAGAAAAGTTTTTAATAAATAAAAAAAAATTGTTGGGGGTGGGTCGCCCCACACCCCACCAGCCTTCGTACCCTATGTTTGTAGGGCTGACACCCTATAGCCGCAAGGTACACTAGCCCCTATCAGATGAGGTATGTCGCCGGCAGTTGCCCCCCTATTCGAAAAGTAAGCCGGGTCCTGCCATGGCGGGAGGAGCCCGCCACCCCCCAATGTGGGGTAAAAGAAATTTTTAAATAAAAAAAATTATTATTAAATTTTTCACCACTTATTTTAAAAAAATTCCACCATGGATTTATTAAATGGGGCCTGACGAAATTTTTATTATATGGGGATTAAATCGGATTGAATAAAAATTTCACGTCTGCCACCAGCTGAGCGGCGTCACTTGAGTGGGGCCACCACTCAGATACCTAAATTTTTTTGCCTCAGGTGTAAACTATAGTTTTACTTCCGAGGGGCATAACTTTTGCCCAATATGTGAGATTTTTGACTTCTTGGACTCGTTGGAAAGCTAACTCAGAGCTCTACACTTTGGTACAAGAAATGCTTCTATATTTTGTAGTTTTTATAATGTTTGCATGTTGGAAGTCAGGTTTTGTTTTGAGCTTCAAGAGGTGATATCGGGTGCATACAGAATCAAATTTTGGACTTCGAATAGTCAATGGAAAGCTTGTTCAGAGAACTACACAGTGGATCAAGTTTGGAGTTATTTTGGCATAGTTTATTTTCTATTTTCTTTATCTAATTTTTTTATGGGTTTCTTTGACTATGGTGATACTATGAGTTTATGGATGATCGGATCTTGGAGATTTGATGTTGGATTAATTGTATGCTCAGATGTACATCTCAGATTGTTCTATTTTTGACATGGTTATCAATATATGGTTGGATTTATATGCTTCATTGTTGTATCTACAAGTTGTGCAATGTTGTAGGCAGTCTATACTTACATGTTGCATTTATGACTTGGACATGGGTTGTCTTTGCCCATTGATATTTCAATGTTGATGCATGTTCAGTTTTGGTGGCTTGGTTTAGTCACTTAGTTTTCTAGTTTTGTTGTCATGTTGAGGAGGTGAGATGGTATTACCAAGTATAGTCATGATATGAGACCTATAATTATCCAGATATGTGGACACAGTTGGGTTGATTTTTTGATACATTTGGTGGTGATCATGGTATCATGGATGTTTCTTGTGCTTTAGAGACTTTGACATTTAATGATGGTTTATGTAGGTGCATTGTTGGTGGTGTTGGATTGGTTCCTGATTATGGTTGTGGCGGTGTATCTTTGTGGTATGAGGATCATGGTTTTACTTTTCCTTTTGGGAGCTCTTGTTATTTTTGAGTTCTTTGATTGTGTGAGGGCCTTTGGTTGATCTTCATGAGGAGATTTTTATCATGATGTCATGGATAGCTTGATTACACTTTTCAGTGGGAGCTTTTGGCAGTGATGGTTTTGGTGGTGATGGATATGTTTATGATAGTTTGGCGGTTGTAGGTATCTTCTTTGCTTAGAGATTTTGGTTTTATTTTTTATGTTACTAACATTTCAGTTGTGTGTGTAGACCTAGATGATCTTCATGGAGAGGATGGTTGTCATGATGCCATGTGTGACTTGGTATCACAGTTTAGTGGGAGTTGTTGGTAGTGACATGCATGCATCATTCAATATGGTTATCTTCATGTGATTGGGGATATGCTTTCTTGGTTTAGAGTGTTTTGCTATTATGTCATGGTTTACTCTTTATACACGTTTATAGTTTGGCATGTACTTGTTCTCTTAAGACTAGGATGTATATATGTTATGGTGCATGTGACCTCCTAGGAAGAGATGGTTAGATCATGTTGTCATGTTTATGTTCTTGATTCATGATTGGAGTTTTGACATTGATCTTGTGTGGATCTCTTGGTATTGGGTACATCTATAATTTTCTTGATTACTTCATGATGGTGCTATGTGTGATTTGGAGGTTGGAATGGATTGGTTGGTTACAGGTACTCATGGATACTTGGAGACATAGGTGAGGCTTGAGTTCTCTTATGGTTAGAGACATGTGTTGAGATGGTTACTCTTGATGAGTTTTCAGCAGAAAGTCTGAGGAGCCTACACCTTGGTTAAACATGAGTTCAACATGGACCTATGAGGAGAGTATTCTTGGATGAGTCATGATGACTTGGATGTCTTGGAGGAGCATTCTCATTCCTCACTCTTGGTCTACTCGGTAGTTTCACTTGAGAGGTATTGCTCATTGTTACTTTCAGATGTTTTATGTTTATGCTTTATCTTCTCATGCATAAGGATCTTGAGCTATGGATATATGGTTTTGTAGGGTTCATTTGAGGAGTGTTGGCATGTTTATCTCCTTATGCATTGTGATTACATTCATTGGTGTTGATTTAGGAGATGTATTGGGCTTATTTACTTCATTGGGAATGGATTTAGTTTGATCTTCTTTGGTTATGAGAGGCTTACATCCATGTTGATTACATGATACATATGTTATGTTTGATCTTGGAGATTGAATGGTTGGGTGTTGTTATGGCTTTTCTTTTGGGGTGTTGTGGAGGAGATCATACTTGACACAATTGGCTTTTAGAGGTGTATGTAGGATATTTTTCTTACAGGTTATTGATATACAGGTTTGCATATCATTATGGGTGATTCCTTGTTACTACATGATGTAGTTTACACTTTGTATATGATGTTATTGGTAGACTTGGTATGCCTTGATCTTTTTTAGATTTGCATTACCCATGCAGTGGGAGCTCTTGGATGTGTATGTCATTCTTTGACAAGTTTTGCACATGGAGTTTATGATTGCAGTTTATGGGTGTATATGTATATGGCATGAGTTTACTATGTTTTGTATACCTTGGAGGTATGGATAGTTGGATGTATTGGCACTTGTTGTGGGTGTTATTTCAACTTTGGGTTTGTGTATCTTGACAACTACTAGCGCATATTGATACCTTTGGATTGAGTGTTTTTGTTTGGGATATCAGTTGAGTAGGACTTATGCTTCGTTGTGACAAATTGTGTGGCTTATCTATTGGATGACTTCTTATCTTTGTGCATTGGCATGATGGAGGATGAGAGAATTCATGCTTGAGATGTGTTGAGGGTCAAAATAGCACAATAACATTAAACAAAATATTACTATTCTATTTCTCCTAAAAGAGAAAGATAACACATGGTGACCTAACTCCCAAGGTCTTGGTAATTGGTTCTCAATTATGTTGATATCGCTCAGTGGTTGATACAACTGTAATATTCAAGGGGCCTTTGTTGGTAACAAGGAACAGGACTCCATAGCATCAATTAGTCTATGTTGGGGGGGGGGGTTTAAATAAAAGAAAAATATGAATCAGAGCTTCAAATCAAAGAAACATGAGTAAAATTCTTACATATCCAGACATGCATATCAATAATGAGTGTTTATTCCACCTAACCATAACTATAGCAAGATGCAATCCATAGAATAAACTATGCTACTACATACATCCATAATGTTAATTCAAATACCATCAACATTCACTAAACTTACTTCAAACAAATCACTCACTCATCATCTAAAACACAGATCAAATGAATACGATAACAACTTCATCCACAGATAATCCAATGATATAATCTTGAATCCAGTTCCTTCTATTGAATTTCATCAAATAAGAAACAATTAAGCACAACAAAAATCACTAGCGTATGGATTGATCATGTACCATTAACCTTATCAAAATAGATCCAAACTTTAAAACCATAACATGAAAATGTATGAAAAATTGTAAAATAACCAATTTTTTACTAAACTTTTAGAGTATCTCTCCTAAAACATAGAAATCCTAGATCTAATCTCTATTTTCTATCATCAGGTGGTTGATCTTCCTTCAATTAGTTGACCTTTACAAAGTAGATCCTAATAATACATATAGGGTGCCACATGCACAAGTTTCTCAATTATCAATCAAGATCCACAATTAATGGAACTGAAACTGAACACAGAAGTGGACTCATGAACTCTTGTTCCAAGGCTAATTACTTTGTTCCACCAACAAGAAATATGATATTCCAAGAAGAAAGTGAAACCAACGGATCAAACTCAGAGTTGAGCTTATGTCAAAACCCACAAAAGAGGAGAAAAGCATATATTAAATATGGTGAAAGAGTCAGTTCACTTTTGCACTGAATGCTCAAGGATGTACTCGTCATAATTGGAGAACACCTGTTGAAAAGTACCCGAATCCGGCCCATCTAACCAATCACCTTCAAATTGTATCCTTTCAAATTCTGCAAAAACTAACCTTTGCATCTCCTTTAACTTGATTAACTCCCTTATAGGAGTTCTTACCTCCTCATTGATATCCATAAACTGATCTAATAATAAATTCTCCCCATCGTCTCCCTTTTGCATAATTTCCTCAAACCTACCCCTCCATCTCTCCCTTAGTTTATCCAAAGACAGACCTTCTTTGTTTGAGGAATCTAGGTTAATTAAAATGGCCACAATTGCCTCTAATTCAACCATCTGTTGATTCAAATATTTTCTCATTTCTCAGACTTCTTCTTGATGCCCATGAATAGCCCTAGACTTATACCTTATAATGCTCACAGTTTTTTCCACAAAATCTACATTACCATGCTCAAGAATTGAATATTCTAGCAAGGTGGACTTGGGCACTTTGCTAATATCTTCAAGCCTTTTAACACACTCCTTGTATTCATCATCATGCTTATTTAGATCCTTGGCCTGTTGATCTAGATCATCTTCCAATTCAAGAGTAGCCTTATGAATTTTAGAACCCTCAACAAGAACATCATCACTCCTAGTTGAGCTTATCCAACCATTTATCCATCATTCCTACCTTACTTTTCATTTGAACCAAATCATCTGCTTCCTTCTTTGTTAACAAAACTAGGGATTCAGGAAGAGCAGCTTGTTGGGAAATGGGACTTGAAACATCTTTCAAAAACCTATGAAGTTGATCCAATTGAGCCTTAAGCTCATCCTTCCTTTGTTTATCTTTGATCATACAGGATTTAGTTGAAGAGGCCACAATATCAATCAAACTCATTTGTTGGTTTCTTGTAGGCTTTCCCAAATTTACCGCCCCCAACTGATAATCAATAATTTGCATATCATCACGACTCTTCTCCATTATGGGTATGGCACATTCAACAACAATTTCTCCAGCATCAGTGAGCCTAGTAGAGTGAAGAACCTGGGCCTTCTTTTTAGGTTTCTCCTTCCCAATTTCTTTCATCATTTCCTCCCAATTCAATGGCTATGGTTGAACAACTTGTTTTCTTTCCAAGTCCAATTTTAACCAAGTAGGAGCAATAGGAGTAGTAGCTACCTGGGCTGAAGAAGAAGCAACAGTAGTGGAAGAAAAAGGTTGTAACAATGTAAGCCCCGGTTGAGAATCGACTTCCTGCACATTTTGTTGATCACTTTGTTCCTTTTCCTGTGCTAACCTTTCTGCTTCCTCTTTATCCTTTTTCTCTTGCAGCCTTTTAGCCTCCAGCTCATGCTCTAAACATTCATCTTCCTCTTTCTTTTTCTCTAATATTTGATCCCGCTGCTTCTTCAACTCTTCAACATAGTCCCATGCCTCCTTAGACTTCTTTTCATATTCAACAATCTCAACAGCCTCTCTTTCCCTTTTCAAATGTTCTTGCTCTTCCTTTTTCCTATAAGCCTCTTCTTGTGCCTTGAGCTTAGCTTCAATAGCTTCTTTTTCTCTTCTTTGTTGAGCCTTTTCCTCTTCAATGTTATGAATCTTCTGATGCATCATCAACTTATCTCTCTTCTTGAATCTTGAGATCCTACTCCTTTTGTTGTTGTTGTTGAGCTAATTCATCAGCCTTGACCTTATCTTCCAACTCTTTTTGCTTGACTACCAATTCATATTTTGCCTTGGCCTCCTCCTCTTGTTGCTTAGCTGATGCCTCAGCTTGTGCCTTGGCATCAACTTCTCTTTTTGCATCTTCAAAGAGTTTCCACTGATCTTCCTCAGTCAATATGTGTTTGGTCCCTACATCATCTATCATATCAAAAGATGTTAATACATGATGCTCTTTATCAGATGGAGTCTTTTATGAATCTGTTTCTACATTATGTATCTCAATTTCATCCTCCATTCACTTTAAGACCTTTGCTTCATCATGGAGGGATCCCTTTGGTGATTCTTGACCTAATTCTTGTGCATCAGAGGGCTGAGTAGATACCTCCCCTGCAGCAGATGTAGAAGCCCCCACCTTCGCAATTGTTTCATCTTCCTGCACCTCTAGAAGGTCTTGAGGAATCACCTCCTCTTGTGTATTAGAATGCATGAACTCTAAAGGTTCCTTAGGTGCCATCCTTCTCTTTTCCCTTTTATATCCTTGGGTGGTACCTGCAGCTTTCCTCTTCTTAGATGATTGAGCCTCAGCCTGATTAGTCCTCAAACTCACCCATTGAATACTCCTATCCAGCACCAGTCTTGCAATCTGCTTTATTTCAATTGTCTCCTCAGCATTCCAATCTATTGGATCAAGATCTTTAGTACCAATCTTGTCTGCATCATACCTGGGATCCAAAACTATCCCATCATCAAACAATGTTTCTGGAATGTCTTCTTTTATCCCAAACTCAACCATAAGTGGGATAGGTATCCTTTCATAAGTCTTTTTCCTAAGGTCATATTCATCTTGCAAGTCCTCCCAAAAATCCTCCAACAGATTAAAGTGCTTATCAAAGACACTGGGAAGCAAAAACCTCATCTTGTTCTTGGGGTCATAGTACTTCCTTGCAGTGTACAAGCCCAACTTTAAATGAACTAATTCATCACAAACAACCTTAGCTGCCTAAATGTGTGGACAGCTAAAGACTCCCAGCCTCATTGGAAACTTGTGGCAACCAGTCTTGTGTTTGTTGCCAAACTGGAAATTAACAGCCAAGGCTCGATAAATAAACTCCATTAGAATGATCCTATCACCACAACATCTAGGTATTAAATGGGGTTGACCATCAAAGCTTGCTAACCTGAAATAGGTGAATGTAGGGTACTAGATAAACCAATGTCCCCACTCATTCACAAAAGCCATTACCTCCCTACTAAGCCTATATCCCGCATCACCATTAATTTTTTTAATAATGACTTAAAGAAAGGAATCATTTAGCCTTCTATAATGTTGCTCTGATGCCTACAAGGTGAGTTGATTATAATATTCCCACACTCGCTTTTGTCCTTGGGCTTCCCCCAATATACCCACTATTTGAAGTCCAGGAAAAATCCCCACTCGGGCAGCTGCATAAACTACATAGGAGGTCATAAAGAAACTCTTGGTTTCTCTTACTTTTATCATTTGATTATGAATGTTGTCTGATATTATCATTGACCAATCAAATTGTTGCCACCCATCCAAAATAGTTTGGATGAAAGGAAACATCCATTCCTTAAATAGTGAAGCATCCCTTTTTCCAAACACCCTAGGAAGGAACATGATTATATCTGCAATCTCTTTACTAAAGTCTGCCCTCTTAGGCTAGTCTGGAAGCTTGGTCAAAGACTTCTTCTCCACCCTCATCCAAGTCTTATTCATTTGAAATCTATTCCTTTCCTTATTATCACTGTAAAGCTTCAAATCCTTCGCCTCATTCAATTGCCTGGGATTCTTGGGATTAGGTATATTAGACAGGAATTTGATCATTGGAGGCGTGAAGTCAATAATGACATTACCCTTTACATCCACACACTGCCTAGTAGCAGGGTTATATGCCCTAGCTGCTGCCAGAATCAACTCCAGACATTGGATAGATAGGGGGAAGAGTGCAACATGTGCCAGTCTGAATGTAACAATCCTTTCTATCCTTCCTGTGACCTGCTCCTCGGTGAATGTCTCCTCATGCAATTCCTCATAGTTAAAAGGGCCCAAATTGGTGTCAGTAACATCAGCCCAGTCGGAATCAATTTTTCTAGCTGTGAGGGAAACCTCCCTATGCTTATATCTCAAGGTATATGGAAGTTGTTCCACCTTGATGAAGTTTCACTTTGTTGGCTTCTCTGAGAGGCCTCATCTGATGCCCCCGACATTTCTTGATTCCTGCAACAACTTCCTGTATTAGATGAACAAAACATCTAGGTTATTCAATCATATAATCCCTTCTCCATCCTCCTTAGATAATATTTACTTAGTCAAACTATGCCTTTATCGGAGGCGGAACCGTAGAAGTATTAGGCATAAACAATATTTCTTATCATGTGGCGGGGTCGGGATCAAAACTGGATAAGAACCAAAAATAGGTCGAAAGCGGGACCGGAACGGGAACCGGACCAAAACCAATTGTTAGCTCCAAGTTCACATTCCGCTATGGATCTGGTTCCACTTAAGAATAAGGTATAAAGACACATCATAAAACGGGATTGGAATAATTCCAGCAAACAAAGAGCATTTCAAACAAGGTACAGTCATATGAACTTTAAACCCTAGGTCACATGGGCTTTAAAGGAAACTAGAAATAGCATAGTTTAACTCTCCAACAGCTCCTCCATAAAAAAAGATCATTTTGCCAAGGTTGTCGAGCAAAAACCCTAGTTCACTCGACACATTATTTCCGAAAAATAGGACACAATGAGAATCCCACACGGACCACACAAAACTGACGCAAGAGGACCAAAAATAGGGTTTCAAGATGAAATTCATCACCCAAGCAAGGAAACCCCCTCAAAAATTGAAACCCTAGTCAAAACAAAAGCACGAAAAAATGGACCTATCACGAAATTGACAGCAGAACAAACAACAAAACAAAACAACAAACGAAAGACAAACCCAAAACGAAATGGGACAGAAAAGAAAGGACCAAACAAATAGAACAAGAAAAGAAAAGAAACCAAAAACAAACATGCAAAAAAATTCACAAAAAAAAACCCTCCTACAAACATGCTAAAACAACACACCCAAAAGAACAAGCGGGAGAAGGAAAAGCAAAGAAACCTACCTCAAAACGCTCCTCAGGACTGACCAGAATTTAGCCAAGATTCGCCCCGCAATTCACCTCCGCGATCAAATCAATCCTTTCAATACATTCCTGATCATGGTTTGTTTAGACAATTTGAATAATAATGATAATGAGCCAGGTTAAACATGATTAAACCTTTAAAAATTAATTCGCGTGTGCAAACAAGTTGTATTTAATGCCATAAATGTGGTAGTTCGAGGACAGAGCCAATGATGTGAACAGGTAGTTAAGTCAAGTCCACATAACATCAAAAGGTAAGGTGGACTCGGATCCAAGTCAGAGACAAGATAAAGAAACCCATCCAAAGCTCCTTACTCAATTCCCAAACCCAGATCCGGTCCCCACAAAAAGACCGACTGAAACACGACACCAGAGACAGGGGCGGAGACAAAATTGAAATGGAACTTCACAAAGTTCGAAGTTCAATTCCAGGTCCGGATTCGGTCCCAACCAAAAAGAAAAGAACAAAAAACACAAGCACAAGGGAAGCGGGACTGGAGCGAACACCGGACCTGACCCAAACAACAAAGAAAACGAGCGAAGATGAAGTCAAAATGGGAACATAAAATGGAAACTTGAAAATTTCATACTTGCGTTCCAATCCCGGTTCCGCTTCCGCGAGAGAAAACATACAAACCACACAAGGAAACGAACAACAAACAAGAGGAAGAACCAACCCAAGAGTTTGTTGAAAACAACCAATAGAACAAAGGAGAAACAAAAGAGAAGACGGAATCGGAGTCGGAACGAATATCTGAACTAGAAACCTTGAAAGAGTTCCATGTTTAGATTTGGTTCCGGACCCACCTTCAACAAAGAAAAAGAAAGAATTAGGATCAAAACAAACAAATCCTAAGACCCAACCAAACAACCAAAGGCGAACAAAAGAAAAGAAAAGGGGGAACCCATTTTGTTCCAAAATAAAATAAAATGGGTAACAGGATGGTGGTCACTTTGATTCTTGTTATAGGTATCTTGATGGAGCACTTTGATTCCATGATGGTATATGTGGCTATATAGATTGTTCATTTGATTCATATTTTGAGGTTCCTTGTTCCCTTTATAAATGCAATGTATACAACAAGTGGAAGAATGTTAGGAAAAAGTTGTGTTGTACACCTTGCATAATATATTTAATGTAATTATTCTTGGGGCCACTTAATGTTGCATGTAACATTAGGACATAAGTGAAGTTGCTAAAATGTAATTATTTAATATTGGGGAAAATAAATAAATAAAGTAACCAATATTAAATAAGGGGACATGGTTTGTAATCTCATGGTTTTAGTCACATGGTTTTGTGTAATACCACTTAGTGGATTTTTGGGAGCTTGCTTCTATAAAAGCAACCACAAAGGTACTTATTGTGAGATGCAATTTTTCATGTTAGCTCTGGTTAGAATTTCTGAGGGTTTGAAGCATAGCATAGGATGTGTGGTTTCATGCTTCTTCGCATGGATTTCTTGGAGAGAGCTTGTTGCTTCAATGGTATTCATGGAGACTCAAAAGATGTATTGTAATCTTTATTGCTGAATAATACATGAGAGATGGATGCTTTTGGAGGTTGGGTTTTTTCCCTCTTGATGGTTTTCCCAGGGTACATCGTGTGTCATATTTTCATGGGTATGTTGTCTATTCTCTTGCATGTAGATTCTGAATACTTAGATGCATAGATTTCTTTATGGGTTATGTGGAAATTGTCTTTAATTGGCTGCAAGTTTCCAATAGAAATCAGTCAGGATCATACCACATGTCCATAAGACAAGATTAAGGGCTGAGAAGGCATCGCCCTTAGTAATATTTCATATCAGCGATGGAACATTTGAACAAAGGATCTCATCGCACATCGATGATTCATAGCTAAGAACTCATGAGAAATTAGCGATAGTGAGAAAGGTTAGTGATACAAAGGATATCACTTACATCGCTCATCGCTACTTTGGAACGCAAGGTTAAAACCCTATTTGCGATGAGTGATACAAAGGAAAATTGTCCATCACTCATTGCTAATTTGAGGCCAGCGGTCTAAAGACAATCCACAATGAGCGATATGCAAGACGATGACTGGGAACTTAAGTGAATCCATTATGCACATGCTCATATGTTGTTTGGAAAAGGGGACCGCCTAGGACAATGCAAGATAATGCCATAAAAGTACTTAAGCCATTTTTCTCAAAAGATGTAAAGGCCAAACAAGGTCAAATAACCAACCTTATAAAATAAAAATATTTCTTAGACCTAGGAACACGGAGGAAAATTTCAGCAACGGGTAACGAGGAACCTAACTACGAGGGGCTAGTTACTTCATGAACTTCAAAGACATGTTTTTTTAACCATGACTGGGAACTTACCACAATAGGTCACAAAGGAATAGATTGAAAGACCAAGGGTTTAGAGAAAGGAGAAAACCATCAAAGTAAAGCAACTGCCCACATATAACCCTAAACCCTAACCCTTGATAAACCAAAGGGACCAGAGGAAAATCATCTCTAGACTAGTGGAATATGAAAACCTAAGGGTTCCACCACAACCAGGAAATAAAACACTTCCCTTGCCTTCGACTCAACAGAGGTTGGTGATCAAGGCTCCTCTTGGAGATAATAAAAAGAGTGCACATTTTTTCACCTCACATTCGATCATGATGGTGTCGAATACCCTGAGATGAACAGGTTTATGCAGTTGACTACCATGAAATAAGTCATCAAAGATATGATAGAGGAACACTTCATCAAATCAATATGGTGACTCTGCAAATGGATACCTAGAATTTGAACCTGATGATGATAGAGGAGGGGATAGTCTACATCACACTGGATGAGCCCACTTATGTTGATATCACCAGAAGTCAACAACATAGCAATCAAAAAGGTACCCAAAATTCTTCTAATATGTTACTAGAGCTAGTGCAATTTTGAAAGGTGAAACAAAATGTAACTGAAAATTCTTTTAAAAATCCAATTGTATCATCTATGGAGAAAACAATCGGGGCCTTTGATATTGTGGAATTCTATAAAAATTCTAAGGTATAAATTTCGCAAGCAAAATATTTAAGTATGAACCCAAAAGAGTTAGATAGGTTGATTAAATATGTCAGGCCTAGGCATTCTAAGTCACATGTAGGTCTGGACAAGCAAATGGTTAGCTCTCAGAATTTGGCAGTCAATGTGGCGTCCAGTAGTAAGGTGTATATGCCACATACTTCTGAAAAGAATCCTAATCCTTTATATGTATCATTATTTGTGAATGGGTTCAAAGTTCATAATTGCATCATTGATTCAGGCACTTCTGATAATGTTATGCTTATACAAATTGCATGAGCTCTAGGGTTGGAGATGACTAAGACATTCGGGAAATGCTATTCTATGGATTCTAGACAAGTTCCCTTGCTCGAGCAGATTAAAGATGCTCAAGTTGCGCTTACAGCTTACCTAAGCAAGTGTCTCAAGCTAACTATCTTAGTCACACACATACCTACCAGTTATAGCATTCTTTTGAGCAGGAGCTTTTGTAAAGGTTTAGGGGGAGAAATACAGCTAGATTGGTCATACATTACCATACCTATTTGTAGTAGGAAAGTGCGCTTGGAACCTGAGCAAAAGGCTAAAATAACAGTGCTAAAATCTGAGGATCCTAAAGCACATATTCTTTTCGAAGAAACTGAATTTGGAAATTACATGCTCTTCTCGGATGAAGATAGAGGGAACAATGTGGATGTTTTAGATTCGAAACCTAAGCTTTGGATGATGGAATTTTATGGAAGCTATTCCAATTCTAGATCGAGGACGGGAGTAGTACTTATTTCTCCTTCTAGTGAGCAATTTCCTTTTGCTTATAAGTTGGAATTTGTAAATACAAATAATACTGCTGAATATAAGGCCCTTCTATTAGGATTAACCAAGGAAAAGGGTATGGGGATAAGAATGCTTGGTTTTGGGAGATGTAGAATTGATTGTTAAATAGGTGCAGAAGGTCTTTGCTATAAAAAATGAAAGGTTGAAAAATTACCGAAATCGTGTATGGACTTCCATTGAAGATTTTGATGCTTTTTCAATAGAAGTTGTTCCCAGGGAACTAAACTCTAGAGCCAACTCATTAGCAGTCTTTGCTTGCCTATTACTCCCACATCCAAATTTTGAAGACGAATCATACAAAATTGAATTAATTTATAGGCCCAGTGTTCCTGATAATGTCAACCATTTGCAGGTTTTTGAGAATGACAAACAGATTCAAGCCTTTCTAGAGAACGCTGAAGCTTTTTCCTAGGATTTCTTTGAAGGAAGTAGTAATGGATGCAAGGATTTTTCCCTAACGAAGTAGAGAACCTTAAATATGAGGTTATTCAATTGAAAGGTAACAAGATACCAAAAGGGCTAGTCTCTCTATAAGATTTATTTGATCACCATGATCGCTCCATAAGACGAAAGATGAATGAATCCATTAGTCACTTTAGAGAGTTTGAAGTGGTTAATATTGGAGATCCTAATTCCCCAAAAATGGTCTATATTGGGAAATTTTGTTCACTAGAAGAAAGGGAAAAATTGATATCTTTACTCATCAATAATAAGGAGGTTTCTGCTTGGTGCTATGGTGATTTGAAGAATTTCATGAATGACAAATTTCAGCATCATATTTCACTAAAGGAGGGGGAAATGCTTTTAGGCAGAAATAGAGAAACTACAATCCCAAAGTGAGGGATGCAATTTTTAGGGAAATCGACAAAATTGTAACATGTCAACCCTTCAATGTAGTAAATTTTTCTAAATTTACACCTTGCGAATACGTAAATTAGGTAACAAGTCATTGCAATAAAAAATTTCTTTCTTTTATTGAGAATATATGATCAAGATTCCATATCATATTACAATAAAGACTATTTCTTTACAATAACTTCACAAGTTACAACAAACAAAAATACATACATACATAGCTCCAAGATCCTTCCTTTCAAATCTTGGTTCTTTTGTCACCTGCTGTGGAGGAGAAGCATCACTCAGGTGATTTTCCACCAACTATAGACTCATAATGTGGTCCCCCACACATCTATCATTCGATAGATGGCCCTTCCCTTCAACAAATAGATTAGTAGAGTAGTTGATAACGACAACCAACTAAGCATAGTATTGTGTCCTACATAACTAGAACTTGTAATCCCACAATCTCTATCTAGCATGTAATACTTGATCACAATGACTCGACAGTGCAGTCTCGGTAGTCATACAAACTAGAGTTGAGTCTTGGAAATTCACACTACTTTGGCCAAAGATTTCTCATTCAGTACTTCAAATGAAGTGATCTATCACATACACTACTCAGGGTCGATTTGACTTAAGGCTATCTTAAGCTACGCATAGGTATTTCCTTCAATGGATAGTCCATAATCCCAGATAACCTATCACCATAATAATCTACTTAGAATAAACCTAATTAACTAGTAAGTACACAAGCTAGGTATATCCTTCAATGGATAATCGATCATCCCAGATAACCTGTCACCATAATAATCTACTTGGAATAAACCTACTTAACTAGTAAGTACACAAGCTAGGTATATCCTTCAATGGATAGTCCATCATCCTAGAGATATCATACATACTTGGATTAACCCTACTTACACGTAAGTACTTAAATTCCCTCCCATACTATATTATCTATCCTAGGAGTAAACACAAGCTTTCCTAGTTAAATCAATAACTTAGCTAAGTATACCGTATGTGGTTTTCATGTTCAATCATAGGTCTAGTATATAATACTAATGATAAACACCCATCTCCTACTATGGAGTACTTAAAAAGACATTATGAAAGCAACATAGAAACTTTAATTTCCTTTTCAAAATAATCTAATTTTTCTAATGCATATATTGGAAAAATACATCTCTACCATGCATGCAAGATTTATCATTCAAAAGTAAAATAACAAAGAAGAAGAGATCCCCATGCCTCTTATTGCTTATCCAAACAAATAGAAGCAATGCAACCCTCTCCAACAACAAATAGCTTGATAATAAACTTCTCAAGAATGTCACAAATAAATCTATCTCACAAGTTGATAGCTTCTCTCAAACAACAATGTTGCCTCTTAAAAAAATAGTACTTTCACACTTTCTCACTCTCAATATATAATCAGTATGGCTGGGAATAACACAGAATTATGGAATTGCAAAAGATGTGTAATCTCTTGGAAAAGAATGTGTCCCTTCCAAATGAAATGGCTCAGCTATTTATAGATAAATTTGGTCACCTCAAATCCAATAGTTTAGGAATGTTAATGGATAGCAAGCTCTGCAAAGCAACACATGAAACATATAGAAAAGGTGGTGACTTCTTAAACTAATACTCAACATAATCACCTATAGGTCAACTTGTTTAGTGACAAAAATCCAAAGACTAATTCAATCTGAATATGCTTAATTTGAATTGTCACAATGAAAACACATCTACAACAACTTAGATTCAAAGGTGTTTCCATTTTCATTATCTCACCCTCATATTTGGTGCAATTTAACTGCCAAATGAATCAATCAACTTCCATTTTATGACAACAAGTATCCATCGAACTTCTTAGAGGATGAATCGACTTGAACACAAAAATACATTTGACAAAGTCAAGGTTGGTCTTACTAATGGCGTCGACGAAGTCAAGCTAAACACAGATAGAAATACAATGTCATAAATTGTATGTCTTTCTCAATGGTAATTGGTTTTCTCAAACAGTCATAAGCTATTTAATCAACTTCATTAAACATAGTCAATAATGACTATTATTGACCTCCATTATCATAGTCTCTATCGACTATAACAACCTTTATAAATCGGCTTCAATTGAATAAGAGATAGTCAAATTATAATAACATATATATTATGTTAAATATATATATATTTAATACTATCATGTATTTATATATCTATTTATATATATAACCATTAATATATATTTACACACACACACACACACATATATATATATATGTACACGTATGTGTAGGTATATCTATATCGATGCATCTGTATGAGTGTGTCCATTCGCTAATGTACACATGTATCGATATACATAAACATATGGATATGTGTATATACTATACATACATACATATATATATATATATGTTCACATCTGATTCACATATAGCCACTCACAATTGCAATCATATTGATAAGTGTTTACGTGTGGTACATCTATACATGTGCATATACATGTTGTTAGATCCCATTGACATGCATGTGCATATATATACACATACTTCCACGTACATCCCACTTGTCAATATAATTGTAATAGTACAAGAAAGATCTTAAAAGCTCAAATAGATAAACATCAGCCAATAATGCATGTAGTAGTAAACAATAATCCCAAATGTAGACATAATAGCTAAGGATGAATTACCAACTTCTACCCACAAATTGACTCAACTGAATCATTCTAATGTGGTGTGTGTATATGCTCAAATAGTTTACTTTTACCAATTGCCTAACCAAGATCTTCTCCCGAGTGATACTTCCCCTCCGCCTGGAGGAATGGAACACATACCTGCATCCACTAACACATGCACACGACAATAAATTGTTCACAACACATGTAGTATACATAAACATCTCCAAAGTTAGAATAATAATCCAATAACCATCTATTCACATATATGCAATATTTCCCCATGAAATAACATCAACTGAGATAGCATAAAATGAGATAATATCAAATGAGATAACATTCACATTGATAACATGGTACGAGCACAATTTATTCATCTCCAGAATTCACATTACATTCACATTTTACCCTACATAGTAATAGTAAATAGTAATTACACAATTGGGGTGTAACAAAAATGTTGAAAGCTCAGATAATATACCCCATACATCATTCTACCTGGGTAGCGAACATTGTTCTAGTCCGCAAGAAGAATGGAGAAATAAGAATATGTGTGGACTTTAGAAATTTGAATCAGGGGTCACTAAAGGACAAATATCCACTTTTGAATATGGACCATATACTACAAATATTTGTTGGCTTAGAGATGATGTCCATGTTGGACAGTTTTTTTGTCTACAACCAGATTAGCATGGTTGGAGAAGATCAACATAAAACAACATTTACCACACCCTAGGGAACCTTTTCTTACAATTGGATGCCCTTCGGGCTCATTAATATAGGAGCAACCTTTTAGTGGGCTATGGAATTATCCTTTAGGGATCTTAGAAATAAGATAATTGCTATCTACCTTGATGACTTAACAGTATTCTCCAAGAAGATATTAGATCATCTAAAAGATTTGGAGCAAGTCTTACAAATATGCAAAGAACATGGTATATCCCTTAGGTATATCCCTTAATCCTAGGAAGTCCATGTTTGATATCACTGAGGGTAAACTTATGGGCCACATTGTTTCCAAAGGAGTGAGAATAGATCTAGAAAGATTCAAAGTTATCCTGCAACTAAGCCTTCCTTCAAGTAGAATTGGTGTAAAGTCCTTTTTCAGCCAAGTAAACTTCCTGAAGAAATTTGTCCCAAACTTTTCTAAAATCATCAAACATATTGTGGAAATGATGAAAGAAAAACAAATGTCCAAATGGAATGAAGCTGGGAAGCAAGCTTCCAATGACATTAACGAAACAATTTCCCAAGCTCCTGTTCTGGTCAGTCCTAATTTTAAGAAAGATTTCATCATTTGTACTGCTTTGCTTCAGAGCACACTATGTTTGCTATTTTTCTTTAGGCAGATGAGAATAATGTGCATGAACCTATTACTTTTATGAGCAGACCACTAAAGAAGCAAAAATTGAATTATTCTCAAATTAAGAAACATGTGTTTGCAGTAGTCAAGGCGGTTAAAGAATTTTGCTTCTATATTTTGCATTTGCACTCAATTGTATATGTACCAAATCCCGCAGTTAAAAGAATTCTGACTCAACACGATATCGACTGCAATAGGAGGGGTAGCTGGATTGCAAAAGTGCAAGAATATGATTTATATCTTAAACCCACGAAGCTAGTAAAGGGAAGAGGACTCTACAAATTGATGACAAAAGACCAAAAAGGATCAGAAGGCGATGAGGATCTACCCTTAGTGTTGACTATTAGTTTACAAGACAAATGGTTTATTGACATAGCTTATTTCCTCACCTATGGAGAATTCCCTAAATGCCTCTCAGGTAAGCAGAAAAGAAATTTAAAGTTAAAAGTAGCCAAATATGTTATCTGGAATGATACTTTGTATAAGCTTTGTATAGATGGAACATTTTTGAAGTGCGTGGATAAAGGTCAGCAAGAAATATTGCTCACCATTTTTCACAATGAAGCCTATGGAGGTCATTTTTCCTCCATTTTGACCGCATTTAAAAATTTTAGACATGGCTATTACTGTCTCAGAATGTTCAAAGATTCCTATCATTGGGTGGCCAGGTGTGAAAAATGCAAACTATTTTTGGGGAGACCTCAATTGGTGGCCTTACCACTCAGGCCTGTAGTGATTGAGGGACCATTCCAACAATGGAATGTTGATTTCATTGGGCCAATCAATCCTCAATCTAGTAGTGATCATACCCACATCCTCACATCTACAGATTACTTTACTAAATGGGTAGAAGTAGTTCTAGTCAAGAGAACTACTTCAAAGGTAGTTTGCGACTTCATTAAAGAAAATATTCTAGTACAGATTTGGAATCCCATACAAGCTACTCGCTAATAATGTAACCAACTTTTCTTTTGGTGAGATTTCACTTTTCTATTATGATTATGGAATGTCCTTATCTCGTTTGGCTAACTATTACCCTCAAGGGAATGGTTAGGTTGAATCCAACAACAAGAATTTAGTGAATATCATCAAGAAACTAGTAGATGAGAACCAAAAGGACTAGCATAAGAAGTTGTATGAAGCTCTTTGGGTAGATAGAACAACTCCAAAAAATGAAATTGGGATGACTCCTTTTGAATTAGTTTACAAGGTAGGAAGCGTACTCCCTCTACCATTGGAATTTTCTGCATGCAAATTGCAAACCCTCCATCAAAGATCATGAATTTAGTGATGCCCTAGAAAGGAGAGTCTTATATTTGACCAATATTGAAGAGAAATAGGAAGAGATGGTTGATAAAATAACCATGCATTACGCTAGATTCAAGAATATTTTTGAAAAAAGATCCTGACCAAGGAAGTTTATGGTTGGATATTTAGTCTTACTATGGGACAAATATAGAGGACCCAAAGGCACTCACAAGAAGCTCGATGCACTCTGGATCAATCCTTTCAAAATCACTCATGAGTGTGGACCCAACACTTTTTCGTCTAGCATACTTTGACGGTACTCCCCTACCTATTCCCTACAATGGAAATGACCTTGAGCTTTATCAAATTTGACTACCCCTCAAGGTCTTCTCCTCTACATAATTAGTTTAGGTTTTTGTTTCATTTTTAGTTTGTTTCTTGGGTGCTTGAGAGTATAGTTCATTTATGTTGACTCTGTTGCCCAATTGATAAAGCACTTATCTTGTTAAATTGTGTTTGGGTTCCTTGCTTCATCCTTGTTAGTCTTCATCCCCAATAAGAGCCACTATTACTCCAAATTTTTGCTATGACTTACAAGAGGCCTTTCAACCATCCAAATTTGGCTAAATCCTATGTCAGGTGGTGTTTAGCACAACTTCGTAAACCTGGGTGGTGTTTTCCTTAGTTCATTTAACTTTTCGCTTCACCGCCTAGTCTTGTATTCCTCTTTCAAATATTTCACAAGTTAATTTCTCCTAGGCGGTGTTTTATAAAGTTCATCAAACTTCCTATTTCCCACTTAAAGTGAGTATTATGTTAAGGTCTCTTAGACCAGGTGGTATATTGAAATGAAAGTTGAACTTTGATGGGCTTTTATAAAGTTCGTTGAACTCTCCACTCCCTACCTCTAGCCATTCTTTTTCGAATTTTTGAAAAGTAGTTGCAATAAAACAGTGATGGGAAAGTCAACATGTTCCATATAGCAAAGAAGTGATATTAAATGTTCATCTACTCACACAATTTTTGTAGGGTTTTTAAGAAGGTTTTAAGTCATAGACAAACATTTCTTATTGTTGTGCTAGTTTTCAAAGAGGAGATTGATGAGACATATTGGTGCAAATCTTCAGCTATAGAGTCTGCCATTAGAGGTATTTATGATATTTATCCCCTTTGAAATCTATCTTTCTAGGTTATTTGTCCTTGCATTGCAATTTGTTTGAATTGGTTCTTGCTTGAGCCCTAAATTCACGATCATGGCTAAGCTCAAGTACATAGGTTATGAGTATGTATGTGGACCAATTTATGAAGGGCCTAAGATTGGGGATACATGTTTAGGGCCTGTGAATTTAAGTGAGTTGAGAGATAAATTTAATATTCCAAACCCACCACCCATCACTCAATGGGTAATTAATAACAGATTAGTTGAGGTTGTTGCCTTTCCCATAGTAGTACAATGTCTTGAGCTTATCCTAGAATGTATTAGACATTATAACTCACAAACATGAGAATTCAGGACAGAGGACAATTGGTTGATGCTAAAAATTTAGAGGGCCACCTTTGCATCATGCTTAAAGATTCTACAAAAAGATGATTACTCATCTATGACTATGACAAATTCCCAAATTGAGTTTTCTGATAGGGACTCTACAAGAATGACATGGAAAAAAATTGGTTAGAAAAACCAAAGAGGGGTAAATCTCAATTACCCTGAAAGCTACACATAAATCATTTTGTGTAAGAAGTAGCTGATATTGTGGTAATGTTGCATAGAGTTAAGGGAAACGAGGATGTACACGAGTTCAAAGAGTGGACGTAAATTTTTCATTCAGATTATGTTGTCAAGGCATCAATTCCTTGACTAGGCAGAGATTATCAGTGTTCGTGTGCATAATCTAATGACTTTCTTTGTGCTTAACAAGTTCTTATATATGTCCTCATACTTAGTTTATGCCATTGTCAATACTAGACCTTGGCCTGGATTGAGGCCAAGTGACCTCCCTCCCAAAAAGGTGTCATAGGTTATCCTACAGAAGAGTCGGAAATTTTGTAGGTTTTCCTATTAAACTTCCAAAGTATCTTGAAGATAAATGGATCATGATTGAAGTGTGCAGGTGGTTAGGAGATGCAAATAGGGTTTTCCAAGATAGGAGAAGAGTGACCGTTCATTTCCTTGTTGGTTTTAGTCCCTATACATGTCAATCTATGTATGATACTTTAAATATTGATAGGGAGTTATCCAAATATAATTTGAATTCATGTATGATGAGTGTTTCCCTTTTGATCTAAAAGATTATGTTAAGAAAAATTTAAAATTAAGTCCTAACTCCTTTCATTAGCCTAACACTAGAGACTATTGGGTTGATTGTTTTGATGAATATGAGGTCAGAAGAAGAAGTTGGATGAGATTGTATGTAGAAGAAATCATTATCTATGGCCTAAATTGGAATCTACAAGACATCGTAGAGGATGGGTCTGATATGATAGAACTAGTTTACATTGAATTGATTGAAAATTACCCTATTCCTACCATGGATTGGAGCATTAAGGAAAAGTAAACGATTGAAGCAAAGACCGCTGATGTTTTAGCTAGGACATAGGAGTGGTTGATCAAGAAGAGGATAGAATAGTCTCATCCTCTAACCAGGTCACAAAACGCTCAACCTTCCAGGAGTACTACTTAACCTTCCCCAAATGTGAGAACAACTAGTACCACCTCACATTCTTTACCTTCAGGAACTCAGGGAGATGGTGATGATAATCCACCTGATGAGAATATGTATCAACAAACATGTGGATAGGATATTCTTGACCTACATAATCTAGAAAAGGAAAAATGAGGTGAAGAAGAAGAGGATCTAGGAAATATTGATATTGAATCCTCTCCTTCTTGAGATGAGTCACCTATCAAAGAGGTGGAGATGCCACAAAAGTCAAGGACTACTCCTATTACATCAGAGAAAACACTAGTGAACACTCCTAAATCTAGGACATTATTTGAATCTTCAAGCCCTAAGGAAACTAATATGCCTGCTACACCAATTTGGTTAGAAGAAACTCTATCCAGGAAAAGAAAGGTTGTACAACTTAGCTTACCAAAGCAAGATATGGTAGGTCAATTACTGCAGAGGACCTAAACTCCAAAGCCAAAGAAATTGAAGACTACTACATGATTGTTAGATGATGTTGAATCAGGAAACCTACATTTGGAAATTGTACATCCTTCAGCACAAAAGGAGATTATCCAAGCGATTGAAAGTGATTTTGAGGTTAACAAGATTGATCTTGGGCCTCTTAATAGAGATGGGGATGTTCAAAATCTTCAAGTATCTGCAGTGAGGATGGTTGAATGATCAAAGAAGGATAAGGAAAGCAAAGATGAATTGAAAGCACAAGTTCGAGCTTTGATTGAATGCCTAAGGTTTGTATTCAACCTTCCCCCTCAACCAATTTCCTCATCCGATTCTTCTTCAGATCCTCTAGCTATGATTGGGGAAGAAGCTATGAACAAGATGAAAAGTTGTCAAACCCTAGGTAAGGGTTTAGAAGAGTGGAACGAATGTTTAACCAAGAAGGGAAATTTCATTATTTCTAAGTCTGTAAAGTATTTACAAGAAGTAAATTCCTTAAAGTATACACTCAGAGAGAAGATTGCTACTGCTGAAAAGGAAGAAAAGACGTGGAATAATTTTCAGATTTAGTTAAAGACAATGATGAAATGGGACATAGAAAAGTTGGTGGCAAAGTGAATTATACCCAACACTGCAGATTCTCGTTGCCTTGTATGGAGCAAAGGCATAGAATGGAAGTTGCAAATTATTCGGCAAGGTTTGCAAATGCTTTGGGAAATGTTGGTCGAATGCACTACTATTGCAAATGAGGCACAGAGCACCTTAGTCACATTGGGGTTACAACAAGACAAAGGAGAAATCAAAGAGGATACAAATGTCAAAGGGTTGGTAAATAACTTTAAGAGATTAGTCAATGGAATACTTGACTCTCATTCCTTTAATGTTGAGCATTTGAAAATATTTAGTGAATTACATCTTGTCTCCTCCCAAGTGATTGATCTCATGAAGGCTTGTGGAAAGTGCATTGAAGCAATCAAAGATAGCCAGCTAGCCTAGAAGGTGTGAATGACTAATGTGACCATCCCTCAACACAAGGAGTTGTTACATACCATGAAGTCTTTCTAAGCCTTATGGAAGAGACCCGTGGCACTCCCAAAAGAAAGAAATGAAGAAACACCATCATGACTGTCCAGTTGCTTTATTCTAAACTTTTCAGTTTCAATTAGTTATGGGCAAGGTGTGATATGTATCTATTTTTCAAACTACAACTCTCTAGATGCTCTTTTTGAAAAACTCAATATTACATTAGACTTTGTAGCTATCTTTGTGAATGGAATCACTATTTTTCTGTGTGGATTTAGATTGTGAAGATAATTTGATGTTCTTAAAATGCATTTACAAGTATCTTAATGTTGTGCTTTACCTTTGTGTGAGTTATGCAATTCTCTTCATAATTGATTTCATTTCTAGATAATAAGTGTGTTATCTTAATTTTCTAGTAAGATCCTAAAGCCTTCTATTTATATTTTGCATTTGATATTGGAATGTTGGGAGTTAAAAGCAAACATCGTGTTTATTTTATTTTCTTTTGATTCATCTACCCAAAAAGAGGATATTTTCTCTCCCAAAAGGGTAAATATTTAAGTTGTTGGTTCTTTGGCACCTTTTAGGTGTAGGGTTATATTATCTCAAGGTGCCACCAATCAAATTGAAGAAATCTTTGTATGGCCTAAAACCTAGGATGTGGTACCATAAATTTGAAACATATGTGTTGAGTTTGGGATTCTAAATTATATCATTGTGTTTATTACAAAATTGATGGTAATCATTTCCTATTTATTGCATTATATGTTGAAGATATGTTATTTATTAGTAAAGGTATGGGCTAAATTTGAAATGAAAGAGCAACAAAACACATTCTTGGGATGGAAATTAGAAGAGATAGAGTGTATAGAAATATGGCTTGGCCAAAGTAAGTATGCCAACTCAATTTTATAGAGGTTTGGTATGTAGGATTGTAGAGCATTTTGTGTTCCTATTTCAGTTGGAAAAAAGTTATCTATTTTAGATTGTCCAACATCCCCATCAGAGATGGAAGACATGAGAAAAGTGCCTTACCAGAGTGCAGTTGGAAGTTTAATAAATGTTATGGTTTGTACAAGACCAAACATTTCCCAAGTAATGGGAGTTCTTTCCATATATATGTCTAATGCTGGTAGATTCCATTGGGATGCAGTTAAAAGAGTCTTCAAATATTTGTGTGATACCTCATATTATTCCTTGTGTTATCATAGTAATATGACTGAAGATGATATTTCCCTTGATATTCATAGTTATATGGATTCAGACTAGGCAGGTGATGTTGATAGTAGACAATCCACCAGTGCTTATGTGTTTACTTTATTTCGTGGTGCAATTAGTTGGATGAGTAAGTGACAGGTTGTGGTTGTTTTGTCCATTACTAAAGCAGAGTATATGGTACCTACTCATGCTTATAAAGAAGGAATTTGGCTTAAGAGACTATGTTCAGATATTGGAATAAAACAAGGTGTAGTGATAATTTATTTTGACAGTCAAAGTGTGATATGTCTAGCCAAAAACCCAACATTTCATGCCAGGACCAAGAACATTGATGTACAGTGTCATTTTGTTAGAGATATGGTCGAAGATGGTAGGGTGAAGCTAGTTAAGGTAGAGAATTTGATGAATGTTGTTGATTCTTTAATGAAGAATGAGCACGGAGAAGTTTAGATGGTGTTCAGAGACTATGGGCCTTTCAGCGCCTAGCAATTATGAGATTATGATTACACCCTTTTGTTGTCCTTGCAAGGTGTTCAACAAGTGGGATATTTTTTGAGAAAACATGTCTCAACCTTGCAATTACATAAGGTATTGTTCATCTGATCATGACAAGAGAAGCGTGGGGGGGATCCTTCCTCATGAGGAGTTCAGGGGGATCATCCCCTAGGCTAGGGACTAGGGGCAACACGCCTTGGTTGGGGCTCGGGGGTAGCACCTTTGAAAGGAAATTTTTATTTATATTTTATTATTGTGAATCTAGACCATTCATCATTATGTCTCATATCTGACGACCAATATTTTATTAGCTTGACTTTCCCTAGAAGGCAACCCTATTTTATGAGGGTTTTGTATTACGACTATGTATTGTGATGTATTCTAAGAGTCTCATAGTGGTTGTATTGCCTCTGATCTATGAGTGGTGATACTCCTGTGAGAAGCTTGCTTTGCAAGTATATTGTAATCTTTGTGATTTTTGAATAATATATTGGGCGACTTTTGGAGTGTGGGTTTTTTCTCCCAAAATGGTTTTCCCCATGTAAATCATTGTGTTGTGGTGTGCATGATATTTGTGTTTATTTATGTTTAAGTTTATGTAACTGTTAAAGATCTATAAAAGTTTTGCATTATTCTCCTCTCAAGATTAGTGTAGGAATTTATTCTACTACCTTAGCTTCCTTAAATAAAGGAGAGATGGGCATAGAAAGAGGGAGAGGTATCTAGATATAGATATAACTTGGGAAAGAGGGAGAGCTCTAGAAAGAGAGGCAAATACAGATATAGGTATAGAGGTCTATGAAGAGGGAGAGGGAGAGAGAGGAGAGAGAGGGATGGATATAGAGAGCAAGAGGTATATAGAGATAGAGACAAAGAGTGGAAGATAGAGGTAGAAATAAAGATAGAGGGAGAGGGAAAGATAGATAGAGAGGTAGAGAGGTAGAGGGAGATATAAAGATAGAGATAGGGAGATAGTGTTGGTGATGGAGCCTAATTATCTTCTTGATTTAGAGGATTTATTTCAGCTATATTTGGATCCTAGTTCTTGATAGGTGTGTGTGTGAGGGCTTACCCCCCACTATTATCATCAGGGGTCTAGGGGCGACAGAATTTTGTAGCCGCCCTAGTGGGGGTTTGGGGGCAATGCCCTTAAAGAGATTTTTTAAAAATTGTCATGTAAAACATAATAATGACTATGTAGAGGGGAGAGTGTGAGACTTGTACTTTTAATTCTAAAAATGCAAGTGCATTATATCTTTCTCATGTTAAGCACACTTGTAATATAACATGAGTGCACTATAACACGCTTGTGTTATAACGTGATTGCACTATAGCATGCTTATGTTTGTAATTGCCTTGGTATTGCCAACCCTGAGGGTTGGACATACATGTCAACATCCAAAGATGTATTTTTGTAAATAATAAAAATGACTAAATATCAAGCATGCTCTCCATCAAGTTTACATATTTTTAAATGTTGAGTTAAAAAAATACCACAATAATCTTGAGCTCTCTCTTAGCTTTCTAACAATGTATTTTTTAAACATTTCAAATATGTTAGGGTTCTGATCTTTAATTTCTTTTGCTAGTGTCTGAATTTTTTTATCGAAAACCTATGTATGGTATTTTTGGTTTTACCTATTCATCAAAATTTGAAACACGTTACAATTTTATAAACTAGACTCTATTCTATACATATTTAAAAATAATAATTTTTATTTGTTTCCAAAGTATTTAGGGGGGACCACCCTCAATTTTTTATTTTTTAGGAGTGTCCACTTTGAAAATTAGTAAAAAATCATAAATTCATTAAACACTCAATTTTTTATTTTCCACTTGACATGTCCACTTTGAAAATTAGTAAAAAAATGTATATTCATTAAAAAGTTAGTAGAAAAATTAGGCATAAATTACATGGTGTAAGCTAATTTTCAATTGAAGTGATTTTTGAAATTTTAAAAAATTACATTTTACGGGGAGCACACAATATGCTATATTATGGGTTTTTGACAAAAATATGAGCACTTTGTGTGCTCCCCCTATTTGAACCCCTTAATCTCCACCGTTTTAAAAAAATAGTAGTTTAGAAAGTAAATTCAAAGCACTACGACTCTTGTTCTTGTTGCATCTTCAAAATTTGAGCATAACTATATTCAATTTCTTATCCGAGATCATTTTTTATTGATTTAAAAAAAGGTCACTTAAGACCCCCTGTTGGTCACTCATTTCCATGCACTTACCATTTAGTTAACTCACAATTTACAAGCCAATCAATTTAACAAACACAAAATCATAAATTAAATAATTATCAACATATCAATCAAGTGAGTTAACTACCTAATCATCTCCACTCAGTTGGAAAATCGATTGCCACCTCTCCCCATCACACCCACCATTTGTGGATCCAACACATGATCCAAGATTTAATCTCCACCATTCAATTTCCTCTCAAAAATTCTATAAATTGGAGTTAAATCCTCTATTTTCATCATCTTAAATTGAGAAACTAGTTGTTGCAACACTAAGCAAAAAACATCACAAATCATTCAAGCACATCCACTCCATTGACAATGGTGATTTGTATACTTTTTATGCATGTGATTTTTACTCATTTTGTGTTGATGTAAATTGTTTTTTGTGCTCAATCAAAAGGTGAGAGTTTTGATTTCATTATGTGTTTGATTCATGTTGTTTTCTACTCTTTTTGTTCTTGTTTGATTTCACCTCTTAAATTTTTTGGTACACCTAGTGGGATGCGAAGCCATAATCACCTAATTTTAGTTTCTTATTTTTTTTCAATTTTTAGTGTTTTTAAAAAAATTCTAACTCCTCTTCCTAAGTTTATAGCAATTAAAGTTTTTTGTTGGAATAACAAAGTAATGAATGGTCATGCAATCTAATATGAAATAGCAGAATTCCTATGCATGCTGGATAGAGGTGAAAGACATTGTTCAAAGGTATGGAACTTTTTAGAGACATTTATGGTATTGATATATATTTATATCTAATTGCTCTAGTTGTAGATTGTTGCCAAAGGTATTGAAAATAACCTTTTAGAAGCACATATTTTCTAATTGGCTAATAGTTGAAATTGGGGATTCAAAATTGGACTAATAGTACAAGTTGTAAGCTGACTTTAATCGTCACATTTTTTACAAAATTTTATTTTAGTCATGGTTAAATTGTCGAAACATTTATTTTATTGAACTTTTAAACTAAAATATTCACCACAATATTCAATACCTAATTAGATTAGATTCACCTAAATTTTATAAGTTATAGTAGAAAATAAAATTAATTCACCAATAATATTGTATAATTATTGGTTACTTTAGGGCCATATCACCAATTTTTAATCACCACCATTGATTTTATATATAATCTAATGGTTGGGGTTGTATTCCATGGGTTAAAATGTATCCATGAAGCTCCAATTATCATCAAGCTCAAAATTTTATTTGGGTTGTTGAAGATTTATAATCTAATGGATGGGGTTAAATTTTATAGGCCAAAATGTACCCATAGATCTCCAATGCCCATTTGGCCCAAAATTGTATTTGGGCCCCAAATTGTATTTGGGCTCCATGGGCATTGGAGCTTTGTGAGTATATTTTGGCCTGTGAAATAGAACCCAAACCGGCAAATTATAAATAAAATCAATAGTGGTGAAAAATAATTTAGAGCCGATTTAAAATATTCAACATTTGTTTTAAAATATCAAGAAATTAAGAAATTATAAACATGAGCATTGCACTTTAATCACTGCCACCCTCATGCCCTTACTTTTTCATAGGAATTTTTTTAAAGGAAGGACATGCATGTGCTTATTTTTTTTCAAGATTCACCATGATTTTCTACAAATTTATAATGATTTTAAAAAAATGCCAATAAACTTCTTTTTTAGAAAAAAAAGAAAGATTCACCAATAGAAATTAATATATTTTTTTAAATGAAATATTCACAAGAATTTGATATCTTTTTTCAAGGGGGTTTATTAAAGTTATCATAGAGCATTGAAATTATTTTTAGAAGTGAACTCTTTCATGTGTTAGAACAAATATTATTTTCAACTAAATTATTGCAATATTAGATTTAGTATAAATGATAATTAATGGGAATCAAATCTTAGGGGAGAATTTAACAATGGTTTAAGAAAATCCATTGATGTAATTTGTGGGTCATAACTACTTTTGTTTACTTTTTTAGAAACATAATAGAATTGTTCAGTATTGTGGAGTAATACAATGTTGCACTCTCAAGTGTATGAATGAATGTTATATGTACAAAAATAGTAACATGAAAAAAGTTATAATTAAGGGGTGGACATCATTATGTTGATACAATATATAATTCTCTACGAAACCTACATTAGAAACAATGGTACCAAGAGAAATTGTGGTCTTAACTCATATTGGTCATCTAGCCATCAAGCTTTGTGTGTATACATTGTATATCATAAACTATTTTCTCCTATAATATTCTCATAAATTTAGCTACAATTATATCTTTACACTTTAATCTAGTCAATCACTGTCACCCTCATGCCCTTACATTTCTATGGGATTTTTTTAAAAGGAAGGACTTGCCATGGTAATTAATGCATTTACTTTTTCTTTTAAAGATTCACCAAGATTTTCTATAAATTTCTAGTGATTTAAAAATCACAACTAAATTATTATTTTTTTCAAAAAAGAAAAGATTCACCAATAAAAATTAATATTTTTCCAAACAAATGAAAGATTCGCAAGAATTTATATCTTTTTTCAAGGGGGTTTCTTAAAGTCTTTTTTTGATAAAAGTGACTAAGCCACTAAAATATTATTAAATAAAAGAAATTACATCAGTTCAAAATAAAACTCGATCCTGAAACCAAAAGAGCCCAAAGTAAACAATTGTAAATATGAGCATACTTCAAAGAAACCCAACCAATGTAAAAACCTAGAGAAGAAAATATGAAGCCACCCACCAACCCCCCGTCTAGTTTGACTAGACAAGTATGCTAAGCATTAGAATTATTTTTAGACTTGTGTTGAACTATTCTATGTGTTGGAACAAATATTATTTTCTACTAGACTATTGTAGTATTAGATTTATTATAAATGATAATTAATGGGAATCAAATCTTAGGGGAGAATTTAACAATGGTTTAAGTGAATCCATTGATGTAATTTGTGGGTCATAACTACTTTTGTTTGCTTGTTTAGCGACATAATAAAATTATTCAATTTATTCAATATTGTGGAGTAATACAATGTTGTACTCTCAAGTGTATAAATGAATTTTATATGTGCAAAAATAGTAACATGAATAAAGTTTTAATTAAGGGGTGGGCATCACTGTTTTAATCTAATGGGTGGGGTAAATTTCAAGGGCCAAAATGTACCCACAGACCTCTAATGCCTATTTGGCCGAAATTGCATTTGGGCCCCATGGGCATTGGAGCTTTGCGGGTACATTTTGTCCTATGAAATAGAACCCAAACCGTTAGATTATAAATAAAAGAAATAGTGGTGAAAAATAACTTAGAGTTGATTTAAAATATTCAATGTTTGATTTAACATATTAAGGAATTAAGAAATTATAAACATGAGCACTATACTTTAATCTAGTCAATCATTGCCGCCCTCATGCCCTTACTTTTTAATAGGATTTTTTTAAAGGAAGGACTTGCCATGGTAATTAATGCATTTGCTTATTTTTGTCAAGATGCACCAAGATTTTTTACAAATTTCTAATGATTTAAAAAAATCACCAATAATTTATTTTTTTTAATTTGTTTAAAGGAAAGATTCACCAATAGAATTGATTTTTTTTCCAAAAAATGAAAGATTCACAAGAATTTTATCTTTTCTCAAGGAGGTTTCTTAAAGTTATCACAAAGAATTGGAATTATTTTTAGAAGTGTTGAACTATTCTATGTGTTGGAACAAATATTATTTTCTACTAAACTATTGCAGTATTAGACTTAGTACAAATGATAATTAATGGGAATCAAATCTTAGGGGAGAATTTAACAACAATTTAAGAGAATTCATTGTTGTAATTTGGGGACATAAATACTTTTGTTTGCTTGTTTAGCGACATAATAGAATTTTTCAATATTGTGGAGTAATACAATGTTGTACTCTTATGAATGAATGTTATCTATGCAAAAATAGTAACACGAATAAAGTTATAATTAAGGGGTGGACATCATTATGTTCATACAATATATAATTCTCTACAAAACCTACAATAGAAACAATGGTACTAAGAGGAAATGTGGCCTTATCTCACATTGGTCATCTAACCATCAAGATTTGTGTGTATACATCGCATATCATAAACTATTTTCTCCTAAAATATTCTCATAAGTTTAGTTACAGTTACATCTTTACTCTCTAACTCATATTTTTAACTATTCGTCATCTTTTACTAATTTATTATTTTAAAACTAATTAATTATTTTTTTATCACATGTATGCTCTTTGTATGTATACAATTTCATAAACTTTGTAGACCACCACAACTAACACATGATCCATTTAAACATTATTTCTTAAAGAAAGCTTATCTATCCACTCTTTCCCATCACATTTGAAATAAAAATTGTTGATTTTGGTGGAGCTTCTACAATATATTTTGTGAAATATCATGAGTATGCAAAGTAATATTTATATGACATAAAATATCATAAAAAATAAATAAAAAATATGCATCTTACAACAACAAATAACGTGTGAATGATTTATTTTTGCATAATTTTTTTAGTCATCTCAAAATAACTTTGACTAATTCTTACTTGAGATAACTCTCCATAAATTTGTGATAAAAGTATGTTTGATTCATATTCAAAAAATGTATAGGATGTGGTTAATGATATTGAGAACTAATTATTTTTTTACAACATCTCTTTGATTAGGTGAAACTCTTGAGTTGTTTATTTTAATTGTTCACTTAATTCTCTCAAGGCATCAATTAAAACCTTGTCTTTGCATGGGATTCTACCTAAGAATGCTCATAGTTCAATTTTATTGGTATCTTCAACTCTTTCACCTCTCCTAATGAATTTTTCTAATTAAACATGTTTTTTTGTTTTATCGCTTACTATAGTTGATGTAAGAACATATTAGGTAGCATTACTATATTTAGAGCATGAGGTTGATCCTATTGATTGGTGTGTATTAATTAGATTCCTTATAATATTTTTTACCATCAATATTTGATGATCTTAGGCCGAGAATCTTCATAGTCTCTAAAATTTATAAAGATATTATTTCAATAACTAATTGGCACTTGTTATTTCATTTGACCTTCCAAAAAATATTTTCATATTTTGTTACCGATTCTTTGACAAGTGTGTTCTAAAATTTTATAAGATGGTTTTAAGATGTTTTTATCGATTTTAATTAGATACTTTGGTTTTTTGGGAATAATTTTAGGTGGTATTTTTATTAGCATGTGTTTTTGGCTTTCTATAGTAAGAAATTTTTGATTATTTTTTATATGATTTTTTTCAAATTTAGGAATCAAAATATTGTGAAGAATTGGTATTTCACGATCAATCATAATTTTATTGTTTCTTATTTTTATAGGTGATTTAGGACTTGTTTTTACACTCAATTCAATTGGTAATGACGATGCACCTTCACTGCCAACTTTTCTCATTTGACAAAATCATTTTATGTGATCCCTTTGTCTTTCTTTCTTTGTATCAATTTATTTAGGTGTTCTCCACTTGTTCCTTCCCATCGTAATTGCTAGTTCTTTCTTTCTACACAAGATTAGAAATATAACTTCATTCAAATTGTTAATTAAATAAAATATATATAATGATCACTCAAAATGAACATAATAATTACAAATAGACTCTTAAAATAAAAATAAATAATTATTAGTCATAAAAACTTTAAAAACTTATCAAATTTATAAATAGTAAATAAATTTGACAACTAAAACTTCAAAATAAATAAATAAATGTAGTATTGAATAATTGTTGATTTTTAATGCAAATAAATCATTTGTAATATATTAAATTGAAAATATCATAACAATCATGCAAAAGCTATGTTCAATGGTGTTGTGGAAAAAGTGTGCTATGTAATGCATTCATCTTACTATTCAAATTTGTATCCCCTTCATTCTAGGTATGATTTGGACATCCATTTTGTCTTCTAAGAGACTTTTTTTTTTTTCTTATTCAATAGAAACTTTCAAGTTTAACAACACCAAATTTACTTGTTTGAGAACAATATTTGACAAAATTCTTATCAATATGTCATTTTTCTTAATTTTGAATAATACACACAAATATATTTATATTTCTTTAATACATATTTATATGAGATGCAATTTTCAAGATACATTCATTTTCAAAAGACAAAAAAATATTTAATAAAAATATTAAAAAATACACAATTTGTAGCATTCAATCTTAGCTATATTTTTACCAAATGCTTTGTAAAAATATCTACTAAATATTATGTAATATTTTATTGATAAAAATAGAAACAATTTTATGTATTGAATTTTTGTGCACTTAAATAGATAAATCAATTTTACTATTAACAATAAAATAATTATAATTAATAACAAAATGCTTTAAGATTAAAAAATTTACTCTATATTTAAAAAATATAATTTAAAATAGGCATATTCTAGATGGAGTTTTTATTGCAACGGAGACCATTCACTATGGCCAATTCCAAAGAAAAGGCCATGTTTATCAAGCTTGATATGGCTAAGGCGTATGATAGAGTCTGGTGGTCCTTCCTTCAAAAGGTTCTGGTTGCTTTTGGTTTTGGAGAAGAGTGGATTCAATGGGTCATGAGTTGTGTTACATCAGTCTCTTTCTCCATTTTAATTAATGGGGAGCACTCTGATCTTTTTGGCACTTCTCATGGATTGAGTCAAGGTGACCCTCTCGCTCTCTTTACTTGTTTCTTTTGTTTGTTGAAGGTTTGGGGCACTTATTGAGAAGACATGTGGAGTTGGGCCTCATTCAGGGGTGGTGATGGGGAGGTGATTTACCCTCGCAGTCCAATTTGTAGTTTGTGGATGACACAACTTTGATGGGTATGGCCACTATTCGGGAAGCCGTGAATCTGTGTAGGATTTTGGATATTTATCTTGTGGCTTCAGGACAATTAATTAATGAATACAAGTCTTCCATCTTTTTCTTCAACACTTTGGATACCATTCAAAGGAGAATTGTTCATATTCTTTGGTTTCAAATTGGGACTCTTGTTGTATCCTACCTTAGGATTCCTATCTCACTAGGTAGGTTACCAAGGGAATCATGGCAACCTATTCTAGATAAATTTCGTGCGAAAGTTACTCAGTGGACCAATCGTTGGTTGTCCTTTGCGGGACGTGTTTAGTTGCTTAAATTGGTGGTTCAGGCTCTCCCCATCTATCCATGCATGATTCAGGTGGCCCTGATGGGTTTTGTTAGGGAGTTGGACTCCTTAGCAAGACAGTTCTTATGGGTTGGCAGCTTGTTGTCTTCTAAATGGAGCCTTGTTAAATGGGATATTGTGTGTTGTCCAAAGTAGTATGGTGGTTTGGGGTTAAGGCAGTCGTCGCTAGTTGGTATGGCTTTGGTAGCTAAATTATATTGGCAGTGGTGTACTGAGCAGGATTGGATTTGGGCCAGGATTTTATCCCATAAGTACTTCCAAGGTATCCCTCATAAATATATCCCTCGCTACCCTCTGGTGGGAAAGGGCTCAGCAATTTGGACCACACTCAAGAAAGGAGTTGTGCTTGTCAAGGAGGGCCTATTTTTGATATGCAAATGGGGGATGGAGGCTCAGTTTTGGTTTGATTCGTGGGATGGCTACCCCCCCATTGTTTCTCAATTTCCTAATTTTTTGAATTTGTGTCAGATATTTTGTGATGTTGGATGGTCAAGGGTGAGTGACTTTAAGCTACTATCTTTTCAAGGGCAACTGGTGAGAGAATCTCGATGAGTGGCCGATGGTGGGTATGGAGGAGGAGTGTGTGGTGCTTCATAATATTGTTTTTGGCAGACAATGTAGTTCCCTCATGGATGAGGATGTTCTTTCTTGGTCTCCTAACCCAAGGGGTACCTATACTGTTGCTTTTGGATATAGACGCTGCTTTCTCAGAGGATCGAGGGGGTGGAAGTTCCTTGGTGGAAGAAGGTGTGGAATAAGTTCTCTTGGTCGAAGTGTAACTGCTTTATTTGGACTTTGGCCATGTGGAATAGGTGTTTGACTTGGGATAATAGCTAGAAGCGAGGTTTTCAGGGCCCCTCTATGTGTGTTCTTTGTGGGTGTGGTGAGGAGGATTCTTCTCGTTTATTTTTTCAATGTCCCTTTACTTTGCAGCTTTGGCATTTTTGGTGGGGAGTTTGGAACAAGCCCTGTGTTCATGCGTCCTCTTTGGTGGATTTTTGGACTAGCTTGGGAAGACCACCCTCGTTGGCTTCCTTTTTGCAAGATGTATGGTATGTTGGGCCTATTTTCTTACTGTGGCAGGTGTGGTTGGAAAGGAAGAGGAGGATTTTCAGGGGCGAAAACCTACGGATCCAGTAGGTGTGGCACAGAATTTTAGGCATGATTCATGAGACAATTGAAGCTAAGGGGGAGGTGGTGTTGTTGTTGGAGAAAAGGGATGCGAAGATGGTGGATAGGCTAGGTATCCATGGGCTTTCCTCGACCTCTGCTTATTGCGGGAGAGGAAGGAAAGTGATTCAGTGAGTTCAAAGAGTGGAGAGTTGGCAGCCCCCTCTGATTGGCACTTTGAAGGTTAATACTGATGGTTCTTCCCAGGGCAATCCTAGACCTACTGGTGTTGGTGGGGTTGGCAGGGACTCTTCTGGTTTGGTGGTTTTCCTCTTTTTTGTCCATAAAGATTTGCAAACTATTAACCTTATAGAAGGTTGGGCGATCCTCTATGCTTTAGAAAGGGCCTACGCCTTGGGGTGGCGTAGGGTTATTTGTGAATCAGATTCTCAAGTTTTGATCAACTTGCTTAATGAGCAAAAGGTGTCTGATGTTAATTGGCAGTTGGCGGTGACGGTGCAGCAAATTTTGCAGATAGGTTCCTTGATGGAGTTGGTGTCTTTTGTCCATATTCCAAGGGAGTGGAATAGGACTGTTGATTGCTTGGCCAAGTGGGCTTCTGAGCATTTGGATGGCTGGAAGATCGAAGAATGGGCACAGGTCCCCCATGAGCTTTGTCTAGATTTGGAGAGCTGCGGACAGAGTTGGTGTTGATGCTGGTTGATTTTGTCTCTTTCTCTGTCTGGCTTGCTCTTTTGGGTTTCTTTAGACTTTAGCCCTTTGCTTTTATGTAATGCTTTGTTCTCAGGTTCAACAAAGTTTTTACCCCTTTTTATTAAAAAAAATATAATTTAAAATAACTCTTAAATAATTAAAATAAATCTATATTATTATAATATCTTACATTAATATATATTATACATAGAACTTCATATTATATTAAAAAACCTTTCTTTTTATATATAGGTTTACATACAAGCTCTATATAGAGTTGTATAAAAAATGTGATATGTATATATATATATATATATATGTATATATATATATATATAAAAGACAAATCCCAAACTTATTACTCCTTTATAAATATAATAGTGGATGAAAATAAAAAATATTTTTTATCTTAGAAAAGTACCTTAAAATTAATTTTAAATTGTCTCATTTCAGCTTGCCCTTTTCTAACCTTAACTTGACATAAAAATAAGACCAAGGTAAGACACGTTGGTCGTGGGGATACCTCTGAGTTAACAAAAAGAAAAAAATTAATTTTAAATTTATATATATATTTTCTAAAATTTAAATATAAACAAATAAGATTAACACTGCACTTTCTACTCTCCAATCCAAATAAATGTATATTATTTTTATTTTAAAATATAAATTACATTAAAAATTAAAAATTTAATTAATATCTAATAATAATTGTAATTAATAATTTTAACAAGTTGGGGTGGAGGGCCTAGCTCGATTGCCTAAAGCATCCCGTTGTAGGCCAGAAGTCACGAGGTTTGATCTCCCTTCTGAAAAAATTTACTAGACACATTGCAGTTTATAGGGAGGACTACCAGACAACCTAAAACAAAATGAAATAATTCTAATTAAATTTCAGAATTCCTACAAAATCACTCATTATTCTCAATTATTTTTAACTGCTTCAAATTTTATAAGACAAATAAGATTTCAGGAAATAAAATACACATGAATCTTGATTGGATTGACTGAAAGCATCTTATTGCAAGCAAATGATCACAAGACCAGAAGCAGTGTCAGGCCAATATTGCTGTTCAGATTAAAAAGTTTGTCCCGCCTACAGTCTTAAAGAAAATCAAACCAGTTATTTTCATTTGCACTCACTTTCTCTGTTCAGTTCAGTACAGAAAAATCTGAGGAAAGGAAAGGAAAGCTGGGTAAATACCTAATGGTCTAAAATTTCAAACATGGACTGACAATGTATGTAATTTGTGCAGTTGAATCGTACCGACACATTAAAACAAAACGCGTAACACGCTTTCTTATTTTCAGATCTGCAAAAGTTCCTTTACTCAAAATTGCCTTTCGATCTTCCTAAACTTTCGATTGTATGTGAACAAAAAAGAATTGCCCGAGAAAAATGCCAAAATACGTTGATACGCCATTAAATCTAGGCCGTGGTCACCGCTGCAACTAGTACGAACGACAAAATGTCACCCAAAAACCAGACGATACGAAACCCTATTCGGTTTTCTATTGACTTGCACAGTGCATGCTGCCCTCTATATTATAATAAATAGGTAGTAGATGCAAAATTGTACACTACAAAGCATGTGCATATGATTTGTTTTTTTTGGGGCTGTTGCCTGCATTCATCACATATCTTTCTGAGGATTTACTGTTACCTATCCTTTGTCTAATCGAATGCAGAAAACCTTACTATAATACTCTGAATTTTCCAGTACGGGGCCACGCCTTTTGACGGCATTACTGACGAAACAACCAACAGACCAAAGCTTTTTTCTTCGTCCTCCTCTTTCCATGAAAGACTTGAAAAAACACCCAGATGGCATTAGTCTTAAATTGTCTTAAATTATATAAATGGTCTCAATTATTGTTCCAGTTCATTGATTGATACACATTAATTAAAAATTCGTTAAAAAATTTCAAATGTATCAGTAGTTGTGCAACTTTATTGGTCTCAATAATGTCTGATTATTAGTACATCTGTATGTATGTATTGGATCAATAGTTGCAAAGCAAACGAGACAGTAGAGAATATGTATGGAAGTCACCTTCAAATAACTTTTTAACTTTTGTGAACATAACGAATCTACCTATGAACCACTACTCACGATATAAGTTTTTAAATTGCTTAAAAGAATCCAAAAAAATTTGTTGATATCTGACGTATTATTTAAGAGCTTAAGATGCTCAAAATTAACTATTATGGCTTCTGGTACCTTTGAAGGGACGATTGCCCAAGAAAACTGAGTTTGATAGGTAGCTATCAATCTTGGAGGTAAGTTTTGAAATCTCTTGAGACAATTATCAGAAATGGGTAGTATTTGTTTGGTCAGTTTGTCAGCCATGGCAGAGTGGTAGAGTAGTACTGGTGACTGACGGATTGAAGGCCTCACAATGAATGCAGTTGCAGTTGCAGTTGCAGCGGCAGCAGTAGCACTGTGTATATCCTCGTGACTCACCGACGAATTCCATCAAGTTTTTTGAACTTAGTGTGCAACCGTGCACTCATTTTATCACTAGTAAAGAAGATGATGAATCTCAAATACCCGTGCATGAGAACCTTTTTAGGCGGCAGACATTGATTGATATCTTACTGGGGATCTCCAGTTGCCCATCATGTATGTTTGTGTGTAATTTGAAGGTACAATAGATTCACCAGTTATCTACATAACAAAGATAATATTGATGAGAAATAATAACTGATTCGCCAGTTACTCTGCCCAACTATTTTGTTTGTTGCTTGCAAAACACCCATCAAATTGCATCTGGCACCTTCAAAGGAGATCCTCAACTTTTATTTTAGTAAAAACAAAGAGTGTACAGTACCAAATTTATTTTATATGCAAATCTTAGCCCCTAGGATGCTCTGACATAGCCATGATTGACTGAACATCTTTTTTTTAATTTTTTTTTTGGCAGTTTGGTTATTCCAAGAGCATAATTTTGTCTTTTATATTGTTGGGGTTATGTGTTGAGCAAGATTTCATTCTTTGTGGATTCAATAAGAATTATATAGTTTCTTCATTAGATTAAAGGTCTATTCAATTTGAAAATTAAAAGAGGTAGACTTGCCATTGATAAATGAAGTATGATGTTCAATTGTTCTTGATGATGGATCATGAAGTATGATCCAAAACGTTGATGTTAAAAAAATGTACATAGTTACAATCTAGAAATCTTAGTAATAGAAATAGACTTGCTATTGATAAATTCAATTTCTTCTTTATTGCATCTCATTTATGGAGTATGATCCAAAAAGTCAGATGCTAAAAAATTACACACAGTTACAATACAAAAATCTTAACAATAGAAATGGATGTGCTATTGATAAATGAAAGATAGCTTTTCTTATAAACTATTTATATTAGAAATGTTTTATATACATGTAAAAAAAGATATATATATATTTTTAATTATTTAAATGCATATTGTTTTTTATATTAAAAGCAGCAAAACAAGGGTGTTGTCCCATTAAAACAAGGCAACCATGGCCATTCACAGCAGATTAACACTAACAACACAATGACAACAGGGCTAAAAATCAAACCATCACCCTAAGCAAAACATATCAAAAACATCACAAAAAACACACAACCGATCTAAAGCTACTAGCAAAGTTCATCATGATAGCATGATATAAAGTCACAGACCATCGAGGGTCATACCAGTTATAGAAAATTAAACAAATTGACAAAGTCTTTAAAAAAACAAAACATAATCAAAGGTTGAAGCAGCCACCCCCAGTCAAAAAATGAAAACCCACTAAATACTAAATCTATTTCCCAATGCATGGCTTAACTAGAGTAATAGTAGCCCAATCCTCGAAGAGGAACTTAAGTAGTTCCTTGTTGATAGGGTCTTCGTCCGCATCGTTCGCAGTCGTATCCTTCTGCAGCAAACAAAGAGTAGTGGCAGACCTGTGCATGATCTTCAAGGAAAACCGAGTGACCTCCTGTAGTCTTTTCTCCAAGCTCTCAATTTTGTTTTTCATATTGACAATCTCCTCCCAGCCAACATCTTGTTTGCTTTGGTCTTCCTCCATAAGAGCCTTACCCTCCACAATGTTAAAAGTGCAAGGCTTGACCTCCTTGATTTTAATGTTGGCAAGGCCCCTTTTAAGACTTTCGGAAACATGGGAGGAGTTGCTAACAGAGCTCGAGAAAGCCTCCTCACCCACATCCTTCTCCTCCTTACTCCTACTCACACTCTCATCCCCATTGTGAGAATTGGAAACCTCTTTGAAACTCTTCCCTTTTTCTTTCTTGGTAACCAGTCTATTAGACCGACGAGGAGTATTAGTCTCCTCGGTGATCTCAATATCTTAGTCAATTTGGTGGAGCCGGAATTTAGTCTTCTTTGAAGCTTTGGCCTTGCCTCTCAGGGTGGGGGCAATACGTTTAAATGCATATTGTTTTAATAATAGGCAAAATTATTTTAAGAAATATAGTTTATAGTTGATCATATAGATTTGGTACTTTACTTTATTATATAATGATTGAAAGCAAATAATATAATTGTTGATAGACTTATTATTATGGACACATTTCTATTTTAATTTATTTATTGTAATTATTTTTGACATAGATTATAAAAATGTTATTTTTATTATTTGTTTTTTCAAATCTTAATGTAAAAATTATTAATATAGAAAATTAAAGATAAGTAAAAGTATTATTTCTTATGTAAATTTATTCACTAATAAATTATTCTCTAAAACATGATTATTTATTCATAACTTAGATTTGAAAAAGATTTTTATTTCTTCATAACTTAGATTTGAAAAAGATTTCTCCACAAGATTCTCCAAGAACCCTCTTAAAATTTCTAAGAAATAAATTCTATGAATTTAAACAATAGATTTCTTGTAAAACAAAACCTTAAACATAAATCAATCTATAAGAATCCTAGGAACAATGAAATTATTAATAGAATTTAATTGAAAAATATATTCTTGTTTGTCTTCTACTTAAAGTCATTTTCACTTTGGAAGAAAGCAAACGTTGTTTTCTTATGTGTGAAAGATTCCTCTTTGTTTACAATAAAATATTGTTTCTTTTGTAGAAAATCAATTTATGCAATGCATCTTTATTTCTAGAAATGAAATACATATTATTTTTTATTTTTTATTTTTTTTAAGTGATTAATTTATATTTATTTATTTTGTTTTATTTAAATTTAAATTATTTGAACATTAAAATATTAATGATATCAATTTTCCACAATCCATAATGATTATAAAGAATTGATTTCTCGATAATGAAAACTTAATATAAAATATAAAGAAGAATATTTGTTTAGTTTTATTATTTTTTATACAAGTGATTTATTTATATTTCTATTCATTTATTTTTTCAATGAATTTATAAATAGCATATATATATTAAATATTAATATATATAAAAAACGTGGAGAGTTATTCATAAGGCTATCTTAATTTCATAATGTGAAGTAGTTGTTTACTCTTGATAAATAGTTGTGATTTATCTTTGATTTCTTTTTTGTAATAAAATATCTTTGATTTTGATTTTTTTTGTTTCAACAAATCTCTTTGATTTGGATTTTTTTTTCATCAAATCTCTTTGCTTTTGATTTTTATGTTTAATCAAATCTCTTTGATTTTGTATTTTTGATTTATGTATTCATATAGACATTAATGTTGAGCAAACCACTACTTATTAGGCTCTTAATCTTATTACAAAATAGCATAACTATCATCTTAATTAAATTGAATAGTGTTATGATATGCTTTACATGACCATTCCTTATTATTAAAAGAATTCAAGATTAGAACAATAGTATTTAAATATTGATATCCTTACACTTATGTGAAATTTATATTATTTTCTTGATCATATTTAAATTTCACATAGATTCTACTAAATATATCAATATTTTATATATATTAATAAAATAACACTCCATGTTGATTAATGTAAAAAGTATTGTTGTAACATTTTATGTATCTCCTAGTTAACAAGTGAATTTGAAGTTAGATTTCAAAATCATGAAATGCTTTATTAGTTACAAAAAGTATGGCAAAGGTATTAGACTCACTTTTAAAGTGTCTAAACAAAAGCATTCTCCTAGCAACAAAACATTTGATTTTCATATTTAAA
Organism: Sequoia sempervirens; assembly: GCA_007258455.2. Taxonomy (NCBI): domain Eukaryota; kingdom Viridiplantae; phylum Streptophyta; class Pinopsida; order Cupressales; family Cupressaceae; genus Sequoia; species Sequoia sempervirens. Next base: position 1,243,003,627 of record VDFB02271358.1, on the reverse strand, counting down.
AAATAATAATAATAAAGCAAATTCCTAAGACAGAGGAATGCATTCAATTTACTACACACAACAATATTTCAGCTTCTTTGTATGAAGCCTAGAACACACTTAAAAGTACACTATATTATATTAATAATTACTGTGATGAATAAGTTATGACCATGGAGAGTGAAGAAACTGATGTTATTCATTCCTTTGGAAACAAAACCAGAATAGGACTGCACTTGTGTTACTTTTCCTTTTGCCAATATATCTCATTCACTGCTAAATATATTGTTGCTCAATTTGCTCACACCATACTCGATTTCATGAATGTTAGTTTACATAGATATAGTTATATGGATCATATAAATTTGCCTATGCGAATAGAGATGTCTTTCTAAAGTTGAAAATAAATACCTATTGATTTCCTTTCAAATTTTAAAGAGGGGTAGCATAAATACATTCAGATTAATGATAAACTATAGATAAATGAATAAACATAACTTGGACATTTATTGAAATTATATAAAATATCTCTCCCTAATACATGTATAAATATATCTTTTGATTACATGAGTATAAATTTATGCTAAAAGCAATGAAAATAGGAATTCGACCCAAGGGGAATCGATTGTGCATTCATGCAGGCTGCCTCCTCTAAAGGGCCAGTGACCATTAGAGGCTCTGTGAGTCGCCATCAAGGCGCCCACCAATTGGGTAATCAATGCAAAAGATTATATTGTTATTGGAAATCGTTGTTTGTTGACGTTGCCTTGCGTTGGTCTACATTTGAATAGGTGTTGGGAATCAAAAGATTTTATGTCAATTTCATTTGGTATCCTCTTCCCCCTACCAGGCAATAAAGCAGATTTATATCATAAAAGTTAATCTTATCTTGAACTGTTATGCATACACTTTTGTTAAGAAATTTTGAAATACGTGTATAATCAATGGTATGGGCAACCTTGCAATTCCTTCAAAGTGACATATGAGTTAATCTATCAACAATGATGAACCTGTAGAAAATCGGAAAAATTAGAAAACAATCATTCACACAAAGAAGGATTAGATGATAAATGGATTTAAGCAAATCGGTATTCTAGTGGAAAAACCCATTGAGGAGATCAATTTGGTAGGATGGATTGTATCAGAATTCGATTACCAATATTCTATAAGATTGCAATTTGAAATGAGCCTGCATTAAATAGGAAGCTTCATCAACAGCTTTAAAATTAAAAATAATACTAAAAATAATAGCTTTAAAAACAAAGCAAAACAACTCAATATTTTATCGCCAAGTGCATGTCATTTGAATGTCAATTTCTAGCTGAAGAGTTTTTCCTTACATGGATTTTTGATAAATTAAAAAACTCATATTTGCATGATTTCATGCAAATCTCCAATTTGTTGAGTTTATTTACAATTTCCTAATCTAATTTTAATCAATTTTCCTTTTGATTTTAAAACGTATTTATCCATTACCTATTGAATGTCATTTATGTATCTATAAAATCAAATTTTTTGTTCTTTTTTTCTTTTAGTATAATTATAAAATAAAATTATACTTAAAAAATGCATTTAAAAAAATCATAATACAAATGAATTAAATAAAATCAAAACTCTAATCCTAAAATTTTCATCCTTTTTTCTCTAATCCTAACCCTAATTGAATACTATTTTAAATTGTAACCATTTTAAAATAATATTAAAGTTTTATTGAAAAAAGTTAAAAAGAAAATTATTTTTTAAATTCATTTTAGGAAGTTAACAATAATGACTATGTTTTTTTTTTAAAAGATAAGATGAGATTCAAGAGCGGATATGGATTTGTATGTCATTTGAATGTCAATTTCTAGTTGAAGAGTTTTTTCCTTACACATTGTTTTTTGGAGGATGTCATTGTAATACACCTCTTAGCGTAATTAGGAAATTCATTTATTTTATTTAAATTTAGATGATTTTAACATCAAATTATTCAAAAACAAAATCAAAACATAAGACAATCATGGGCATAAAACTTGCACATCTTAGGATCATTCCTTGCACATACCTCTATCAACCTAATGTGTCGTGGTAATAAGTTATATATAACTCCAAGGTTATAGGCAAAGAATTTTTTCCCTAGTACCACCCTCTTTCTTATTGATAACTAGCTTGTCGTGCTACAAGAATAGTTGAGGTGTGTCATAACCCCATCAAATATAAAAGTTCCCCCTCAACTTAAGAGAAGGCATAGGTAACTCCAATTAATATTTTCTAATCATATATTATAAATTACCTCATCCTCAAGTACTACAAGATCAACTTGACAAACTATTTATTGACCTACAAGGACCTCCACTTCACCTTCTATTATGACTTAACCTATCCTATATATTCAAAGGATCAACTTGAATGAAAAACAACGTTGATCTATCCTATTCAAAATCCACCTCCATAATAACAACCACCTAGTCATCCATCCACACATCAAAATTTGTGTCATTTTTGAAGAGAAAAAATGTTTGTTCATGATTAATTTCATTCCTCCCATATTTTTCCTGATATTCCCACTCTATCAATTTATTTTGTAGTGCTCAACACCCTTGAATATATCAAGAATTGAGAAACCTAAAAGATGGTCATAACTAGAGAATTAAATTTAAAGAATTTGAATATATCATAAGTAGAAATTGGGAGTTAAATTTACATGGTTCATATGGATAACCTTAAGGCATTACCAATACTCAAAATTTTGAAAACCTTAGAGTAAGGAAGAGCTCAAGAGGTTTGTACATCCACAAAATCTTGTAACCTCATCTCCACTAGGTCCTCATGTATGATTGATTCCCCCCCTGAAATTCATCACCAAGCCTCTGGAAATGAGGGAGAAATTATTCTAACTCCTTAGAGGAAGAAGAAGAGATATATTAAGAAATATGCTAATCAATTTTAAAATAATTTGTCTCTAGCAAAGATCATTAAAACCATTAACCCTAATAATATCCATCAAACTAGACCTCCTAGTGAGCCTCATATTAAAGTGAGGATTAAAGATCAAGCAAGGCCGTCATGTCTCTATTAGATGGGATACTTCTTGAAGTGGATATTGTAGACACTGAAAAATGTCCTAATCAATGTCATACATTTAAATCAAATTTACCAACAACATTTCCTCTTTAATCCATCCTCTTTTCACTTAATTGTTTTAATTAGCCTAGCTAATTAATTAATTGCATCATTTTCATCTATTGGCCTAATTAATTTAATCAAGTTAATTCATCTCTTTTCGCACTAACACTTCATCTAATTAAATTAAATAAATCAAAATATTTAATTCTTATTTAATTAAATAACCCTAAGTTATTTAATCAAATATCATTTCACCCCTCCCATATTTATTAAATCATCTAATTTAATAAATGTCTCGTAATTCTTCTAATTCCCTAATTGCATAAATTAAACCTTGTTTAATTAGCAATTAAACTAATTTTCCTCTAAGAAAAAGGAATAATCCCATGGAATATTCCTTATCCCTTTTTTGCACAATTAAAACTTTGTTTTAATTTGTAAATTACCTTTTTCCTCACCCAGAAGGAATATTCTCTTTCCTCCAATCAACTCACTTGGCTTCTTGAACAAGCTAAACCTTCAACCTCTTGAGCAAGTTACCTTTGACCTATGTGAGCAGGTCAAAAGTGTGTTTGTTTCAATCAAGTGGGAGCCCTTGATTAACTTTCATCATGCATTCCCATCCATTGATGAGAATCCATGATCCATGCCTCTCATCCCCTTCGTCTTGAACCGTTGATTAAGCTTTTTGATCTCAACCATTCTTCCTCATTTGCTCTCCTATAAATAGGTCACTATTTGGAGACAAATGGATCCATCTTTTTTAGAGCAAATTCATGTTGTTGAATTCATATGCACTCACACTCATATTTCACTCACTTTTTATCTCATCTTAGTTAATTTTAATTGCATCATAGCTTAGAGCATCCATTAATGGCTTTCATGCATCCATCTTAGCTTGTTTATAAATTAGGGTTCTCTTCTTTTAGCATAGCTTTAGCTTAGATTAGCTTAGCAATAGCATAATTAGATCATTTTTAGCATAAAATCATAGTAATTTAGCTTGCATCATATTCATTTTTAGCATAAACTAGGTTTTCATACATCAATCACAATGGTTTCATCGATTCTCTTCAATAGAATCAACTAAAATTGGCTCACTGATCACGAGATTGGGAAAGGGTCATCATTTCACATCAACATGACACCAATCCCCCAATAGAATAAGTTTCAATGTATTAGAGTAGATATTTCAAAAGCTTTTGTAGTTTAACATGTTAAGTTTTAATGGCTTCCACTTTGATTACATTGAATGATTTTTTTGGGACTGAGGTTTAGTGGCTAAATCACACATTGATTCTTCATGGATCAAGTGTGGTTAACCCGCACTAATCCATCAGTCACATTTTGGTGCTAGAAGGAGGGCTTTTCTTTGTTTGATGATTTTCTCTTAAAATTTTCATGAGTTGCAGGTTTCCAGGCTAGAGTGACACTTTTGGAGGCTCCAGTGACACTATTATTCACCAGAGCAAAGCTCTTATTCACCAGAGTGACGCTTTTGCAAAAGCATCGCTATAATTGAAAAAAATGTCGCCATAATTGAAAAAAGTGTCGCTATAATGCAAAAGAATCACTATATTGATATAGTGACGCTATCGTTTTCTTGCTTTTATAATCTATCTTAAAATGGTCATATCTTGGTCATACTAAGGTCTTTTTTGAAGCTTTTTTTTTAAAATGGGGTAGAATTTCATGCTCTACACAATGGTATAATTTATTTTTCAATTTTGGTGGAGTTAATTTTTTTATTTTTGCATCTAAAGTCAAATCACATTGCAACTTGGTCTAGGTTTTAGGGTTTTAATGCTTAATCATTTATCTAACCCTAACATATTCTCTTTTTCTTGATTTAATCTAAAATTTGGAACATGGATTGCAGATTTAAAGAGGAGCATGGATCACTTAATTGAAGAAAAAGAATTCTTGTCTTTAAATCGTACAATTGTAACAAGTGTTTCGACACTTTTGGGGCAATTATAACCCATCATATGCTGCTTTGATTTATGCTTTAGGATAACTAATTTTCCATTGGACTTAAAACTTACAATCTTAGGACCAACTAGATTTCAATTGGGCTTAAAACTCATTTTCAAAGTTGGCTAAAATTGAACCCTCGTCATTATTTTTTGGGTTTAAAATGAATGCTCAAAGTTGGATAAAATTGAACCTTCACATCATCATTTTATTTTGGGCTTAAAATTGAACAAAGCAACTTTATTTTTCAATTGGTGCTTAAAACGAACTCATCACTATTTTGAAGGGTTAAAATTTACAACTGTTTGCTATGTTTTGTGGTTTTCAACGCTATTAGTGGATGTGTATGCAATTCTCTCACTCTTGCATTTGGTGATCTTGAGAAACAGAAACATTCCTTAACACTTTGAAAAATCACCTACATCTTTCAATTTGGATTAAAACTAAACCCCCTTGCGAGTGTGATAAAAAGGCATAGCATGTGTTCTCTCTTTGTTCATGCAAGCAAAGATGATCAAACTATGGATGTACTTTCTCACTATGGTAACGAGCTAACACCAAGCTCTTCCAAACTGCCATATAAATTTATGGTTGCAGTGAAAATCGTGATCAATGGGAAGCGATACATGATAGCTCTCCCCCAGTATCTTTATGATGTGTAATGTTCTAAGGGTTGGGAGACCTCCTGAGGGAGTTTATCATTGCACCCCCTAAACTAGAAGCCCTTATTATGAACCCTTGTGTAGAAGCCAAAAATCCTTAATAATTGTTGATGTCAGGAACAGTCATTTTGAAGCCGCCCCACATTTGTACTATTCAATTGTAGAAACATAAAAATTCCTTTTAATCTCTGGATTTTAAGGATTTTGAGATTTGGTGGTCCCGAGAAGTGTGTGTCGTGGAGGGGAGCCAGTGTCGCCAAATCTCTAACTGTTAGCATTGTCTAATGTTTGGAGAAATCCGAGTGGGGACTCAACAAATATATTCATTTTGAACCTAGGGTTGTAATGATTGTGAGTCAGTTTAACACTTTGCTTAGTTTCAAAATGATACAAAAACAAGCATTCACTATCTTCCTCAAAAAAATTAAACACTTTGCTTTAAATATGGACTTCTTGAGTTAGCCTTGATATTACTATTTATCCTTAGTTATTTATAAATATCTTAACATTAATCTTAAATCCATATTTTCCAAAGACAACATAGGCAATTGTGGCTTTAATCTCATAATTTTCACAAAATGGAAATTGTGAAAGTTATGATGTTTTTGACATAAACATCTAGTTTGAAAACATAATCAAGACGAGTGTTTGTAAAATCAATTCACTTGAGCAATATAAACTTAACAAATTGAACCCCACATGACCATTTGGTGACCAATCGCACCAATTGAACAACCCGACCTTATGTCTGCTATCATACAAGGAAAACATTGCAAACATTGAGTCCAAAACCATTGGGTCCTATTTCCAAAATCATTTGAGTTATATTTTACGAAAATCATTGAGTCCTTAGAGTTTGATCACTTTAAGAGGTATAGCATGTTTCTCACTACCTTGGTCTTGCAAAACAAAAGTTCATTCTAGGTTAACATTAGGTCAAACATTTCATCCATCCTTCATCATATTTCATCCTTCACTTCACCAAACTTTGTAAACTTTTGAACACACCAACACTTTGGACTTAGACATCAATCAACCGAAACCCTAACTTAGCTATTGTGTATGTGAAATGAATCATTTTCCATGCATTTGGTTAAGTTAGTTATCATCTTTGAACTAGTTTATCTTGAAGGTCACGAGTCTACCCTAAATATTTACAAGTTCATGAACATCCTTTATCAAACATCAACATCAAAACTCTTAAGTCAAAAGTGGTGTCCCCAAAATGTTTGCAAAGATCACTTTCCATATCATTCACCTTTTTCATCTCCCATTGTCACCATTGGTCCAAAACACCTTAGAGGTTCACTTTTGCAACAAGGTCAAAACACAAGAAAAACATGGAATATAAACTTGATTCATCCATCGTGAGTGGTCTAAATCAACCAAACTATCGAAACCTTACAATACCATCAAAGCTCACATTTATACAATTCACACATGGGATCATTATATCCTACAAACCTCGATGCTACAACAAATGTGAGTATGCCCAATCTAGATTTTGGAACACCTTTCCCTGTGGTAGATTTAAATCAAATTCAAAACCTACAAATCTATCAGCCAAATGATCAATACATGTGTCTTCAACAAAATAACATTATCCCATCAAACCAATACATGCCAAATGTGAATATACCAAATACAAACTTACCAAACATGAACATATCAAATCCACACTTGGTGAACTATGGGATGGATATGTTTGCAAATCACACCATTGTTGTTCAAAATCCAAACAATATACTGGAAACTCAATGTATTGATCCAAATCAAGGTAACACCATGCAAAATCAAGGTTACCTAAATCAAATCAATGTGTTTCCCAACCCCAACAATGTTCAATGCCAACCTATGATGCAAAATATAAACATCATCCCAAATCAGAACATGGTCCAAAATCAATTTGTGCATGATCCCATACAAATACCACAAGTGTATATTCCAAATATTCTTGACCAAAAACCAAATCCACTACACCAAGGGTATCAAAATCAAAATCAAGATCAAATTACATGAGATCAAATTGCTACAATTAGAAAATCCATTGGTTCATATCACCAAGAGACATCTCCACCCCAAAATCAACACACTCCCCCATTGGTTAAACCATGTCATCAAAACATTGAGTTGTGTCTGCAACCACATCAAGAACAACATCTTCAATATCAAGAAGTTGGATATCAAAATCAACAACCTCAACAACAAGATCAATCACCACATCTCCAAGATGAATCAAAACTAGATCAAACACAACAAGCACAAGATTCACAAGATAACAAAACCATCGCCAAACATGAATACACCCCTTTAGGGGAGCCAATTGAATAAGCATTAAACACGTTAGCCCATGCTAAACTTATCAATCTTTTAGAGGCATTAAATGGAGGTGAATCTAGCATCAAGTTCCCATGGGATGATGATAATGCTTATTGTGAATACCATAGCACAAAATTTCATGACACGTTAGATTGTATTGAACTCAAAGATCTCATCCAAGACCTTCTTGATCAAGAAAAAATAACTATTGAAGACAATGGTCAAGATTCAACCACTAATGATGGTAGTGACAATCTCTCCACCACAATTTTTTAAAACAATGATCAAGATCTATCCATCAATGAGTACCTTGAAGATGTTTCTACCACATACAATGATGAAATCAACATACATCAAGAGTCATCTTTTAATCATGATCAAAACCCATCAACAATATCCAACAACGATCCATTTCAAGAAGCGTTAACATCATGTGCTCCTATGATTGAAAACATTGACAATATCCCCACCACCATGTTTGAGGATAAAATTCAAGATTCATCTACCAATGATCATGTTGACAATGTCTCTACATCACCTAACGAGCTAGAGGACATATCTCAAGAATTTATTCCAAAGCATGATCAACATCTTTCACCAAAGTTTAGCAATGGTCCAAAGTTTATCAATGGTCCTTTCCAAGACATATTGACATCCTTTGACCTCATGGTTGCACATATTGAAGGAATCCTTAATTCAACACTTGATTTGAATTCACTTGAAGATCAAGAAAATATCGAGCCAATACCCATGCCTAATGAAGACATTCAAGAACCCATTGTAAGCAATTCATCCTTTGAAATTGACCCATGTCAAGAACTTGATCCAAAGCACATCGAAAGTAATTCCAAAATTAATCAAGATCAAGAATATGTATCTCCAAGATACTACCATGATCTAATGGGTATTCTACAATCCATACAAGATGTCACAAATAATGACCATATCCATATATCACATACTCCTCCATCTACCCATGAGATGCTTACTCCTAATGGACATATAGATGATCTTCATCCAAAACAAGAGTCTCATACTCTTGATATCCTTACTAAGGAACAAGAGTCTCCTACTCTTAATACTTTTACACATGATCAAGGCATAGAAAAATCCATAGATATATCAAAAATTGATCATGAAGAAGACCTCTACATAGATGGTAGAATAGAAACATCCTTTGAAGAGCAAGCATAAATGATCGTGAAGAAGACTCCTATATGGATTGTATAGCATCAACACCTTTTGAAGAAGCATCAAAATTAGACACATCCTCCATACAAATTAAAGAAAGTGAGTATGAGGATATCAAGCATTATCAAAAATCAGAAAAGCAAAAGCACTTGAACAAGAAGGAAATGGTTTGACAACAACAGAATCAAAGCATGTCAATAATAATCCCATAATATTGGCGGCAACTTTATCTAGTGCAAAAACCAACATGGGGAGCACGAAGAGTCCTTATGATGAAATGGCTACCAACACTCCAACCATTCATATCATGAATCATCGTTCACATATATTTCCACCCACTAATTGGGACCAACCACAAGAAAGAGGTCTATATCAAAGAAAAGAGAAAATTATTGAAGCAAAAGAATCAACAAAGAAAAATGGATAAGAAAAATCGAATGGATACCAAAGAAAAATAAAGAAAATCATCCCTATCACACTCCATTAGTCAAAGAAACTATGGGAAATCAAAAAGGGAAGTTCATCCATCAAAAGTGTCTTTCAATACAAAAGAAAACTTCAGGAGTGACCTACAAAATATATGAAGAAGTTGGTCCCAATCGAATCTCCATATCCACACATCATTGCTCATCATCCCAAGTTTGGAAAATAAAAGGTTCCAAACCGTCGACCAATCCATATGTATCTCATATCCCTCAATGTATGCCACCATCCACTTCAACATCCATGATATCCAACTCTCGTATTGACCGTGTGTTGGCAGCAACTCTTTATCATAAGGACTCTAAGGGCACTCTATCATAGTGTGTGCATCTAAGTAAGGTTAACTTTGGTATCAATAAAGAAGATGAAAAGATCCAGGAGTTACATTCAAGTTCCCATATCTTCGAAAAACAACTCCTCTAAGCAGGATATCATTGGCACATCGTGACAACAACATCTATATCAACACCAGCAGCGTCTACATCAATACCATCAGGTGTTTTGACATGAGCATAAACTTTCAAAAAATAAAAAAATCAAGAAAATAGTCAAAAGAAAAATCATCCTCTAGTGAAAACCACTTTGGTGGCACTTTGGACAAGTATCATGATGAAAACCTAGAAAACAGGCATCATGAGTATAATCGAGCATATATGTGTACCATTTTAGGTGGCAGTATCTCATCCCATCCATAATAAATCCCACATTCCATCCATCTTATCCATAGTAAATCTAGGAACCCTTCATTATCCAGTCCATCCCATCTGACTTATCTTGATCTTGGAAAAGGTTCGATATGTACTTCACACTTGCATATGGAAAACTTCTTGACATGGGTCACTATCATTGGTCCTATCCTAACCAGCATTATTTGAGGCATAAGGCATTTTCCAAAGAGGCATACTCTATCCAAACATGTTATCCTATCACAAGATAATCATTGGCATCCTATGCATACCTATCCATTAATCCATTTATTTATCCATGCATCCACCCATGGCATTCCATACATTGCTCGATGTTGATGGTAGATACTTACATCTTGCTTCGGGAATAAATCTTGAGCTATATCATATAACTGATGTTGTGATCTAAACATTTGCTAACACAAAATAAAATTGATCAAATCATTTGAAGCAAAAATCTAAATCACTAGCCCATGGCACATTTTGATGAGAAGATGTTCCTTATCAAGATTTATCTTTTATCAAACAACAATCCAAACAATCCATATCAGTTGAATCTGCCTTGCACTTCAACATTACATCAACTCATTCCAACAAACTTTGTTCCAAACCAAGTTCCAAAATCTTGATCAATCTTATCCAATCAATCCATCATCATCATCTCGAGATATCCTTCCCAATCCTCGTGTTGCTTAACATTATCCTTGCATTGTTGTGTATCCTCAACAATGTTATCATCATCAATCCATCAATCAAATCTACCAATCCTAGCTTAGTTTTCAATAAAATCCTGAAACAAATCATGGAAATCATCACATATCCATACACTCGTCAAGATCGTGCAAAAAAATCCAAAAACATTCACAAAATCTTATCAAAATATCCCAAAAACATCTATAAAACATTCATCTCAAAAATACCAAAAATATTTGCAAAATCCTGTACAGCTAAAATCCAAAAACATTCAAAAAATTGTAAAGGCTAAAATCCAAAACATCTAGAAAACATCAAAATCCCTAAAAAGGTCGAACATCAAAAATCCAAAAAATAGAGTCTCTTTGTCGAACTACGTCATCTCTGAGCTTGAACGTAGGCAAGGCCATCATTGATGTGCCCTTGAGACATCCTAGGTCAGTCCTTTAGCAGTCTGTTGTAATTAGTTGTCGTCTCTCGTTTGTTCATATTTTTGTCTTGTAAATGAGTCGAGTCAGTTGAACTACGTGGTCTCTGTGTGTATAATATAGGCAAGGCTAATCTATTATCAGCCCTCGAGGCCCCTAGGATAGGTCTTTAGGTTAGGTTCTTGGTCAAAATTCCAAAAAATCCCAAAAACATCCAAATAACATCTTGAAAACCCTAAAACATCGAAATATTCTAAGAAAACACAAAAACATTTGAAAAATGGAAAATCCAAAAATAATAGAAAACATTCAAAAGACCTAAAAAGCCTCAAATATTCTAAAAATCCTAAATAGCCTCAAAAAATTCAAAAATCCTAAACATTCATATAAACTCTCAAAAATACCAAAAACAACCTCAAAACATTTTCAAAATACCAAAAACATTGAAATATTCCAAAAATACAAAATCCTATCCATCCCATCTCGCTTTCATGCACAATAAACTTTCACCCATAATAAATGATTGTCACCTTCACCCTTTGGCGAAACAAGTAGAAAGCAAACATAGCAAGTTGTAAAGTGTGAACCCAAAAGTCAAAATCTTGAGTCTAAATCATAGGTAAATGCATCAGTGAAGTTTATGGCAATGGCTCATCTTAGCATCCTTGTCCTAACATCAAACAACCCTTTGATCACCATGTCCTAGGATGTATCCTTCCTGCGATGGACATCAATATTAGACAGCACTTTAGCTAAACTTAAACTAGGCAGGAGCTATAGATAACACTAACTATTTTTCTTTAATCTTTTCTTATGATTTATCTAAATGATCCATATTTCTGAGGACCTCTCGATGATGTCTAAACAAAAAGATTTAGAGAGAAATGAATGGGGCATCGATCATTATATTTTATTTGTTGTGCTTGTGGGTACTCTTGTAAAATAATATTGGCACATACTTGCTCAGTTATGTGTAGGAAGGTCGTTTAGAGTATGTTGTTGACTATTGCATATGCTTTGGTCCAATATATTATAAGCTTCTAACTTGCATTCAAACAATGTTTCCGTATGTCAAGGCGTGAACAAGAACTATCCTATCTACTTATTGAGTCAAAGTCCATTACAATAGATACAACATTGTCCTAGTTATCAATACCTTGATGCATCGTGTCTATGTGTTATATCAAACAATAAGGAATGACGAAAAATACCAATCCCGAAGTGTGAGCACCCATCCTACATTTCATCCTACATTTTGTCTCGTCACCATTTGTAATAAAATCTCAATGGATCAAGGACTTGTTGGATATTTTGTAGCAATCATCATCAACAACGGTTATTCATTCTTTATTCTTCTATCTTCTCTCCATGCTAACCTGGTATCATGACAATCAACAAAAACATCATCAACACATCCACCCTATATCCACAAACCATCAGCATACATGCATCTCATAACCATCAACATAATCATAATCATATTGCATCATACATTTTGCATTATCATTTGAGTTGTGATGAATAATATAGATTTGTTATTCTAAGCATCTTAAATCATTGCATATCATAAGCATTTGCATCCATACATTCATATACATACATCATCATTAAAACATGCATAGAAAATATACAAAAAGAAATACATCCATAACATCTGCATATCATAATCATCCATCCATATCATGATCATTTCATTTCACATAAGCATAAGTAAAATTCATCCATATCATGATCATCCATACATGAAATAAAATACACATATCATAGCATGAATCATCCATATCTGTATAATATATTATCAAAAAATGTGTCATGGCACAAAAATATAGATCATTGTATGTACATCAATGATAAGTACAAATATCCACGAGGCTATCAAAAAGGAGCCCATGAATGTATATTAGTGATAAAGAATGGGGAAAAATCAAAAAGTGTCTACACATCGAAAAGCTAGCCCTGGTGGCTACTACCCTCTCCAACCTTCCTCTCAAGTTGATCCTTTGCACAGGGATGTGCATCACTACACTGAGAAAAATTTGGCTGACAAAGAGCCGCTGGAACATCTCAATGGTAATGTTGCCTATAATATACAACCTTTGTAATAGCCTTTCTATATAAACGCACCGACATGGTCTGACCATGTGTGGCTGCCACCATAACCTTGATTTACTTTCGCCTCGCCACCTCCTGATCTCTCTCTCTAATGATAGCCTGTATTCTTTGCAGGGTCGCATCTCTCTCTATTGTCACCACGATCACCTACTACCGAGCCTGGTTTCACTCAGCAATAAGAGCCAAAACCTATTGGCGGGCCTATCCCGCTCACCCATCAAAGCCTGCACTTGTTGTTGCAGCTATTGAATCTATGTGTCTCGCGCATCAGGTGGTGGTCCTAGCTGTGGTTGCATCTGTGGCTACACCTGTGGCTGAACCTGAGGCTCCACAACTAGAGGAGCCCCTAGAACCTATCCATCTTGGCCATCTTTCTTTCCCTGTCCCCTACCCCTAGCACCTCTGCCTCGCGATCTCCCTCTAGGAGGAGCACCTACTAGATTTGTAAGTTGCCTCAGAGGGAAAAACCATGCATCGTATGTTGGAGTGGTCTATGCTATGGGCTGATCTTGATCATATGCCTAAGGTTGGGCAACCAACTGTCGGAAGCTGTCAATGACCTCTGGAGCTGGAATCGTCGGTCCCCATGTGGGAACCTCTCTAGCCGATCTAGTAAAAATGGCTCTGTAGGCATCATTGGGCTTATCCTGTACATCACCAAACTATTTGGCTACCCTGTCAAGAAGGTACCACTCAATCATGGTGTGCTCTCGACCTTGCATGTAACGAGTCTGTCTGGAAAAGAATAATTGTTGTATATCATCAAACCATGGTGGCATCTGAAGCCATGGGCACCAATGGAAAACTATCATGTCATCAATAACCCATCTCTAGTACAAGACCCAATCTGTCTAGTGTGCCTCAGAGTAATGGCACCTCAATATCTCCAAATAACGAGATCGTTTGGCTCCATGTCTGCCATCTGAACTGTCAGCCAAAGCATGACAATGTGCTCCCATGCCCAAATATGTAGCAAAGTAACCCCTACACTAATGGCTCTCCCATCACAACAAAATCATGTAAATCATGATACAAGGAGGCTAGCATCACAAGCCCCCATGCAAAAAGAGTCCTCCTGTGTAGCATCTAATGCCACACCAAGCCCTATCTTGGGCTAAATCCTTTGTCACGTCTATCTAGAGCCACCAAACCCAAAATGATGGTCGTGGTGATTAATCTAACGGCACATGACCTTTGTATGTCTCCAAATCAATCTGAGATGTGACCAATGCAATCAGGTCCATCTCCATCACCTCAAGGCATGCATCTAACTCGGCATTGGTGTCGTAAATCACGCGATCATCGTGAATAGGAAATGTAGAATCCACCACATGTCCTCTAAAGTAAATGTCGCCTCCCCTGTCGAAAGGTGGAAGGACAAGGTATCACTGTGTCATCTCTTGCATAGAGTTGTCATCATCACCAAATGAGTTCTAATCACGGGTGCATATGCAACATACCATAGACCAATCTCTCCCAAGTGCTCCCAGTGCAATTCTGAAAGATCACCTAATCTCTCCAGAATCGTGGGCATGTGCTCCCTCGACATCAATGGTGGGAAGACCTACATCCACAAAGTGCACGGCATCAGGAAATCATCAAAATTTGAAGTTGTTTGAAATTTCCATCTCAGAAATCACAATAGTGTCGCTATATTCAAATTTCAAATAGTGATGTTAGTGCATTTAAAATTTCAAATTGGAAAATAGGTCACCAAATAAGCTAGCATCGCAATTTAGCTTCTAGCCTAACCTAACCCTAATTTATAAATCAGAAAATGTGTCACCATTTAAAATTAGGAACCCTAATTTTAAATTGAGAAATGTGTCGCTATAAATGATTTGAGCATTGCCGATTTTAGTTTGGGCATTGCTATATAGCAACACAGCCAAAATCTAAATTTTAATGCCTAATAAATGCATCAAAATTTCAAATTTCAAATTAGGTTTTGAATCACATACTAGTGGTCTTGTGCCTCGAAGCCACTAGAACTCTCAAACTCGATTAGACATGTGCCTAGGAAGCTCTCGGTGCGCCATTTCGTCGAAGGGTCAAAGCTCAAATCACAAGAATTCCTTAAGGTGTGAATGCACAAATGAATTGAAAAAGACCCCTCTTGGCCTATTTAAGTTAGAAAATTAGGGATTTTTGCCCTAATTTAACCTTAAAGATCAGGTTTATTATCATTTTCACCAATTTTTCCAATCTGGACCTAATTTTGTATCGTTTTTTACATTTTTGGAATTATTCTTGCATCCCAAAGCCTTTCTGGACCCTTGGGGCATCTTTTTAACCTTTATCGAGAAATCAACCCAAATTCAAAATTTTCACCCGATTTCTCGAAGGGGCAGGGAGTCAGCTTTATCCTTCTGTTGGGGCATTTAAAAAAAAAAATTGATTTAGGTAGCATTTTTAATTTGAAAAGCGTTATTCTTTGAACCAAAGCAACAGGTACCTCGCTTCAAAGAGGGGCAAAATGTAGACACTGAAAAATGTCCTAATCGATGTCATACATTTAAATCAGATTTACTAACATCATTTCCTCTTTAATCCATCCTCTTTTCACTTAATTGATTTAATTAGCCTAGCTAATTAATTAATTGCATCATTTTCATCTATTGACCTAATTAATTTAATCGGGTTAATTCATCTCTTTTCGCACTAACACTTCATCTGATTAAATTAAATAAAACAAAATATTTAATTTAATCTCCTAATTCATCTTATTTAATTAAATAACCCTAAGTTATTTAATCAAATATCATTTCACCCCTCCCCTATTTATTAAATCATCTAATTTAATAAATGTCTCTTAATTCTTCTAATTCTCTAATTATATAAATTAAACCTTGTTTAATTAGCAATTAAACTAATTTTTCTCTAAGCAAAAGGAATATTCCCATGGAATATTCCTTATCCCTTTTTTGCACAATTAAAACTTTATTTTAATTTGTAAATTACCTTTTTCCTCACCCAAAAAGAATATTCTAAGGAATATTCTCTTTCCTCCAATCAACTCACTTGGCTTCTTGAACAAGCTAAACCTTCAACCTCTTGAGCAAGTTACCTTTGACCTATGTGAGCAGGTCAAAAGTGTGTTTCAGGCAAGTGGGAGCCCTTGATTAACTTTCATCATGCATTCTCATCTGTTGATAAGAATCCATGATCCATTCCTCTTATCCCCTTCATCTTTAATTATTGATTAAGCTTTTTGATCTCAACCATTCATTCCTCATTTTCTCTCCTATAAATAGGTCACTATTTGAAGACAAATGGATCCATCTTTTTTAGAGAAAAGTCATATTGAATTCATATGCACTCACACTCATATTTCACTCACTTTTTAGCTTATCTTAGTTAATTTTAATTGCATCATAGCTTAGAGCATCGATTAATGGCTTCCATGCATCCATCTTAGCTTGTTTATAAATTAGGGTTTCCATCTTTTAGCATAGCTTTAGCTTAGATTAGCTTAGCAATAGCATAATTAGATCATTTTTAGCATAAAATCATAGTAACTTAGCTTGCATCATGTTCATTTTTAGCATAAACTAGGTTTTCATATATCAATCACAATGATTTCACCAATTCTATTCCATAGAATCAACTTAAGTTGGCTCACTAATCACGAGATTGGGAAAGGGTCATCGTTTCACATCAACACGACACCAATCCCCCAATAGAATAAGTTTCAATGGATTAGAGTAGGTATTTCAAAAGCTTTTGTAGTTTAACATGTTAATTTTTAATGGCTTCCACTTCGATTTACATTGAATGATTTTATTGGGACTAAGGTTTAGTGGCTAAATCACACTTTGATTCTTCATGGATCAAGTGTGGTTAACCTGTACTAATCCATCGGTCATAGATATATCACCAATATTAACCAACCTAGACAAGACTACTTGGTTAGGTCATCACTTAAGCTCTTATTATCACCTTAGTTGATAGAATGAGGACCTTTGAGACTGGTAGCTCTCAACCATCTCATCAACCACCTTCTCTAAATTAAGCAAGAACAACACCTCCTCGACCTCACACAAACAACATTGCATTCCACAGCATCCTAAATAAGCCCAACCAAGGAGTAAACCAAACACCTCCTTACTATAATCTCTATTTTTGTAATGATAATGAGATATTTTTGCCTCCCTATCCACCACCATATGACACCTCCATCACATATATTCCTAATGGAACATCTCAGGTCCTCATTTCTTCTCACTCAATAACTTTAGTATTTCTTCAAACAAATCCAACCTATCATACCTACCCATATTTTCAAACCTACTCCATAAACATAATGGTATCAATGAATGGGGTGCCACCTCCTCCAACCTATGACCCCTTATTAGAAACATATATATAATATATAAAATAGACCTTGGTTCATAAGATAAGGGGAATCATCTTATCCAAGACACTTTTCAATTTTAAATGAGAAGGGGTCCCTAATACACACATAAAGACCTATGCAATAGCTATTAAGGATATTCTTCTATAGGACACAATTCTTAAGTAGAATCTCCCATGAGAATCTTGAAGGAATTCCTTCAATTTGAGTTATTAGTTTCAAAAGGGTTCAATCCATTCTTTTATATTTCTCATTGGTTAATTTGTAGCTGCTTTGACATGAATAAACTAGTCAAGACTAAAATTAAGGAATTAATGCATATTATGAAAGACAATATCAAATTAATTTCCCATTTCCTAAAATGGGGGAGATATGTCCTATGTTCTTTCACTAACACTTCCCATATGACCCATCAATAACTCTATGAATTTTTCATACATGCACTAGATAGAGATATGTGTGAGGAGTTATATAAAGTTCCCTATAAGTCATATGAGGAAACTTTGAAGAGTGTCTTGAGAATAAACCAAGCAACTATTAATAGTGGTAGAAGAGTATAGATTGTTTAAATGGAAGCTTGATTACTCTTTAGTAGACAATATATAAAATACCAATAACATTAATCTATTTGCCCCCAATATTTGAAACTATTCTAAAATTGTCACCACTAATGGATTTTTAATATCCCACCAAACAAAGAATAACTATAATATTAATCACCACATTCCATCACTTGTATCTTCGAGGAAGAATTAGTCATTATTTCATAGCTCCTGCACGATGGGTGGGAGTTCTAGAGGGTGTTCGTGTTTGAAATTTGTAGTGGGTGCTTTTGTGGAGGCAGATGGTTCTAATGAAGATGAGGATGCAGATGCAGATGCGGATACGAGCTTGTTGGTGGCGTCTTTGGTTCCTTTGGAGGTTTTGTTGGAGGCTTCTTCAGTGCAGTTTGTGGCCTTTAAGCTCTTTGTTTCCCTCTTTGGTGTTGAGGCTTTCTGTGTTAGATTTGTGGTTTCCTCAGTAGTGGCTCTTCTTCTTTCCCATGCTCCCTGGCTGCCTCACCCCATCTCTTCTGTTGGCGGACAGTGAAGAGTAAATTTTTCATTCTTCTTGATCTCTATGTGTGCACAGTTATAGTTTTGGTGTTGTAAGCGGGGTTGGAGGATGATCTTCTTTAGCGGGTTGTTGTTGTGACTTCATTTTTTTTGGATTTGAGTGCCATGTGGCTCTTCTTTCCTGCTGGAAGCTTGCTATTTCTGGTGTTGCATTTGGGGATATGGTGTTTGGGGAGATGGAAAAGATGGATCTCTGTCATCCTTGTCTCTTCTATTTGTGGAGCTTCTCTTCATCAAGTTTCACTCTCTCTAGCTTTGGCTTCAGGGCTTTGTTTTTGTTGGGATTATTCTTCGGTGTCTGTTGTGTTGGTTGCAGAGGCTTGTGGTTTTTTGTTATGGGGATGGCTCCCTTTTGGCCTTGTCCTTTGCTGAAGTGTGGTGTTTTTTGGAATGTGTTGGTGGGTCAATCGATTCCTATGGAAGCTATGGTGAGCAGCTTGTCTCTTTGGGGTGGCATTTCAAGGTCTTTCTCATGGTTTGGGCACCTCTTTGGGGAGCTTTCAAGTTTTCTTGTGTGTAGCTAGCTTGCTTCTTCTATGTTGCTTTTGGCCTCTGTTTGGCTTGGATTCTTTTTAGGAGCATCTCTCTGCATAATTATTTTCCCCCTCTTATTGTTTCTATATTTGGGATTTTCGTTTGAGCTTCAGGTGTCCTTCTGTCCTGGGAAGGACTTTTCCTTTCTCCTTAAGGGAGTTGTCTCATCTTTTTTTTGTACCCCTTATGGGTTTCTTCATTTATGTTGTTGTGGGGGCTAGAGTTTTCTTGGCATGTATTTGCCCATTATGGGGCATCTTTTGTTGCTTCTCTTATTTCTGGGGAAGCTTTGTTTAAGGTTATTTTTTGGTTTCCCCTTTGGAATATGAAGATGTTGAGGTCTTTTTGGGAAATTTCCTATTTCTATTGGATGATGAAGCCATTTCATTTAGTTTTTCTGAAGGCTCGAGAGTGTGTGCTCTTTCTTTTGTGGGTTGAATTGAACTCTATGTATTGTTTCTTGTTTCCTGCTCTTCTAATGCCTGAGGATGTCGTGAGTGCTTGTCCTACCAGAATGTTTTCTTTTTGTTGGGTTCCATAGTTAATTTATTCTCTAGAGGTGAAGATTGCTCTTATTGAGATAGATCCCTCTCTTATTGAGGTGGAGTTGCTTGTTGTTGGTTCAATGGAAAGTTCATTTCTCTTCTGCTTGCTCCTTTTGAGGCAGAGCTGGACCTTTTGAGGTGGAGTTGGTGTGTGCAGGAGATTGGTGGCTTTGGTGGTTCAGGCTCTTGCATCTTCCTCTCCTATAGAGGGGGGACCTCTCCTATTGAGGTGGAGCATGGGATGGTTGTTTAGAATGGATGGATTTGCAAGAAGGTTGTTGATTTTTATTTTTTTATGTTTTTGGGTTTAAGGTCCCTACAAAAACCTTATTGTAAAGGGTTCAAGGTCCCTTCTGTTAGTTTTAGGATCATAATTTAAATAAATAGAAATAGAGCAATTTCAAACAATAGAACACATCATATACCCTGGGAAAACCCTACTTCTTGAGGGAGAAAAACCCAGCAATAATATATCACTTATATATTGAATAATGAACAAAAATTTGCTTTACAATGAGGCTAATCACAAGGTCGATTTGTAGTAGAGATAATTGCACCACACTTGATGCAAGTATACAACCAAATGAAGTATATCAAACTACTTGAAGAACAATATATTGATCCGTTGTGATATCGAACTCCTTTCAGATTTATATACTTGACACTAGATGAATGAATGAATGTGAGAGAAAGCAGTGCCTCTATTTATACAAGATGAAATGTCTTCTTCCAAGCAATACGACTTTACACAAGAAGTCAGCCTCTTCTTGAAACATCACGTCTCTTTCTCCCATGCAACTTTGATAAGTTAGCTTACAATGAAATAAATAAAATATAAAATGTTGTTTGTAATGAGACACCCTTTCACAAGGGTCAGCATCAAATGAATAAGATATAAATTATAATGAGCACCGCTTCACTTGGGACGCACACAAATAAACAAGTAGCCACGGCTTTGTTTATTTGTCAACAATTAAATTGGGTGAAGGATGAGACCCAAAGCTATATCATCAACACTCCCTCTTAGCTAGGGAGGAATCCTTCCAAGTATCCATGTCATGGAGTCTCTCAACATGGCACCCACAATGGCTACACCCATTTGTGGAAAAGAGTTCATCATGGAGTCACTCAACGTGAAATCTTCATGGAGTCACTCAACATGACATCCACCATGGCTACACCCATGTATGGAAAGGAACATGTGTACAAGTGCCCATCATGGAGTCACTCAACATGATGTCATCATCGAGTCTCTCAACATGATGTCCACTATGGCTACTCCCATGAGTGGAAAAACACAAGTACAAATAATTCATCACAGAATCTCTCAATGTGATGTTGTCATGGAGTCTCTCAACATGATATCCACCATAGCTACTCCCAGAGGGTGGAACAAGGGCTTTCACCTCAAATTTCTCCATCTCAGAGAAAAATGCATTAACAAGGGCTTTCACCTCAAATTTCTATGTCACAGAGAAATATGCATTATAGAAAGTCACAAAATATCACCGATGTTGAGTCTCCCTCTCAGCAAGGGCTTCATTCTTCGCAACTCCAATCTTGTCTCGAAAATGCACAAAATTCACTCTAGAGAGAGGCTTGGTGAGAATATTAGTCATCTGATCATCAATGCAAATATATCTCAACTAAATAGCTTTCCTCAGTACCATATCTCTAATGTAATGGTATTTTATCTCAACATGTTTTGTTATATCATGAAACACCGAATTGACAGATAGCTTCACACAGCTTTGATTGTCACAATGAATAATAGTTGGCTCCAATGATTGTCCAAACAATCCTGCAAGGAGCTTTCGAAGCCACACTACTTCTCTAGCTGCTACACATGTTGCAATATATTTTCCTCTGTAGTGCTTAGTGCCACTGAAGACTGCTTCCTACTACACCAAAAAATCATCGCAGACCCCAAACTAAAGCAACATCTAGAGGTGCTCTTCTGATCAGCAACACTTCTAGCCCAATCAGAATCAGAATAGCCTTGTAATTTTAGGTCTACACTAGAAGTATATCTCAAGCCATATCCAATTGTGCCACGCAAGTATCTCAAGATATGCTTAGTTGCAACTAGATGAATTTTCCTTGGTTCACACATGAACTAACTGAGGGCACTCACTGCATAGAAAATGTCTGGTCTAGTATTGACTAGATACATCAATGATCCAATCAACTTCCTGTACTAAGGTAGAATCTACTAGATCTGAACGAGCTACAGAGTCACTTAACTTCTTCAAATTAGTTTCCATCGATGTAGACATAGATTTGCAATCCATCATCCCAAATCTCTTCAAGATGTCTATGGTGTATTTTCCTTGACTCAGAATAATCTCATTAGGTCTCTACCACACTTCCAATCCTAGAAAGTAATGCATAAAACCTAGATCCTTCATCTCAAATTCATAAGCTAACTCCTTGCATTTGACAATGAGATATTCTGCTCCAATAAGGAATAGATCATCAACATAAACAACCAAGATTAAACCTTCACCATCAACTACCTTGAAGTAAAGATTTGAATCAGCATCATTCTTGGAGAAGCCCAAGCTCATCAAGTATCGATCAATCCTCTCATACCAAGCACGAGGAGCCTGCTTAAGGCCATACAAAGCCTTCTTTAATCTACAAACATGAGACTCCCCATGAATCATGAAGCCATCAGGTTGCTCAATGTATAATTCTTCTTCAATTACACCATTAAGGAATGTTTCCTTCACGTCCATCTAATGTAGCTTCCATCCCTTAGCTGTTGCAATAGCAATAATAGTCATGATGGATGTATAACGAGCAACCGGAGCAAAATTTTCTTCATAATCTATTCCCTCTTTCTAAGAGAATCCTCTAGCCACAAATCTAGCTTTGTATTTCTCAATGCTTGCATCAGATGCATGCTTGATCTTGAAAATTTATTTAGAAGATACAACTAATTTCCCTTCAGGTCTTGGTACAATATCCCACACATCATTCTTGATAATAGATTGATATTCTTCAGCCATAGCATCTCTCCATACTTGTTGACTTGATGCTTCCTCAACACTGGAAGGCTCAGACTCAATGATATGACTCATTAATGCTACATAGCCTGGAAACTTCTATGGTCTTTTGATTTCTTTGAATGTGCCTCTAGGAGCTACAAACTTTTCTGCCTCTTGCATAGTTTTCCTAGCCCATAGAGGTCTCTTTCAACCTATGACAATATCTCTTGGCCCATCAATTGGTTCCAAAGGCTCAACTGGATCAATATCCTCTTCTGGTTCAGTAAACTCCCTCTGAATCTCAGGAGTATGATCAATGTCCATATCCTGAGGAGTCTCCTAGTCTTCATTATCTATCTCCATGTATGAACCTTTAGATCTTTTGAATGCAACATCTTCTTCAAAAGAGACATCCCTGCTGATCTCTATCTGTTTCTGTCCTGGGATGTAAATCTTGTAGGCTTTTGAAGATTCACTGTAACCCACAAATATTCCTTTCTTTCCAAATGGCTCTAACTTATTTCTCTTATCTTTAGGCACGTGAATATGAATAGTACAACCAAATATTCTCAAATGACTAACCTCAAGTTTCACACCTGTAAAGGCTTCTTCAGGAGTCATATTTTCCAAAATACGATGAGGGCTCCAATTTTGAACATACACTGCAATTCTGGATGCTTCTACCCAAAGGAAGGTTTGTAAGTCTTGATCATGGATCGTAGCTTTGGCTACCTCAACTATAGATCTATTCTTCCTTTCTGCAACTCCATTTTGTTGAGGATTATATGACACACAAAACTCCCTCTTAATTCCTACCTCAATGTAGAAATTACGGAAGCCTCCAAAAGTGTATTCTCCATCGTTATCAGATCTTAGGACCTTGATCCTCTTTTCGGACAAATTTTCAACTTGAGCCTTAAATTCTTTGAATTTCTCAAGTACTTCAGATTCCTTAGACTTCAAAAAATAAATCCAAGTCTTTCTAGAGTAGTCATCAATGAAAATTACATAATACCAAAAACCACTCAAGGATGCAACAAACATTGGACCACACAAATCATAATGAACAAGATCTACAATACATTTTTCTCTACTTTCACTACTATGAAAAGGACCCTTAGTATTCTTACCCATTGCACATCCTCTGCAAGTACCATCATGCTCTTGACTGAGTTTCGGAATGCTAGTGACCATCTTCTCCATGGATGGAAGAGCTCTGAAGTGAAGGTGAGCAAGCCTCCTATGCCAAAGCTCACTTGAACTAGTGGAATCATGCAACAATGCTTGCATTGGATGAATGGAAAGTCTATATAGAATCTCTTTCCAAACACCAATCACTCGGGTTGTCTTGATGCTAGAGTTCTTTGGCCAAGCAAGAACTTTTCCTTCAGAAAATGCAACTTGATATCCTTTGTTCTCCAAAGCTGAAATTGATACAAGGTTCCTCTTGATACCTGGTACGAACAATACATCACTCAAATGAAGAGGGATTCCAGAATCTAGGTGAAAAGAGGTGGCTCCAGCACCTTTCACTGAATATCAAGCATCATCTCTGATTAATACTTGAATGTTGGTTTCTCTTTCCATCAAATCTAAAAGATTCTCTCTATATCCTATAATGTGCCGAGAAGTGCCACTATCAATCAACCATGTGCTACTATCGGTTGGAACATTACTTGATAGGGCTGAGATAAATATAAATCCACTTGATTTATCTCTTGATTCCTTCGAGGAGAGACATCATTCGTAGTATAAGCATGTTGCTTTGGTCTTGTTACACAATCTCTAGCATAGTGACCATACTTGTCATATCTGAAGCACTATATATGGGAGAGATCCTTCTTCTTTGATTCAGGAGAAGCATCTGATTTCTTATCTCTATTCCTCTTGAAGTTACCTTTTCTCCCTTCTCTTCCTTTCCTCTTTGATGTTTGAGCAGCAAGAACATGGTTGTCTTCATTGTGAGAGCTTCGACCATTACCTCTTGCTGCCAACCTTGATTCCTCTTGAATGTAATCTACTCTAAGACAATCAAACTTTGGTAGCTTAGATCTTCCACTGATACCTTGGATAAAAGGCTCCCAAGATTGAGGAAGACCATTGAGTGCCAACATGACTAAGTCTCTATCTTCAATTATGTCTCCAATGGCATAAAGTTGATCCTTCAACTCAGTGATCTTCATAAAGAAGGAGATGATTGAATCTCCTTTCGCCATCTTGATGTGATGTAGTTATTGCCTTAATGCAAGAGCTCTACTGGTGTTATTGATCTCATACAATCCCTCCAAAGTCTTGAACATCTCTCTACCAGTCTTCAACTTGGATATAATAGGCACAAGGTGATCCTTTACAGAATCAATCAATATCTTCTTGGCCTTTGTGCCATTCTTCCTCCATTGTGTCTTCTCAATCTCATCGGAAGGTTTGGGCACCTCGCTCTCCACGAACTCAAGAATATCATTTTCTTCCAATGCAATAAGAACTCTAAACTTCCAAGAGGTGAAGTTAGAGGCACCATCGAGTTTATCTTCAACCTTGAGTCCGCTCACCATTTTCAAAGCTAAGATAGACACACTAAGATGAGAAGAAAAGAATGAGATTACACTGCTTATACAAATCTGATCACGATCTTGCTTAAACCCACTCTGATACCATGTTAGTTTTAGGATCAGAATTTAAATAAGCAGAAATAGAGCAATTTCAAACAATAGAACATAGCATATACCCTGGGAAAACCCTCCTTCTTGAGGGAGAAAAACCCAACAACAATATATCACTTATATATTGAATAATGAACAAAAATTCACTTTACAATGAGGCCAATCACAAGGCCGATCTGTAGTAGAGATAATCACACCACACTTGATGCAAGTATACAACCAAATGAAGTATATCGAACTCCTTGAAGAACAATATATTGATCTACTGTGATATCAAACTCCTTTCAGATTTATATGCACTTGACACTAGATGAATGAATGAATATGTGAGAGAGAAAGTAGTGTCTCTATTTATACAAGATGAAATGTCTTCTTCCAAGCAATACGACTTTACACAAGAAGTCAACCTCTTCTTGAAACATCACATCTCTTTCTCCCATGTGACTTTGATAAGTTGGCTTACAATGAAATAAATAAAATATAAAATGTTGTTTGTAATGAGACACCCTTTCACAAGGGTCGACATCAAATGAATAAGCTATAAATTACAATGGGTGTCGCTTCACTTGGGACACACAAAAATAAACAAGTAGCCGCAACTTTGTTTATTTGTCAACAATTAAATCGGGTGAAGGATGAGACCCGATGCTATATCATCAACACCTTCAAAACCTGTTATGGGGTCAAGGTCCCTCAAAAACCTAGTTAAGGGTTTAAGGTCCCTTCAAAACCTTTGGCTTTAAAGTCCCAATAAAATCCTAGTTTGTAATTGATTAAAGGGTTCAAGGTCCCTGTAAAACCTTTGTGCAACCTGTGTTGTCTAGTGTTATTCTTGGTGATGTTGTTGATGAGCTGTTGATGGTATGTGGATTATCTTTGGTGCAGCATGTTTTTCTTAGATAGGGTTTCCAGTCCCTTCAAAACTGGGCTGAAATGGGCTTTGGGTCCCATCAAAGCCTATTTTTTCCCTTAATCAAAAACTATAATATTAATCACAATTATGTTGGTTATAATTTTAACAATGGAAATAACGAAAAAATAGGTCTCAATGTCAATGTAGTAACCAAGATCTATTACCCACAAAAAACTAGATTTTATCAACAAAATTATCTTCCCCAAAATAGATTCTATGATGTAGGAAAAGTGATCCTAGATCCAACTAAGATTAACCTCTCTTCACTTGACACCACATTTGGACACAAGATCAACTAGAGTTGTTGATTGGCTTGTTGCCACAATAGAGAGCCAATCTTCTAGGGTCTTGTATTTATTTTTTATGTTGTCAGGATGTTTAATTTGATGTGTGATTTAACAAGCCTATTTGACATATAACCTTAGATCTGAAAATATATTTTATCGCACAAAAAAAAATAGAAAGTAACAGAACAACTTCAAATTTGAGAATGAGATACAGAGAGGAACCTGTGACTGAGATATGAGCCTGAATTGTAAGGATGGAGGCACAAGGTGCCCTATACCGGGATGCTTCTTTCCAAGATCTGAATATTTTGAGTTGTAGGTTACAATCTTCTATGTGTCTTTTGTAGTTGTCTCTCGTTGAAACTTCCAAATCTAACATGCACACATGAAAATGGGGGAAAAGGTTGTGTTGTATAGGGGCTTGCCTAATTCAAACCCTATTTTGGTATTTCTACCTCCACATACAAAAAATATGATAATCAAGAGGGAATACCTTAGGTCAAACAAATGCTAAAATAATAATAATTGACTGAAATGAACCTTGACTCTTTTATTTTTTCTTCTAAATCTTGTTTTTCCACCTTAGCAAGACAACTTGCCCATTCCTATCCAGAGTTTATTAACCAATGTGTGATAAGAAAGTATGAACATCCAGAAAGATAATAAATTATTATATTTTGGGTAGTCTATCATAGGACGACCTCTAGACAAAATATGAAAAACAACTTAACTGAATAGTTTCTTCCAGTTTTGCTCCTGCCATCATCTTTCCAAATTAAGCTTCAATTGAACCTCCACATTTAGAAAGCTTCATCATTCTTTGCATATTCTCATCATTTTCTAAGGCATACTTAACATGAAGACATTCTTCATTTGATTTCCATCTTACTACTGATTTTTCCTTTCCGTCTATGATTTTTTTTCATAAAATTTATCGATATGCTTTTCTATAGTGTCAAGCTTTAGTTGAAACTTCTTATCTCTTTTATATTCCAACTACAAATATTACACTTACATTTTTTTGGAGGTTCATCTTTGTTTGTATTCTCCACTAGTTCAATGAATGGGTACTTTGACATCCAATCAATCCAAAAATTCCTTGTCATATCTCACTCGCACCCAGTTTTTTATTTGGATTTTCTTTTTCTCTTCCCTATAGTAGCATCATCTATGGTGCCAACATTTCCATCCAGGTCAATTAACTCATTTTGGCTACCTTGGGAATCCATTGGAACATCTTTTGTGGCATTGTCATCCTCATATGACTCAATTAACTCATTTTGATCTTCTTGTGAGGTATTATCAATGCCTTCTTCATTAATATTTGGTGCAAGAGTTGATGATGTAGTTCCAACTTGATATGATGGATTGGATGCATTGCCAAAGTAAGACTTTATGGTAACTTTTCTTTTTGGGCATTTTGATGGCATCCCTTCACCACCCTAAGGAGTCTTACTCTTGTTGCACTATTCATTAATGCAACAATGCATGTAGTTGTAAGTTTGTAACATGCCTACGATCAAGGTTCTAACTTTCAAATTGAGAGATCACAAGTCCAAAACTGAAAAAAATGTGTAAAAATAAATCAAAGTTTCGATTATATTTATATCATTCCATATTTGGTGAATTCCATGGGATTTTTAAATGGTATAGTAAAAATTTGGAAAATTCCATAGGATTTTTAAATGGTATAGTAAAAATTTGGTGAATTCTGCATGATTATGCAATGATACATTTAAATGTTGGGTGAATCAAACCTCGATGGAACACATACATTGTAATTTTCAAGGCGATTATGGCCCTACAATTAGCATGGAGTTATCATAGTATTAGCAAAATGGGTCCTCGTACACAATTATTTTTTAATGTAATGGGTGAAATGTGTCCTCAAATGTAATTATTTTTAATGTTATTGGTGAAATAGGTCCTCATACACAATTATTTGTAAATTTTATTGGAGAAATGGGTCCTCACACGTAATGAAAATTTAATTATTTTGGTGAAATTTGTCCTAATACACAATGTCATTTTAATAGTATTGGTGAATATGTGGGTGATTAATATACATGCTTTTGAGATTATAGGTGAAAATATTAATGAGAGCATTG
Organism: Sequoia sempervirens; assembly: GCA_007258455.2. NCBI lineage: Eukaryota > Viridiplantae > Streptophyta > Pinopsida > Cupressales > Cupressaceae > Sequoia > Sequoia sempervirens. Next base: position 1,242,974,489 of record VDFB02271358.1, on the reverse strand, counting down.
TAAATATGTAGTTTGCTAAGATGAAACTATTAATTACATATGCCTTGTAAAATAAATTGATGGTGAATTGAAATGCATTGGACAAATAATTCATAAAATTTTGGCAATTTGGCCACCTTGTTGGTTGCAATATATTCACCAATTTTGAATTGGTCAATATGAACTATTTTCCAATTGGAAAATATTTTCCACTAGAAAATCCATGTTTCCCAATTAATCAAATTGAATACAATTGGGGCAATGTGCAAAAATAGTGAAGGGCAGGGGGTTTCTCCAGCGGCGTAGAGGATGCCTATTGGAAGTGATGATGCCAAGGATAACCATACTGAGGTCTATGAAATGGGGAACTTATTTTTAGAGGTGGACCCTAAGAAGGATCAAGGCTCAAAGTGGGTGAGTTATGAGAGAATGGAAATTAAAAATATTAATTCATCGATAGTCGTGGATGCCTTAGAAGTGGTGGTTCCAAACTATCTACTTCAGTCCAAGGTTGAGCGGCTTAAGCAAACGGTGATAATTATAAAGTTTGTGGGGATCCGGTCATCCTTAGACCAAATAAAGAAGTGGTGTTAAACTAACTGGAAGGATTCCATTCTAAATGTGAGCCTTCTACCTCTGGGCTTCATACAAATGGTCTTCTTGTCAAAGATAGAGAGGGACTCGATTATTAGAGGTGGATTGTGGTTTTTTGGGAGTGTCATGCTTTATTTGAGGTCGTGGGCTCCTAGATTTGATCTGAGGAAGGAGCAGATCTAGAGGGTTCCCATCTAGATCAAACTTCATAAACTCCCACAAGAGCTTAGATCAAAAGATATCTACAAGCTTATAGGTAATTCAATGGGGGTCTTTATTCGTAGTGAGCTACCCTCAAGTGTGGGAAGGCTTCAAGATAGAGTGTGCTTATGTATTAAAATGGACTTAAGAAAAAAAATTAAGCTCTCTCTGGCTCTCTTCAATGTTGGGTTCTTGGTCACAATCGGTTGAGTATGAAGGTTTTCCAATGAATTGCATCAAGTGTGGGAAAATAAAGCATATGGCAAGGTTCAATAACATTAAGGGCCTAGAAAAGTTGAAGGATTTGGAGAAAGTGAACACTGTGGCAAGCCCAAGAAAGGAAGACAAGCCTACTAGCTTGTCTAATAAGGATCATGGGAATATGGACTTACCTCTGCACACAGAGACTGTGTCATGAGGTGGATGAAGTTAACCACTCAAATGGTATAAGTGGTTTGTGGAAAGACTCAGGCCTTCCTAACCTTGAAACCTTGGGGTTTATGGGAACCTGACCTTGAAACCTTGGGGTCTATGGGATGGTGTATACTAGCGATTTTATCCCCTGAAATCTCTCCAAACACTCATTCTAGAGATTCTATGAGTCATCCTCAGGATGGTACAGCTTTGAATGATATTACCAATGTTCATAACAACCTGGAGTTAAGTATTGGTGGTGAACATCAAGAGGGCCTTGAGGTTACAAATAATAAGATAGGTCTAGACAATTAAGTCGATGGCCAAGAAAATGGATGTAGCATTGTTACTAGAAAGATTAAGAAGTTTGTAGGCAAGCCCTCTCTGTTTGTTGACGTTGGTAGCTCTAATACTAAGGGAGGAAAACTAACACTTACAAGGTTAAATCCAAGGTGTAGGAGGATTTAGACAATGGATCCCAAGTTTCGATGAGGAAGTTTTTCGCTCATGGAGGAGAGCACTTCACTGTAGAATGTCATCCATGAAATACATCAATTGGAACATCAGAGGGCTTAACAACCCCAATAAACATCATTTGATGAAGTGGTTAATTGAGATTGAGACACCAAACATTGTGCTGGTTCAGGAAACCAAATTGTGTGGGGGAAATTTTAGGGATTTGATTCATAGGATACAGAGAAAAGGGGATGGGATTTCCTAGGATGTTGTGGGTTTAGCTAGTGGCCTTGTGGTATTATGGAATAAAAACGTATTTTTTTTCTCTATGGTTGAGTCCAAATAGTTTTATCTTTCTATCTTTTGCAAGGATGTCAAGAATGGCAACCAAGTGCTTATTTCGAATGTATAAGGCCCAAACTCTAAATTTGCACGTCTAAAGGCTTGGGACTACCTACGCACTTTCAAACAGAATCATATTGAAGAGAATTGGGTTGTTGGTGGTGACTAAACAGAATCATATTGAAGAGAATTGGTTTGTTGGTGGTGACTTCAACGCCACTCTGGTTCCTAAGGATAAATGGGGTGGGTGGGCTTTAGGCAACAATGGGTCCATAACCTTTAGAAGTTGTTGTGATGATCTATCTTTGTTGGATATCAAGGTGAGGTCCAGATGGTTTACATGGAACAACAAAAGGGTGGGAGTACACAACATATAGTGTAGGCTTGATCATTTATTCCTTAACTCAGATTGGATTTTGGAGCTGGGGGGTTTCTAATCTGAGGTTCTTCACTATGAGGGATCCGAACACTAGCCCATATCTCTAACTTCAAGAAATCCTAATAAATCGAGAGGCATCCCTTTCAAGATGGATTCCTTCTGGTATGAACACCCTGAGTTTGATGCTTTGGTTGGATAGTGGTGGAAGACTAATCCTAGAGGTTGCAAAAGATACATCATGTATAGCAAGCTTCAGATAATTAAGAAGAAGATGAGAGAGTAGAACAAAGATGCTATGGGTAATCTTTTTTACAAGTGAAAAGTTGAATTGAAGTTAAGAGAGGTAGATTCATTTATATCCTTTCATGGGTACTCCCATGCCTTCAGAGAGAAGGAAACAAAGCTCTTAGGAAAATTGAATCGCATTTTAAGGATGGAAGAGATTTTCTAGCAGTAGAAATATCAAGTGAAATGGCTTAGGGAAGGAGATAAAAACATGATATTTTTCCAACTATCAACAAAAATTAGTAGGCAACACAATAAGATATTGAAAATAAGGAATTATGATAATGTCATCCTGGAAGATATTGAGGCCATATATAGTGAGGGCTTGTGCTTCTTCAAATATATTCTAGGATCCCAAGTCAATTCTGAGTCCCTTAGTCAGGAGGAGATACTTGGTTGCATCCCACATCTCATTACTGATGCCTATAACATTTCCCTTCTCGCTCCTTTCACTTCAAAGGAGATCAAAAATGTTGCCTTCTCTCTTGGAGCCAAGAAGGCTCCAAGGTCGAATGGTTTTCAAGCTAAGTTTTTCCAAAGGTACTATGAACTAGTTGGTGATGATGTGTGGAGGGCTACGAAGGAGTGTAGGGTTCACAGAGTTGTTTTTAAATCATGGAACATGAATTACTTGGCTCTAATCTCGAAGGTTAAGGACCCAGTGTCATTTGACCAGTATAGGCCTATTGTGCTATGTAATGTGGTCGACAAGGTAGTCTCTAAGGCTATGACATTCAGGCTTAGAGAATGTTTGAATTCCATTATTTCTAAAGAAAAAAGTGGCTTCCTCAAATATATATAGATCTTAGATGGTATCATCACTACTCATGAGGTGATTCATTTGATCCAACTAAAAAAGAAAGAAGGGATGCTTATAAAACTGGATATGAACAAAGCCTATGATAGAGTTCCATGGGGCTTCCTGATAGAGGTTATGAGAAGATTTGGTTTCAAAAAATCTTGGTGTTGATGGATTCTTATTTGCATTTCTACGCCTTCGTATGCAATATTGATTAATGGTGTGCCTATAGATTTCTTCAATGCTAAGAAGGGGCTTCGCCAAGGAGACTCATTGTCCCCTTTCCTTTTTCTTTTGATTGGTGAGGTCTTGGGGAGTAAGTTGAAGAAAGAGAAGTGTGAGGGAAATTTGTAAGGTTTGTAGGTCTCGGGAGGATTTGATAATATCACCCTATGCAATTTATGGATGAAACTCTTGTGTTTGGGGATGCGAAGGAAAGAGAAGCACATTCATTCAAAAATACCCTCACCAAATATGAGATTGTTGCTTGGAAAAATGAGAACATCTCCAAATCTAAGGTCTTATTTCTTATTTCTAAAGGAGGGAATGATCATCATTGACAGGATTGTAATACAAAGGACCCTCGGTTATGATATTGACTTTCTTCCTAGTAAATACCTGGGCATGTCTTTGACCAACAAGCAGACATCTAAGAGGGATTGGAGCAACATTACCAATCATTTGCAAATAATGTTGGCTTCATGGAAAGGCAAGTGCTTTTCTTTGTCTAGAATAATCACACTCATAAAGGCCTCTCTTATGGCTACCCTGGTCTACACCATGTCTATCTTCCAAATTCTGAATAAGGTGACCAAATATCTGGAAGGTGTGAAGAGGAGCTTCTTATGGAGGGACAATGAAGAGAATTTCAAATATAATATGGTCAAATGGGACTATGTTCGCAGGCCAATCAAACATGGGGGATTTGGCATAAGGAAAAGTAAAGACATGAATTTAGCTCTTGGCACTAAATTGGTGTGGAGGATCCATAATGAAAAAGGGAGGATCTGGAGCCAAGTCCTTCAAGCCAAATATCTAAACAACAATGTCGATAATTTGTTCTCTTGTGATCTATCAAAGGGCTCATGTATATGGAATTTCCTCAAGGCTTGTTGCCTTATCTTGAAACTAGACATGGTGTGGAATTTGGGTAGGGGAAAAGATTCACTTATGGAGGGACAGTGGGTTGGGGACAAGGTGCCTTGTGATCTCACTTCCTTTTCCCTAATGATGAAACATTTTAAGGATATCTTAGGTGAATGTGTTTATGATTACATCAAGGGAGAGACCCCTTTCAAATCGTGGAAATGGATTCAGACCCTTGTTGTTGAACTACACTCTTAGCGCAAGGAGTTATAGAGAAAAATTGAGTTGTGGCCGTTGATTGGTGAGCTAAGTGAAGATAATGTGGGGCAGCCATGGCAATGGAGCTATCACAATTAGGGATTCCTTCCTCTTTTACTTTTCAAATTCTACATCTCAGGGGAATAATAAAATCTAGTGTAAACAAGGGATCCCTAAGTTGAATGCTTTCCTTTGGTTAGCTTGGAAGGGGCATGCCTTAATGTGGGATAGATTGTAAATTATGGGCAAGTCTAGTCCCTCTCATTGCATAATGCGCAAGCAGCAAGATGAAAGAAACTATCATCTTTTTGTGCACTATGATGTGGCTTGGCATATTTGGAACAAATTTCTTACAAATTGGGGCGTGGTGTGGGTACTTCCAAAGGATGTGCTCTACCTTCTCTCTTCTTGGCATTTGAAATTTGAAAGCTTTGGGCTCATCTTGACTTGGGATGTGGATCTTATAGTTATTATTTGGACTTTATGGAATGTGAGATACCAACGTATTTTTACAGAGGAAGAGTGGTCCATTGATAGAATCTAGGATAGAATTGTTTGCAATATCGAGGAAATTGGGGAGGCTCAAAAAAGTGATAAATTGGTGCTTAATTAGGATGGTGGGATCAGTTTGGCCAATTCTTGGCCTTTTTTTCACTAACTTTCTCCTACTGCTAGTGCGATTCCAAAAGCTTGTGAGCTTCATAAGTGGGTGGCTCTAGGGCAAGGGTGGATCAAATGTAATTTTGATGGTGTAGCAAAAGGGAACCCTAACATTGCTAGGGGTGGGGGTGTTTTTTGTGATGATTTTGGTAATCCATTGTTGCTCTACACCTTCGCTTATGGTGTGGACACCAACAACTCAGCTGAAGCCAAGGTTGTTCTGTGGGGTTTTATGATTGTGAGGGGAAAAGTTTGGAGGAAACTTTGGATCGAAGGAGACTCCAAATTGTTCATTGAAGCATTGGATGGAGGGATCCTACACAATTGGAGACTAATAGTGCTTGTGGATGCTGCAAAGTTTCTATTAAGATATTTTGAAGAAGTTAGAATCACTCATATTGGCAGGTAAGGCAATAAGGTTGTCGACTGGGCTATGAACGAGGGAATTTTTCTAAAGAGCAGTGGTGGCAGTGCATCTAGAACTTGGTCTGCTTGCTTTCCTTTCAAAACCTCCATCTTGGTTGTTGGCAATAGGCTAGGTTAGTGTTGGTGGTGGATATTTTCAGCTTTCTCTCCTTCATTTTTGTCTCTTACAACTGGAAGTTTGAGATATTTAGCTCTCAAGATTAATCCCTTCCTGTTTTTTTCTTTTTGGGTTCTTGGACCTTACAAAACCAAGCTTATTATATCAAAATAAAATAAAATACAATGGATACATGAGCCTTGCTTATATAGAAAATCATAAAACCCAAGACACATAATATTATGACAAATGTCTTAATCTTATGACTTGTGATACAAAAATTAAATACCATAAGTTAAATTAAATAATTAGGTGTGAAAAAGATCAAGAGGGTAATTGGTTACAGAATAAACCTTCTCATGCCAACATGAAAATCATCTTAGATTGGTTTTGTAAAGGCTAAGAGAGAAACCTTTATGGTAAGTTGAGTAAATATGCATTATTTTAATCTAAGATATTGTACCTTGGGCATATGGTAAGGTGAGTAAATGTGTATTATTTTAATCTAAGATATAGTACCTTGGGCATACAATTTTAGATAAAGGTATATTAGAGGCAATTTTTGATTGGCCAACTATAAAAAAATATTTTAAACATTTATATAGTGAGGTATCATCATAGATTTATGGATTAATTATAGAACGGCTTATCCTATCAAGATTGCAAAAATCTTAAGAATTCTTTGACTACTACACCAATATTATAGGTTCCATACCTAAAAAAATAGATTTTATTGTTTGTACATATGCTTCTTTAGAGGGTTTTGGAGGCATTCTTATGTAGGATGGAAAATTATGTATGATTCTAGGAAGTTTAAGTATTTTGAGAATAATTATCCTATGAAATCTTGGATATTTCCATCTCGATTTGTGTGCTTAAGGTTTTGGGACCTTTTCTCATGGGTAGACCTTTCCAAATGAAGGAAAATCATAAGAGGTTGGAATATTTGATTACTTTACCTAAACCAAATGAATGATAAAGGAGATAGCTAAAGTTTCTAAGTAAATTAAAGTTTAAATTTTCTTATTATAAAGGTCTAAGAAAGGATTTATAAGAGCCAAGGATTCTTGTAAAACCAAAGAAACCTTCCAAAAAATAAATCCACAATAAAAAATTACACTCCCAATTAATCAAATTGAATACAATAGGTGCATGAGCCTTGCTTATATAGGAAATCATAAAACCTAAGACACATAATATTATGACAAGTGTCTTAATCTTTGACTTGAGATACAAAAATTAAATACCCTAAGTTAAATTAAATAATTAGGTGTGAAAAAGACCAAGAGGGTAATTGGTTAGAGAATAAATATTTTCATGCCAACACCCCCTTCAAATGAAACTTAGAATAAATGAACAAAATACAAAGATGCAAAGATAGGTCCTAGAAACTAGGCCTGATTGGGTAGCCAAGTACAAAATATCTATCAAAATGGTAAAAAGGAGAAAAACCATAGGAAAAAACTTCTCCAAAGAAAGAACATGATAAAGATTAATAATCCTATTCAAAATATGTCCCTAAAATATTAGGAACAAAAATATGAACATGAAGAACTTCATGAAGCGTGAAGAATTTGCAAGCAACTATTAAAGTTCCACTAGAACCAAGGAACCTCCATTAAAATTAGGATGAAGATCAAGATCAAAGAGGGCTCAAATTTGTATGAGTGACCCCAATTAAACCACTCAAATAATTCTTAGATGGTTACAAAGCAGTAATTTAATAGTTAAAAATATACCGTACATAACTCTACATGAGTGACCCCAAAGATACTATTTGAATAATCCATAGATAGAAACAAAGCAACAATCTAGAAATCAAATATATAGATTCCAATAGTCTCAAGATGAACACCGATCAAATAAAGAATATATAATTTGGTCTCCATAAATAAATGCATGGAAGCATCTATGTGGTATGTGTTTTATCATGTCAAAATGTATGGGTAAGTAGCCACTACATCCACTTAGTACATAGCTCACTCTAAAATGGAACCAAGAAATCATTACTATAAGCATCACAATACCCCAATAATGTTGGAAAGAAAGAGGTATGGTAGATCCACTGAAATCATGTGTCACAATGTAGTACATGAAGATGAAGAATAAACATCAAAAGGGCCAATATGATGTACCTATAACTAAAAAAAGGGCACACTAATATGAGACACGTGCAAATAAAGGTAGATGACAATTTGAATGCAAGGCACACATAAAAAAACCTCTTATGAAACTATTATAAAGGGTGTGCTCATGCAAAAACCTTGCATGAAGGTAGATGAAGTTGCAATGGAAAACTCAAAGAAAAACTAGAAACCCCCCATGACACTTTATAAATTCTAGGAGTATAATAATTCCACAACACAATTTTTAAGATCCCTAAAAAATCAAGTGCAATGTGTGTCACTCTATTTTAATGCCTTTACAAATTTAAAATTGCATACAATGGATTCTTACAATGTCTAAAAATGACTATATGCTAAAAATGTAATTCTACTTCAAGAGAAGATGAAATGGAAGAAATCATTATGAAGTACATAGAAAAATATGTACTTTCAAGACAATAGACCCTAAAAGGAGTCCATATTCACAAGATATGGTCCTTCAAAGTTCCAAAAATGATAAATGCTCAATAAAATCATTGAGAAAACTATTTTTAGAAAAAAACTACAATTCCAAAATAAAATATTCTACACTATCCTAGAAAAAAAAAATACCCTATTTCAAAAAAAATGCTCCAAAAAAGTAGTCCATATAAGCAAGAACAAAGCCTTTGAATATTGGCTTCACAATTAGAACTATGAATGATTAAGGGGGACCAAAGTTTGAAAATGAGGAACTAACATCAACATATAGTAGGATAAAGTTAGCAAATGGAAAATAATATTCAAAAGTATTTACTAACACCTTCTAATAGAAAAGTGATATCAGCAATAGTATAGCTCAAGGGATGACATCAATAGTCAAAAAGGTTATGTCATTGGTTGAAAAGGTGACATTGGCAATTGGAAGTGACATCACCAATCAATAAACTACATGTACTAGAATATTCTCCACCTTGCCAATATATGCCAAACCATCTTTTAGTTTACCAAAAATTATTGTCATACAAGCAAATCATAGACTTGATGGTTGAAATTATTAGTTGGGGGCAGAGGTGGATTTTGGTGCTAGATTTTTTATAGGTAGAAATATGCACTAAATACATTATCAAGTAGAGGATTTGTGCCAAAAAAATATTTAAAAACCTAGGACACATAAAATTATGACACTTCATAATCTTATTACTTGAGACACAAAAAGTAAATGCCCTAAGTTAACATAAATAAGTAGGTTTGAAAGACTTATGAAGGTAACTATTTAGGGAATAACCCTTTTTACACGAACACTTGTGTCAAGGGTAAGGAGAATAGAAAGGAAACTTTTCTTAGTATGAAGGCTAGTATAGTACCTATGCCATAGTTTCAAGTAGATTTAAGGAATTTTATTTGAGAGGCTCAAAGTTTTGACGAGTTATATAGATGATTCATAGTGATTTGGATTAGTATCCAAATTATTCCATGGATAGAGACGGGTTGTTGAGATTCCAATATAGGATTTATGCTCTAGTAGAGGGTGATTTGAGAGATGTTATTTGGGAGAAGCGCATGATACACTACACAGAACTCTCATCTAGGTTAACTAAACTTTATGTTGATTTTAAGAAACTATATTTTTGGAGTGGAGTGAAGAAGGATGTGGCTACTTATTTGAATAAGAGCTTATAATTTTAGAGAGTATAAGTAGTGCATATACATCCTACTGGAGAGGTTTTCCTCATAATATACCATTCCACAAGAGGTCTATGATTTCAATGGATTTTGCTTTAGGGATACTTAAGACTAGAATTCATCATGACTATATATTAGTGGTAGTGGATAAGTTAACTAAGGTTGTGCATTTCATTTTAGGGTATGTTAAGGATGATTCTCAACCCTTGGCAAGAAGATTCATTTGAGAGGTGGTTCATCTGCATGGGATTCTTAAAATGATTAGATTTGATAGGGATAAACTTTTTAATTCCAAATATTGGGAACTCTCATGGTTGATTTTGGTTCAAAGTTAAATTTTAGTTATTATCATCATCTTGAGACAAATAGTCAAACTAAGAGAATCAATCAAGTCATAGAAAACATACTAAGAATGTATTACATGGATCAAGAGATATTGCAATAATTATTACCTTTAGTAGAGTTTGCATTTAATAATGTTAAAGTTGGGAAAATCAACTCCACATCTCCCAAGGATCGCCTACAATCAAACACTTGTCACGGAAAGAGAGAATAGCAAAGCTACGGAGGCCAAGAGCTATTGATCCAAAAAAGCATGAAACATATTAATGTGCATCTTCTAATGTAATACAATAAAGAATCCTTATAAAAGGATAATTAACCTAGAAACCCTAGGTGAGGATAAAACAAGATCATGACATGTGTCCTCATCCTATGACATGAGACATAAACAAAACATGACCTAAGTAAGCTTACTTGTAATTAGAGGAAAAGGGACTTAATAATTAAATAATTAATTAATTAGGAAATGCCTTTCACTCTAACACGCCCCCTTAAGTGAAACTTAGGGAGAAGCTCAAACTTCAAAAGATGAATGCATGATGGGTCCCAAAAATAAAGGCCAAATAATGTACCCATGTACAAACAAAAGATCTCTCAAAACTGGAGAAAAATGATAAAAACCCTATGGGAGAAAACTCCTCTCCAAAAGAGAAATACAAAGTGAAGGATTGAAGAAGCCTCCAAACAAGAGTGAAGGATGAAAAAGCCTCCAACCAAGAGTTTTCCCAAAAGATAGGAACAAAGGATGAACATGAAGAACACCACTGAAGCATGAAGAAGCTGCAAATGTTGTCAAAGAATGACTGCTATAGTGTTGAAAGGAGAACCTTCGCTAAAACGGATGATGATCAAGATCAAGAAGAAAAGAATTTTCATGAGTTCCCCCAGTGACACTACTTGAATCAGATGGAAAACAAAGGAAAACACCAAAATTCTGAAGAACTGATCAAGTGAAAATGGGAGGTCTCCTCAAAAAAATAGGAATGCAAGAGTGTCCATATGGTAGGTGCTCCATCTCACCAAAATGTAGTCGTTACATCCAAAAGTACATAAGAACAAATACTGTATGCATAGCTCACTCCAAAGTGAAACTAAGGAAGCATTAGCATGAACAGTATAATACCCCTATAATGTTGACTTGGGAGAGACATGACAGATCCACTGAAACTTTGTGTATAACCATGTAGTGTATGAAGGAGAAGAAACATCATCTGAAAGTGCACAAGAAAGTACCTGCAACTAAAAAAGGGTGTGCAAAAACAAGGAACACATGCATGAGGCAAGAATCACATGGATTCGTTGTTATAGTGGAGGGACACTCACTTGACAAAGGTGTGATGGAAAATAAGTAAAGAACTACACAAACCCCCCCCATGGCACTTTATAATATAGTGCAAGTAAAATTTATGACACAAAGTGATGTGCAAGATCCCAATAATACACCATAAATACACAGGTACTTTATTTCAATGTGTTTACGTAATAAGAAGTGCATACAGTGGAAGCCCATAATGTCCAAAAAAGGACTACATGTTGAAAATACAATTCTCCAACAACAAAAAAGAGAAAATTGATAGCACCATGATGAAGTACACAAAAAACATGTACTTTCCAAAAAAAGGCACCCAAAAAGGAGTCTAGATGCAAAAGATATGGCATGTCAAAGTCTCCAAAATGAGAACTACACAGCAACATCACTGTGAAAATTGAATTCTAGAAAGAACCAGAAGTCTAAATTGAAAACCACCTACACCACTATGAAGAGCACAAAATTCTGCCCCATTTCAAAAAAAATTGCACTAGAAAAGACCACTATATGGCTGAGATATGGCCTCTGAAATATTAGGTGCAAAACTAAAAAGCCTAATCGAGAGGAGCTGAGTACGGCAAAAAAATCTCCTCCGCCAAATTTTTCAAAAACACCTCCAAAAGTGGAGGTCTACCAAATTTAGAATGCAAAGGAAAAAAATCTCCAACTAGGTATAGGTGCATTTGGACATTTAATGCAAAAAAATTATTGCAAAAAGTTTACTATTTTTATTTTAAGTTAAAAAACAATAAAAAAATAAACTATTATATTTTTAATTTTAAAAAAATAATAATAGAGGGGCCACCCCTGGGCGGTGCCCAAGGGTCATCGCTCTACCATATGGCAAGCAGTGGTACCCTTAGGGCACCCCATTATAGGGGGCAGGGCCCGAGGGGACCTACTACCCTTGCAACGACAAGGTTGTGCAGGGGTGTAGGTACCATGCGATACCTGTGCCCAAAAATAAAATTAATTTTTTAAAAAGTAAAAAAACCTGCGATTGGTTTAAAAACCCTTTTTTTTTTTAAATGCAAGAAATTTTTTTAAAAAATTAGAAAATTTTTACCTCAATCTATGTGCTAGGGAGATCGTACAACCTCCTTGACAAAAAAAATTGCCTTAGAAAATCCCAACACCAAAATAGGTCGAATTGTATATCAAAATTCATCGAATCAACCTCCTAGACGCAACTGTGAGGTTGTTATCATGCACCACTAAAAATGTCTCCATTTGAAGCTTTATATGGAAGGAAGTGTATGAATCCTATAGGATGTTATGGCTTGGATAATCATGTATTTGAGTCTAACATGTTTCAAGAGTATTAGTCAAATTTAAATAATAAGAGAGAGGCTAAAGGAAGCAATAGGTCAACAAATGAGATGTAGATATTAAGAGGGTTTCCAAAGAGTTTGATGTGGGGGACAAGGTGTTTCTCAAGGTTAGACTGATAAAAATTGGGAAGGATTTCAAATTGGATCCTCGGTTTGCAGATACTTTTGATGTCTTAGAGAACATCAATCTCATGACTTATCATCTTACTCTACCACCCCCACTTTTGAGGATTCATGATTTTTTTCCATATTTCTTTGTTGAAAAAATATATTTATGATCCTTTGCATATGATTGATTGGTAGGTTCTTTAGGTGGACTCTAAGGGGGAGTTCCATGTGGATCTGGTTAAGATTCTAGATCACAAGCAAGTCAAATTTTGAAATAGGATAATGATGCAAGTGAAGGTTCTATTGGAGGAATTTGGTAAGAGAAGTGATACTTGGGAAGACAAGGACATCTTTTCCAATGATTACCCATATATTTTTTCTCGATGAAACATTGTTTTCATTCATTATTTTTAGAAACCTTGATGTAATACTCTATTAATATTATTTATTTTTTGTTGTATGCTCAATCCAGCATTCTATTAAGAGGGGAGGATCTAATATCTCTCATTTTTTACCTCCTTTTCATGTTTATTTATGATTAGATGTGTTATCCCACTCCATGATAATTTGGACATAGATTGTTGCTTTTAGTGAATTATATTAAATTTGACTTTAAGATGAGTTCACTTCCTTGTGTGTATGTTTTCAACACAAAGTGATTTATGATATGATTAATTATTAAGTGTTGATTATAGATATATAATGATTATCTAATAATGCTACTAACGTATCTTGTGGCAAGTGTATTGTAAGAGAAAGTGAACTAGGTGTTGGTGTTTAAGTATTTCACATATGAACCAATTGTGTGAAAAAGTAATTAATTTATGAAATTAAATAAATTTATTAACTAGCAATGAAAAATTAAAAACTATGATTAATTTATGAATGTGTAGAATTACTTTATTTTATTTATATATCTACTAATTGATTTATATTATTTTGGTATAAAGAAATAAATCATATGAAAACTTAATTGTTTTAATTATTATATTTAAATAGAAAATGTGGCATAATAGTAATTTAAGAAAATAAATTGTTATATTTATTTTATTGAGAATTAAAGATAAACAATATCTTAAAATTATTTTACGTGTAGATTTTGTTATTAAATAGTTGGAAAAACTATTATTTGAATATTATATGTTTATCTAGGAGGATGTGCATGAAGAGAAGAAATAGTTTCTAAATATAAAAAAATTTAATAGGAAAATGAATGTTTTTTTTATAAAAAGGAAAATGAATGGTTTTTATAGAAGGAAAGAAGAATTTCTATAGAGGAGATTTATTATTGCATTATAATAAAAAGAGAATACAAGTTTTTGAATGTTGAAGAATTGGAAGTTTTATTTATAAGTTCAAGGATTGTGATTGGGATTTTAGTTCTTCATTGATTTATTTTTTCAATTTTCTAAAAAGAATTGAGGTAGGATCTTGGCATGAATTGAGTCAAAAAATATTTAGATTGGGTTTTAATAAAAAAATTAGGGCCCTAAATGTGAAAGAGATTTTTGTTTTGATTGTATGAGTGTTTCTTGTTCAATAAGAAATCGATAAGAAACTTAGTAATTTATTGAAAGTAGGATGAAGGATTTTAATTGGGAAAATATTCTTGATAGCAAAGAATAAAATGTTTTTGAAAAACCATGGAAACTAGATTGAGTTAAATGAGGAAATCTAGGGTTACTTTTTTCGAAAGAAATATGGTGAAACTTAGAGAAGAAATGGGAGTTTAGATGGATTTAAATTTGAATTTCTCTATAAAAATATTAAGAATAAATTTTGATTTAATAAAGGATTTGAACTATACTCTAATAAAATATTTATGGCATTGAAAATATATGGTGTATTAAGAAGATTTAGTGTAGACACAACTTAGGGAGAAGAGTTTCTTAATAAACAGGGGTTTTTTATTTTATTGTATTTTTGTATGGATAAATCCATAAAAAATGAATGTATGTAATGTTTCATTTCTGATTTGGATAAGCATGATTATAATTTTCATAAAATTTAGTGATTTTGAAATAGTGAAAAGGGTGTTAGCTTGTGAATTAGTAAACCTTGATTGATAGATTTAAGCTATATGTTTTGAATTTATTCTATAAGCATGGGCTTGTAAATGCTTAGGATTATTGAATTAAAATAGAAAATATTAAAGTATTGGAAATTATGTTTTTAAATATTTAGGAAACTTTTTTTACAATATGTATTCTAGATTTATCATTTTTCTAAATAAAGCAGTTACAAAGATGTTTTTTTTTTAAATTAAGAAGAGTTCTTGACTAGTATCTCTAAGAAATTTTGATCAGTATATAAGCATAGATGGAGGACTACAACATAATTTCTCTAATGCTTGTCAATTTTGTTGTAGTTTGTGAACTACTTCAGTGTCCCTAAATCACTCTAATGTATATCAGTTAGTTTAGTGTCCTTGAATTGCACTAGCGTTTGTGAATTGTTTTGATCTCCCTAATTTTCTTTATAATCTAAATTATGGACTACAACACTAGTATCTCTAGTTTTCTTTGCAATTTAACTTGACTAGTAAATTTGAATGTGACCCACAATTCTAGAATGTTTTTGATTAAAAATTAGGGTAAGGGCCTTGATCTTGAGAGTCACAAAAGCAGAACAACTTAACCAAAAATAAAAAATGCCACAAAGGCCACAACTAACACCTAAATCCTAGGGAGGCACATAGGCCAAATATAAAGCACTAAGTAAAATATTACCAAAAGATGCATGCAAGAAAGACAAAAAGTAGGCAAGTAGGTCTGAGATAGCAAAAAACAAAACAAAAGAAGAAACAAGTAGCTGAAACATCCATCAATCCTTAGGACCATTTATGAGGTCCCAATTCTCCTTCAAAGTGTCGAGAGAGTCCATCCACTCATTCCTTGGCTTGTTTTTCTTAACTTTATTCGAAAAAATGACTTCCTAATTCTTGCATTGTTTCTTCCTTTGGTTTTTAATCTTGGATTGACTAGAGACAAATCCCATAATAGCTTTTTGCATCATATCATCTATGATGGATATAATACTACCAAGAGCATTTTTCATCACCATGAACTTCTCCATAATGTTATCAAGATCAATCTTTGATTCAATAATAGAGAAGTGGACATGAAGGTCATTAATCTGCACTTTAAGCTCTTCAATAGACTCCATGATAGTCTCTTTCTCTTTCCTAGTTCCTGGCCTATCATCCTCTTTGTTTAGATTTTCTTCATCCTAGCTAGTCTTCATCTCGTACAATTCTAGGATGTTAAAGAGTTTATACTTTGAATATATCAATGGAAAAAAATCAATAGATAATTTTGAGTGTGCTTTCTTTAACTAGATTGGTTAGGGTGATATTGTCCTAATGTTTACATGTGATTCCAATATTGTTCGGTAATGCAATGTCTCCTTATGGAACTAAAACCTAATTGGTTATAAGGTGAATTTATGAGCAAAAAAATTATGGGAAGTATATCTCAAAATTCTCAACACCTATTTGTCTTATCATGGGATCTTAACTATTTTGGTTACCATTATGGTAACAATATTAAATTGGATTGAGGCCTTCTAAGTTTCTCAATACATGCTTGTCATATCATGAGACCTTGAGTTTCTAGGTTTTCATTATGTCAATATGATTGGATTAGAGTGAGAAAATGGGTGTCCTCATCTAGGATGGATCAATCCTAACATCACTTTCTCTACTTCATGTCTAGCACATTTGAAGATTATTGCCCCCTTAAGATATGATTGCACATAAGACCTTGAATTTCTTGGTTACTATTATGGTAATAGGATTAGATTGGAGTGATAAATTGGGTCTCCTCATCTAGGATGGATACATCTTAACTTCACTTTCTCTACTCTATATCCAACACACTTGAAGTTTATCATACCCTTAAGATATAATTGCACACAAACATTCAAGCTTGCTCCTCTCACACTAGAGTCACATCACATAAGCTCTAGTAATATTATCGATAAAGGATCCACAAGTGGTGTTATACATTAATGATTGTCTTTCATCACTAGACCTAAGAGATTCTTCATATGAAGCTCTATGGTATGACTTTCTTGCATGCATATCTATTCCACCTAGTGAGGTGGAATTCTCTATGCTTATGATGGTTAACATTCTTTCTTAAATGTGAGATGGTTGGTATAGTGGCACTATAAAGTTTGAAGTTGATATCTTGGTGTCATATGGGACATATAGGAGTGTATTGTATGATGGAGTTGTGTTATGATATTATTTGTGTGTATATTATTATTCATTATAATTATGTCTTGGTGTGCATGTTTGATTATTCTTTATTATTTGAGTGTTTTGAATGGTGTTGTAAAATGTTGTAATGTCTTGATTATTTTGAATGATTGTTAGTATTTGATCTTGTCAAGATGTGTTGTGAATTTGGATGGAATTGGTTCAATTCTTTGATCTATGCTTTTGAATGAATGTCTATGTTTAAGAGGAATGAATTAATAAAATAATCAATAACATAAAATATATTTCACACTTTTGTATTATCAATGGAACATTTCATCACCAATACTAATGGTTGGGGAGGAAAGGGATCCTTGTAGCCACAAGTTCAATACCACACCTAGGGGCAACTAGAGGTTGGATGGTGACTTGCAAATCCATTTTGAAGACCTTGGTATTTCATATTACATAAAATCACTCTTGCATTGGGAAAGATGGCCCATGGCCTATATGGTAATAATTATAATTATTGATGAGGGTTGTAATAGTTGACCCATTGTATTATTGTGATTGTGTAAATTGTACTATTTATGTATTGTGATATTCTAATTTATGGATTTCACATTATTGACTCTTGAGAATTTTTTACATACATAGTATATATGATGTAATTATTACTTATATGAAAGAAATTTCTAACCGCGTTTTAGGGTGTGTTATGCTTCCATATTAAATTCCATCAAAAATCATCAAGATTTTCAATTTCTATACTCTTGATTCTAGGAGATCCATCATGGTATTTTTAAAATGTTCTTTAATGGATTCATTTTCTCTTGATAGCATTTTATTTTTCTCAATCACAATATTTCCCTCCTTCCAACAAGTGTTGGGACAATTGAGGAAAAACCTTTGAGGTGGAGGAAGGAACAAAAATAGGAGATGGGAAAGGTTTTTATGTAAGTTAACAATGATGTTCCATCCATTTGATTATCTCATTCTATCTTAAAAGAGATGTCTTCAAATATATTGTCTCTTTTCTCATTCTCAAATTTTCCTCCTCCAATGCCTTTAGATCAACAGCCGTCTCAACATTGTAGTAGTTAAATTGAGCATAATTCAAGACAACCTTGGATGATTCCTCCATCTCCACGTCTCTGACCTACATAGATAATTTCCCCTTAAATTCTTTATGGGTCAATTTAGTAATTGGCTTATTATGAGGGGAGTGACAATCCAAGTAACCATCATTTTCCTTTCAATGTAACTTTGTAATGTGAAAATATTCAATAAATTTTTGAGCTAAATCTTTGGCCAAAAACCTTGCTAGTGTCATAGGTCTACATTGTGTCATGTGGTACCATTGCTTTAGCAATGCTCCACCTTAGCAACAATTAACATTCACAACTCCTTACCATCTCCCTCCCCTACTTTAGTCTCAAATTGTTAGTCAATTTTAGCAACAGAGGAGGAAAGTTTAAAACTAGTCCTAACATTATCTTACGCTTCTCCACCTTCTTCATTAATCACTCTTAGCTTGCCCTTTTCCTTTCCGTACCCATGTGCCAAGACAAAGTTTTTAAACTCCTTAGCTTCAATGAATTTGTCATCACTATCTAACATTTGGTGTTCTATCAACCTTTTATCTTATAATTCATGAGTTTCTAGTACTTTGATTATTTCTAACTCAACACTATGCTTTGGAGGATCCTCTTTCTACACATGGGAATGGGTTCCCTCAACAATGTCACTGTCTTCTATAGCAATCGATGGCTCAAATTATCCTCCTCCATCTTTCTCTATATCCACACTAGCCACTATTTCCCTTGCCAATTTTTACAAGATTAGCTTCACTTTCCTCATATCCCTCACCCTCTTTTGCCCATTAATTGAAGAGTATTTGTCGAATTTGGAAATTCTTTCTTGTAAAATGTATTTCATTTCTTCTTCTTGGTCTTTATAATTTTAGACCTAGGTCAATAGGGTAAGCTTTCATAATCCATGCAATTTATAGTACAATCTTCAAATCTATCATATTCATGGGCATATCCAGTATTTCTTTTTTCAGCCACCTTCTTTAATGATATGAACCTTTTAAGATCATCTCTTTTAAGTAGGGGTGTATGAGTTCAATTTTTTACAAATTTTGGGGTACAACCTATCATGCACACTTGTGTTCTAAAGTAAAGCCCCACAATCCCATTGTGAAAACCATTAATGTCTACTTACCAACTCCAAAATCCTCATAACTAAACCAAGTTGCCTATTGAATTATAAACACAAAATTCTATGGAGGAAGGGGCAAGTAGAGCTAACACAAAAGGTAGTATGTTAGACCCAAACACTCTTAATATATGTACAATCATGATGGAACCATAGTCACCCTAATTACACTATGGATCATTTGAAGTCAAATCAACGGGGTCTCAAATTTCTCATAGAAGCTTTGCCCCTACCTTGCTCTATCTCTTCCAAAAATGAGCCTAAACTATGTAGTGCTTATACATGTGTACAAACCAATGTTTGGATAGGTTTTTTTCTCTAATCTACTAGGTCTTAGCATCTTTACTAAAACTTACCACTTCCAACTTTTTGGACCATGACTCTAGCATGTGAACTCAAATGCAAATGAAAGCCTTAAGTGGAGAGACCTTATATGTGGTTATTTCATTATTAGAAAAATAAGATAATTAGTAAAATATCATATTCCATTGGAAAGTTTCAAGAAGAATATTGCAAAAAACACAACAGCCTCACCCACCACCCTGACATTATCTAATCACACCATTTGGCACAAGGAAGATAAGGTCATTCTTAAGTACTTGAAATTTTCACTGTCGAAAGGTTTATCCATGTCATTATCCACACTTTTTTGAGAGAACAATCTATTATACATCTAATATATTTGCCTTTATAATCAAACATTTTGATATATAAAATCATTCAATTTGTGATTTGTCTCTAAGACTCGCTCATTGAAAATTTTCAAGTTTTACTATGGAATCCAAAAGCCTTCTTGATCATCACTACAATAAAGCCTAGAATTGTTTTCCCTTAAAAAAATACAACCTTAAGTTTTTCATCATATTTGTCCACACTCGACAAAATGATGTTAGGGTTTTCAAAATAATTGGTAACAACCTTCCCTCTTTCATACTCACAAATATTACTAATTGGAAGCATAGCTTTGCTCCTAGACCAAAGGTGATAGAATAGGTCCATCACCCAATAATTAACAGTTGCATTTATTTCATTGGCCATGATATCCTTGAAAAAAGTTCAAAGGGTTTTCTTCCTTTTCCTATCTTAGGGCATTTCTAACCTTCTTGGTGGTAGCCATAAAAGTCTCTTACTCAACTAAATCAATAAGAAATCGTCATCAAGACCATTTTCCCTTAAGAGAATTATAGTTTTAAGACAAATTTGAAAATCAAACCCTCAATATTCAAATCTAAAATTGAACTTTTCTATGACTAGAGCTTCAAGATCACACCACAATACCAACAATTGAGTCAAAATGTACCTCAACACCACACCAATACCAATACCATGTTCACCTCCCACTTCCAACAAAGCAATCGAAATCCTTCGCATCAAAACATCAATCCAAATTCAACATTCACATCACACTTCCAACATAACCAACCAAAACCCACTTCAATATCATGCTATACCTACATCCAATTTCCAAAACCAAAACCCATTTTCGCCATATAACACATTTGACCCTAACACCAATTTGTCCACTCCAAATGTTGGTTATCAAAGTGCAACTCCACTTACAACAAACACGAGACATCAATACACCATTGCAATTGCAAATGCAATAGACACATCACTATCACCCATGGATACATTGACACAACAAATGCAAGCATTACAATGACAAGTCTCCAATATGCAAGTGAGTGGGACAAAGAAAACATACTCCATGGAAGAACTATGTCCTTATCCATTTGATTGAAGCATATACATGCTACCTTTTCTTCAACATTTCAACACTCCAAACTTCAACAAATATAAGGGAAATGGAGATGCAATAGAACATGTGAGAATTTCATATCGCGCACATGGACATCGCTTTTGAGCATACGTACTTAATGAGATTATTCCCATGTAGCCTTTCAGGGCAAGCTCTAGAGTAGTTTGCACATCTACCTCCTAGGATAAGAACATGAAATGAACTAGCCAATAAGTTTGTCGCACACTTCTCTTACAATATTGAAAGTGACATCACTTGCAAAATTAGCTACAACCAAACAAAAAGAGGGAGAAACATTCGCATCTTTCCTCCAGAGATGGATAAGTATGGCTAGCAAATGTCCATGTGATATCCCTAAGAAACAATTGGTACACATGTTTATGGAGAATGTAAACAAGGAACTAATGTATCAACTACAAATCCATTGTTGCAATACTTTTGAAGAGGTGGTTGAGAAAGGTTCAATTTCCTACATCTCTACAAACTCAAATTCTCAAACTCAACATAAATGCAGCCAACAATTTAATGTCCATATCATTTACGAGGGTTTCTTAAGGCCCATCCTTAGCTTCATTTTTTAATAATTGCAACCCCGTATTCAAATTCAAATCCCTACTTTCCTAATCGAAGCTCAATTTCAACCTCAACAATGGAACATACAACAAACCAAAGATCTCATTGAAATCACTCAAGATGCCTATAAATTCAAAGGGTTTAATAATTCAAATTCCCAACCCAAACCAATCACCTAATCACTCAGCTCAAATTTTTTTACAATCATGTATTTGCTTGCAACTTTTGCTCCTAGTTTTCATTCAACACTTTCAATGCTTTAGAACACTTTGGTTTTCTTTAGTTGCTTTGAATCACTCTAAATGCAATGTACTTAGGTGATTTGCTCCTAGTTGTCATTCAACACTTTCAATGCTTTAGGACACTTTGGTTTTCTTTAGTTGCTTTGAATCACTCTAAATGCAATGTACTTAGGTGGTGATGGATTATTTTTCCATGTCTTTATCAAGATTGAGTATAATTCTCCCATACTATTAAACACTTGTTCAAATTCAAACTAGCAATGTACATTTAGTAAAGGTCAATTGGTCAGATCAACAATTCACATGTCAATCAAAAAATGACAATCAACTTATTGAGGACTAAGAAATGGACCTTCTTTTCTTGTGCTAACATCCTCTGTATTTTATCACCAATTTAAATATATGATCCACTTCATTTCATTTGCCAAGTCTAACACTATCAAGCAATTGAATGGCTACAATCAAGGCCCACTTGTCCTAAGTCTTCCTCTCGACCATGAAATGTAATTTGATTGAATGCCATTAGCCATTCATCTCTCAAAAAAGTGGTTATGTTTTTCAAGAAAAAAAATTGGCTTAGTAATCAAAGAAACCTTATTAGAAGTCCCAGAGTGGCCCCTAGAGTTTAACTTAAATCATTTTTATCATTGCATTAAAACATCAAAGGTGCCCTTGAGATGAGTTCTCAAGTGGTTTCCTCATCATTATCTCTTCCTTTCTTTGTTTCAAGATACATTGTTCCTTAGTGGCATCAACGCCTAGCAAACCTGTGATTGATAACCATTGAGACCATCCTATAAATGTTGGCTCAAGTCTCCATTTAAATCCCTATACCTTGAGTATTCAATCATGGCAAAAATATTGTAACTTTTGAACTAGCTTTTTGCATCATCAAACCACAATAGACATGTACTATATCCAAACCAAAACCTAATATTTTTTGAGGAGCCAAACAACATAAGTGATATAACTAGCACTTGCACCAGAAGGGGGTGCAAGGGTTACGCCTCTAGAAAAGTATATGTAAATTAACATGCTTTAAGGAGGCATATTCTTTATTTTTAATGATGTCATATTTCAACTATATCATATATCAAGTTTTTGGAAAATATGTTATTTCTATATCACATCTATTGACAGTCATATACATATCAGGACAATTTAACAATGCATTTATCTAGACCCCAATTCTAAAGATGAATAGTAATCTTTTTTTTTTTTAAATCCTCGATGTATAAAGAACTACTTTCAGCAAATATTATTGGTAAGAAACCTTCCATAAATGATTAGATTAATTTAACTAGGCATTCCAAGCACCCAATGTTACAACCAAAATAATTAAAATTAGCTTTAGCTCTATCATTTTCAATTTCCTCTCTCGCTACAAATAACTCAATTTGTTCATATGTTTTGTTTGTGCCTTTAATAATACTAAATTTGTACTCTTGACAGAGAAATGTTGTTGTTTGCTATTAATATCCATTCAAATTCAAACCTTGCATTTATAAAATCTTAGTATGCCTATCTTGATGGTTAGCTATGTCAAACACCCTTTGGCTATGACATAATCTAGCACAAATAGTGATAGATATGTGAGACAATGTCCCCTTCGAAAATGGCCTACACATTGTAGACCTCTTATGCTCATGCCCAATATAGAGGGGTCAACTACTCTTCATTGTGACTAGTGACAGGACTCTTAATTCTCTTTTGTGATTAGTGATGGCCTCCTTTAAGGGCTCCCTTCTTAATTATTGGGTAACAACTTGTATTTAAATCTAATCTGATAATTGAACTATTGGTCCCCAGTTCAATTTTCAGGGTTCCCTTGTAATTATCTAGCATATTATTTCACAATCCAAATTGGCACTAGTTGAATAGACAAGTAAGCTATATACAAGTCAACAAAGTACTTTGTTATTAAATTTATGGGAGTAGCAGCTATCCCTGAAATGGCCTGAAAAATAACCCTACAACTAAAATCTTATATTTGATCAACTTTCATAAAGCTTTTATTTAGGACTTGGCAGATGCATGTGGAAGCATTAGTATTGCACCATAACTTTGAGTTGTTCATCTTGCCTCGTGAAGAACATTGTGTGATGGATGGTTCATGTATATTTCTGTTTAAATGAATACTAAAATTCTAATACTGTGCATACTCTTATACTTCTCATTCTTGGTGGAGATAGAGCCAATGCTTATTTAAAAAAATGATTTACTTAGATAACTCCTTTCTTTCCAAATTTTGTCTTCATTGTATTCTGATTCAGAAAGAATGGGATGAAGGAAGGTTTTTATTGTTAGATTTTTGGAACAGCTTAATGCATTTCTTTTTGGGCTTCCCCGACTACGTATACCTCTCTCCTCTTACCCCTGTTTCACCAAACAAAAATAGTAAATGTTAATCATAACGTAGAAGTAAAAATGTCTAGACATTAGGAATCTCAAAAGATTAATTGAGGAAAGCATACCTTATTTCACACAATCATAGAGTCAATAAAATAGATTATACAGTTTCCCTTTTAAAGACTCCAAAATAAGAGAATTTCATTTCCCCTGCAGTTAATAATCATTTGAAAATCGCAAAGAAAGAGTATCAAACTTAAATGTGTCAAAGAATTGCACTGTAGTGGGAATTGGGGCCATTTGTGAGAGCATGATCCAGGTTCAAGTCCTCCCTCGCTGCAATTAGGTGGCCCACAACTCCAACGGACATATGGTAAGGCAAGTTAGATGCAGTGCAGTTAGGGTAACGATTAATAAGGTTGCCCATCACTCCAGCAGAGGTATAGAGAGGAAAGTTAGATGTAGTGCAGTTGCCGCGTAGGAACTATGAGGTGCTTTTCTTCCTGGCAAATGTCTGTAAATCTTGGATACGGTGAGGCTGAGATGTTACGATTATACAACACATACCTCTGTGACCCATGTTTTTCAATCTTGATAATGTGATTTGAACTAAACCAACACCGTGTTACAAGACTGTTCTTAACTCCACTCAAATATTACTTCAAATCTTTATTTGAAATGACCTGTCATATTTACAACTATTTGACGATCTGAAATGAAACGAACAGAATAACTAATATTTTTCATCATTGAAAAAAATGAAAAGAATAATCTAAATGAAAATTGCTGTCGATGATTATTACCTGGCGACTGAAACAGCTGCAACGCGCCTGGGTTGCATGATGCCCACCATTCCAGATTTAGTGAAGCCATGCCTGTGCATAATCTGTGAGAGCTGAGTGGTTTTCCCTGAACCAGTTTCTCCAATGATAACAACTGCTGAGTTGAGACACGGAAGCTGTATAACATTGAATTTGACAGATCCAACTGCACTTCTTTAATGCTCTTCCACGTTCTCACTTACAATTTCTTAGAAGCAGAGCAAATTTATGACGGTTCAAACCATATCAGATGGTTCATATGATTTCATCTGATTTGAAGAGACATTGACTACTGATATGACGTGTGACGTATTCGATCAAATCTACCAGCAGCGAACAAAATCTAGAAACGGTACCCTGCATTTATCATATTGCCCAACAGTCGATATAATTCAATGCACAGATAATCTGCCGTTGAATTTCACATTCAATGAAACCATTACCGGTTTTGTGAGAAAGTTCCGTAGTTTGCCGGCGTGAGACAGGTTTCCGGCATAAAGCTCCTACAATATATAGCCTATCGGCTAAAGAGCACTTAGGTTAAACCACAAAAAAAATCTAGATGGCCCTTTTACCGCGGGGAGGGAGGGAGGGAGAGAGGGAGGGAGGGAGCGGGGTAGGGAGGGAGGGAGCGGGGTAGGGAGGGAGCGGGCGGGCGGGCGGGCGGGCGGGCGGGGAAGGGGGGGGGCGGCAGTAGGCGACACAAATTCATTCAATAAATCATTGTCTCTGGAAAACGAAAACATTTAGTGTGCCATAATTGCTAAGCATTTTAAACTAATTTATGTGCTCTTCTCCTTACCATGGAAGGATAGAAGAATGTCATACTCCTTTTCCCTAAGTCTAAATTTGACTTTCCTCGTTTTCTAAATTTCTGACAATGATCTATTTCTACAATTAAACTAAACGGTTGAGCTAAAGCAAAGCTCTCCATAAATCACCTTATAGTATATTTATTCAAACCAAAGCCTAAATCATTAAAACACGCATCACCTTCGCCAGCTAATATTTGTTTTGATTATGATGCTCGCACAAGAATTCGAAATCACATGTTATAGAGCAAAGCAACTCCATTCAAAATATCAGACTGGTCAGAAAAATAGGCACCTCAATGAAAGGCAATGAGTCAGCCAGCATCAGTCCCCTCTAATTCTATAAAGTAATCTTAATTTGACCTTCGTAATGGCCATGGATCACTTTAGAAAAAGCTTATAATCATATTTCAGTGGCAAATTCAGACTTCTATACAACAGAAAGGAAACCCACACATACAGTAAGCCAATTGAGTAAAAGAATTGAAGGGCAACAAAAGCATAAATCTAACATTAATATATTAATAAATATATATTCATGTATTTTTACATTAGATAGATTTTAAAAACATAAATAATTTGCTCAAGCAACCTACATATTACATTCAAATACAGTAAATCTTGATCAGCAAATACAGTAAAATTTAAGATCTTGATAGTTCTTCCAATTGAGGAATTTCCTTTCAAAGAAAATGAACAATTAGCCTTTGGGCAAAAAAAAGTTATTAATATTTTCACTAATTTTTGTATTTTTGCAAATCAATACAACATACATCTTAAGGCCATAAGGCCAAACCAATATCCCAATGGGCACAGCCTCTAAAAGCTTTTATAGCTATTTAAGACTTAAATAGTTAAATTGATAAAGATGTAAAACAATGACATAAAATCAGACACTTGTTTTAAAATTCATATTGACGAAATTCCTTAGTAGAAAAGACAAGGCGCACTACCGCCGATATGGGGAATATACTGGAGATCTTGACCTTTCCCGGCGATAACTGCGACCTGAGTAATAAGGAGAACCATCTCTGTCATAATCTCGTTCTCGACTTCCACGATAAGGTGAATAATGGGGTGAACGGCGCGAGCTATAGCTATCTCTATCTCTATCTCTATCTCTATCTCTATCTCTTTCCCGAAACCTCCCCCCATAAGAACGTGGGCGAACAGCAGCTGTCATGAAGAGAGAATCAGAAATATCCAACTTGCTTCATACCCAAACCAACATTTCTCCTAGAAATGTACAATTGAAATTGCATGCTAACTGAAACAAATCAACACAGTGGATCTTGCTTGTCAAGATGAGCTCAGCACATACAAAATTGGAGGAAACCAAAAAAAGCATATCATAAGGGTCATGACAGGCAGATTTATGAGCTTGAGCAAGCATTAATACAGACCCCGAACGCCAAGATAAGAACCAGGTGTTGGTGTCCTTGCTCTCTTTCGCTTTGCCTGCATACACAACAAAAAGATCCAAAAGTATTTAGCACAAGACTTCCAAAAGGCATGCCTATAGGAGGACATCATATGCCCTCAACGAGAAAGGAAGTCTGGAGATCATATTGGGCTGAAATAAAGTTATGATTCAGATAGTATGCAGCACTAAACTTACCCAGGGAAACAAACTTTGCTCTAAACAACAAGGGACCAACAAATTAATAATGTCAGGTACATTTAAAACAATCACATCAAATTTGGTGATTACTCATTCCCATTAGTAAAACTAGGAACATATCAGCTGTACCCTAAATTAAATCATTGTGCTACTTAGGCATGCCTATCAAACTAGGTTTTGAAGTTAGAGTCGTTCTGCAGGAAGTTTGTTCACTAAAATGCACAACAAAGTTGTTGCGCCACTAGCAGCCATAGAGCTAATTCAATACTGCTTACCAGGTTGCTAGAACTAGAATCAAATTTACAACAATCAAACAAAAAGAGAGAGGATATTGGACCTCTACAAGCAATTGGCGCTGATGTTCTGATAAAACATGTTGTAGTAGAGCCCAACTCGTTTACAACATTCGTAAGGTTGTGTTTGTGAAAGAAGGCATTCGCTCCATTGACAGCTCGACACAGCTGATCAAGTGATTAATTGATTTTCGAGAAACACCTTACAAGCTGATGCAGACACTAAAACTTAAAAGAGCTTGATGCTGCAGGGAAGGGTCGTTATTCTCTGGAGGTCCAACCACTCCAAATGAACCGATCACATCAGCAAAACTTGTGAAATCAAATTTATGTTCATTTTCATTGGCTATTTTTACACCTCTAAGATTTTGACAACTAACCTTCTCAACAGTGATGATACGCCCTTCAAGTGTAGATCTATTCAAGTATTTGACACAACGTTCTGCATCCTCAAGGGTATCCATAGTTACAAATCCAAAGCCTCTTGATTCACGGGTTCTTGGATCTACAACAATCCGGCAATCAACCACCTACAAAATAAAATAAATATCCATTTATATTAATAATAAAAAACATACAAGAAATCAATAGGAAAGACTCACAAGGAAAAGCAAATGTTATGATATATATTGCTGACGCTAAGGAAAACAGAAGAGAGCAAAAAGAAACCAAATTCTGTCTTTTTGAAGAATGGGCAACTTCCAGAGATGCTTTCTTTCATACCAGCCTCAAATCTTTTTCAACTTTAATAAACAGCAAAAAGGTCTAGTTTTTAGTTGAAAAGATATAAATACATGAAAGTCTCAAATAGGACAAGCAATGCTCAATATAAAACCTTAATGATTTTCTGTCAAAGCCGCATTGACAATCCAACATCAACACTGATGCCATGTTAAAGCCACATCAAAACTTACCGTCTATGGATACCATTATTCCCCTTCAATTAATTACCATCACCATTTATCACATTCTGTTCAGAAGATCTATCATCAACAGTTTACTTATCCCACACTGTGAAAAATTCTACTTCTATTGTCCATAAAGTTGTGACATTGGTACCATGCCGTTAGTATTACTGAATACCATCTCACCCCCAAACTAAAACTTAAGCAGCACCACTTGAAATAATTAACTTCAGTTTCCCATGCAGATTATATGCTGTCACAAAAAAGCCAGCATAGCAACACCTAATGGTGTAGATGGCATCATGTGCTTCTATGTTTTACTTACACCAGTGAAACACATTGACTGCCTTTCTCTTCCTTCCCATTAAACCAAAGTTATTTCTGTTGACTGTGCTAAGCCATGGAACCCAGCTTTTCTCAAACATTAATTGGAGTACTGACATCAGTAGCATGCATTATAAAGATGCTTACAATTCAGATGTTCATCCTATCAACAACATTGCAAAATTGGAGTAAATTAAATTAGCACGGATTCTACTTGCCATGACAACAAATAAAGAGTCTAATGCTATTGACAAGATTAATAATGTAAATATTTTGATACAAAAATGTGGCCAGTCCCAGTTGTTAAAGAAACCTGAGTGCAGTAATCTTACAAACAAAGGTTATAGTAACCAACCATCAGCACTTCTGCAGAATTTGGTAGCAACCACCCATTAGTGCTTGCACTAATTAACCTACAGCATACCATCATACCATGTGCAGGACTGAATACTCCACTACTAGTCATAATGCACAGACTAATTATCTCATGCTTTATAAAGGGTATCTTCTCCAAGCTAGTCTTCAATCTATTTCCTTCTAGAAAGGCTTGTACATTATCCATTTCACAACGTTCAGAAAAAACTGCCTACCTCAAACTACACCTCGTTATAAGATCATGCCCACATAAATATTTGAATTTTGTCCCTTTCTCTTTGTCAATTACAATATTGACTGCTTAATATTCACCTATAGATCAGGTGACAGTTGCAAGAATTATCTCCTACTGATGATATGGAGACCATAAGCTTGAAATAGCCTTAGACCTTAATGCACCACAAAATTGAATCTCATGTCAATGCTGCAAGAAGAATTGGAAACAGTATAACCCGACAGGTATGGAGCAAGCAGTGAATACTGAATAGAGAAGATTCACACTGTAATCCAAGCTTTCATGTCTACATAGACACTAGGAGTCAAAGTGAGATACATGTATGTGCACACCAATGGCAATCAATACCCATGTTTAAGGACCCAATCTCACTCCAATTGGAACACTCACCCCCTTGTTCCTTCTAAACTTCACCCTAAGGCTTACCTAAACCTTTAGTCCAAATGGCAATGATCTTTGCCAAAGCAAGCGATTACCATAATGATGACATTTATCAAGCTTTCCTGGATATGCTCTTCCTGTTAAAGCACTTTTGTTAATGCAGAAAACATGCACATAAGACCACGCAGCGAGTCCAAAGCCAATTTGGCAGAAATGAAACCTCTCCAATGTTGCTATTAAGCCTACCAGTGATCTAGCTTCAAGATGCATCTCATGCATTGAAAGACTGCTTTTGAGAGATGCAACTTACCAAGCAAAAACAAATCATAAACAGTATAAAAGTCATTAAAAAATTGTTAACTAAAACCCAATCCCCATTGGAAATATGGGCAGCATCAGTTAGAAAGGGTAATAATATATAGCAAAAGTTAGCACTAGATGGAACGGGACAGAAGACATCGAGGTTTTTACTCAATTGGTTTTTCCTCTCCATCAGTAGTAATCAAGCCAGAGAGTCAGAAAACTACAGAACTAGACAAAGCTTGATAAATATATTGCATGTGAAAAATACACGTAATTCTAAAAGTTTGAAAAAGAAGATCTACACAGCTTCAAAAAAAATTGCAAAATATACTTCACAGATGAAAAATATCTTACCATTCTGCGTATCAAACACATATATATACATATGTAAACATATCCAAGTATATGAACACATACATACATATGTGTCTGTGTTCATTGCTTGACCAAAAAACAATGCATTTTTATTCTATGAAATGATTCCTCAAGGCTAATAATTGATAGCTTGAAGTCAAAAGTTAATTTACCATGTATAATATATCACATTGGTGAAACTAACAGAAATCAAATAATTGGCACTGCCACATCTCAATTCCCAACTCTAGAGTATAAACTTTCTGTCTCCATGCCCAATATATTCTTAACACCATCTCGAATAACATTCCCTCTTGTCGGGTCTAAAGTCGCTAGAGGTATTGATAATTTTACACCAGATGGATTGGATTTTTCAAAATATATAAATCAAACAGAACTTTGAAATTTGCAACTAGAAGACAATAGATTTAGCTCCACTCAGATAGCAAGCTTTTGAGACAAAGTGTGAAAAACAGTAACACCATTATATCATACAGCGCGAAGATTACGAAATTGAATACAAAAATAAATCACAAGTAATTTAAAAAACTAAACTCAGAGCCCTAGACTATAGTAAATTGCAGATATATAAGACTTTTATATTTTTGGATTTGTTGATTATTGGAATCCCCATATAGTGCAGAACTATCATCGCCTTTGAATCCTACAGCCCAGACTACAAATCACGATCGTGTATCATTTTTAGATATTTAGAATTTTTGACGAAAGGAATCCAATATTCTCCAGAATAAGAACATCCTCCAAATACACTGAAAGAGATATGTCATAACTGGGAAGCAACAGAAAAAACTGTTGTGAAACAAAATATGGAAACTGGCCAGACATCTGACATTATATAGAACACTTCTAGTTGAATTTGGAAAATCTGAAATCCAAACAATGAAATTAAAATCTACTATAGTAGTTCCATGTCCCTGCTGAAATAACCAGCTAATAAGTATGCTTCCTGCATTTGGTTAATGGATAAGGTACAAGTTGAAGCTAAAGATCTAGAAAGTAAAACTGAACTACAATTGAAAAAATGTTCAGACTGAATTGTGAAATTCTCTGAAAAAGAAAATTAAGACTGAAATCTGAAATTCGGTGAAAAGTCAGAGAAAAGAAGAGCATCCCCAAATTAGAAAAAGATCCCAAACAGCACTTCGTCACAGACTAAGTAGTCCATGATTTTTTTGTAAAACTTAGGACTGAGTGCTAACCCAGGCCAAGTAACCTCCAAGAGCAATACGGCCACTGCACTCAATCAAAGATTAGGGAAGTAACAAAAAAACTGTTGTGAACCAAACTATGGAAACTGCCAGACATCTGCCTTTATATAGAACACTACCAGCTGAATTTGGAAAATCTCAAATGCAGACAATAAAAATTGAAATTTATTGTAATAGTGTCCGTCTGCTGAAACAACCAGCTAATAACTGTGCTTCCTGCACTTAGTTGACAAATAAGGTACAAACTGAATCCAAAGATCTAAAATCTGAAGTAGAATTGAAAACTTTACATCATTCCTTTTCCTTAATTTCCTTCTTCTTTGCCCCCTCTTCCTCTCCTTTGTCCCTCATTCTCTGGTCCTCATGTCTTTCCCTTTGCCTCTTATTAAGACTGTCTGCAATCTCATTTTTCATTCTTCTCTTCCTGATGATGGACCACTGAGTGTGATCCGAAACATTGATAAAAAACATACAGTTGATTCCAGAAGCAATCTTTTCAATTCTATATGGACTGTAGAAAACTCATGCCAACTAGAATTGAAAACTGTTTTTGAGACTGAACCGTGAAATTCTCCAGTTTTCTTAAGAATGATTTCTGAAATTCTGGGAAAAAGAATCTACAGTTTTTGGAGAGAAAAGAAGACCACCAGCAAAATTTGGAAAAAGATCCCAAACAGCACTTTATTACAAACTAAGTGCTATATGATATTTTTAAGAACTATCTAAGAACCGAGTGCTAGCGCAGGCCAAGTAATCTCCAAGGGCAATCTGGCCACCGTATTTGGCCAAAGATTAGTCATCTTCCACCAACAATCCGCATACAACCATTCAAAGGCATCCCAATTGAATAAGATTTAAAGCCTTATGTTTTCCATGTTGAGTAGCATCAACCCCGCACATGCAGAGGACTAGTTTTGCACTGACTATCCACATACTTCCATCCTCTGGTATCCCTTTACTCTAATTTGTCCGTGTCAGAAAACACATCTCCTACCTTATTATAACATGACTCCATAAATTATGTACGACACCAATGACTACTCTTTGTAAATACATACGATACCTAAAATAATTTATAATTTTTTCTTACTCTGTGCACCTCCTAGACAAAGATTCTTGTTACTCGTTATCACCTCTATGACAAGATTTTAACATTCTCATGAAACATAAATGAGCTTGTCCTACGAGACAATTATATGCAATTTCTACTACAATAAAGAATTAATTTTATTATCCACCCTAAATACAAGCTAGGATCGTAGCAACAACTCATAATAAATCCCTGTAGATATAGCTGCCAAACACAAATTAATGTTGTCATGCCCCTGAAATTGCATTAAAAAGCAAATAAATAAATCAAATAAATAACAATATAAATATTATAAATATAAATATAAATATCAAACAATTTAAATATTATTATTGCAATCATACTATGTTAAAATATATATATAAACTGATATAAAAATAAATATACACTATATTATATAAATATAGTATAATATCCATATAAATATAAAATACTATAAATTAATAAACTGCAGCGATCATAATAAACTGCAATGGTCACAAGGCCGATTCATACAAAAGCAGCAATTCATTATAAAGTAATAGCAATTCACAAAGGGGGGCAGCGATGGAGTTTAAATGAAAACATTGAAAAGATAAAAAACCAGTGAAATTGCATTAAAAAGCAAATAAATAAATAAAATAAATAACAATATAAATATTATAAATATAAATATAAATATCAAACAATTTAAATATTATTATTGCAATCATACTATGTTAAAATATATATATAAACTGATATAAAAATAAATATACACTATATTATATAAATATAGTATAATATCCATATAAATATAAAATAATATAAATTAATAAACTGCAGCGATCATAATAAACTGCAATGGTCACAAGGCCGATTCATACAAAAGCAGCAATTCATTATAAAGTAATAGCAATTCACAAAGAGGGGCAGCGATGGAGTTTAAATGAAAACATTGAAAAGATAAAAAACCAGTGATCATGTCTTTATTAAAAGGCAGCTATAAATACAAGTGTTTAAAGGCAGAGATTAGCATTAGGGAGTGGTAACAATAAGTTACGTCTTTTCAAAGGGTTATCTCTATTCAAAGAGATGCCTCTCTTCATAGAGGCAAGGAAACATAAAAGGGGGGTAAGAAGTGTGTGGAAAGAAGAATAGGAAGGATAAAATAAACATCAGCAGATTGGTCTTTATTAAAAGGCAGCTATAAATACAAGTGTTTAAAGGCAGCGATTAGCATTAGGGAGTGGTAACAATAAGTTACGTATTTTCAAAGGGTTATCTCTATTCAAAGAGATGCCTCTCTTCATAGAGGCAAGGAAACATAAAAGGTGGGTAAGAAGTGTGTGGAAAGAAGAATAGTAAGGATAAAATAAACATCAGCATATTTAATCAGGGAATGGAAAAATAAATAGTTAAGAAATCTGGAATATATTTGTGAGTATTAAAACAGATTTATTATTGAAGATTGTATGAGCAGACTAGGATAAGGAATGGAATATCTTTTGGCAGTTGGAGCAGATATGAAGAAGTATATGGGAGTAAGAGGGCGGTTCAATGAGATAGAAACGAGGACCAATGATTAATCAATAATAAGGGAAGTTAATAAAATTACATATACATATGTGTGTGTGTGTGTGTGTGTAAGTCCATATCAATTAGAAACGATCATATATTCATATTTATATGAAATATATAGGTATATTATAGTTATACAATTATGCAATAATGAAGCTTGCAGCAATTATTGAGCCTTTAGAAGTAATTATGATCCTTTAAAATGAATAGATTATATATATCTATATGTTGTATGTCTTTATCCTATGATCAAACAAATGTAAGGCTGAAGGAAGCAAGTTAGGGTAATGCTGTTTACAGGCCTCCCATGCTAAGTAGGCCACTTCAAGGGTAGAATTGTCTTAGTCTGGACGTTCTTGCCACTTAGGGCCAAGGGGTGGGTTGTCTTAGTTGGACGCGCATGCTCTTGGGCTTAGGTGGGTTGAGTAGTTTACAAGCACCCCTTTCAAGGCTTTCCTATCAAGCCAAACTATGAATAGCTGTTAGGATGGATTCAAGGAGTTTCAATCATAAGAGGGGTGGATAAGGCACCATGGATAGGGAAAGCAAATACAAGTTTATCCGCCAAGCACACCACCCAAGGGTGGAATTGTCTTAGTTGGACGTTCCTACCACTTGGGCTAAGTGGTGGGTTGTTTGGGACGCTCGTGCTCTTGGGCTTGGTATGGATAGCTTCAGGCGGACTTATCATGTTCCTCATCCAAATCCTATTATGATTAAGACGATCACTATACATTATAGATAGTTTTGAAATAGTTATGTATCTACATGATTTAAATAAGTCATTAATGTTGATCATATGAAGTATATTCCTATGGCATCAAACCTAATTGCAGGATCTAAACCAAGATTTATCTGGCTTAAGGCATTCAATCGGTGAGCTAAAAACCCTAACAACATTATATTTGTGATTTTAGGGCAAGATTTAGGGCAATCCCAAAAGGGGACATTACAAATGTTTGGAAGCTTAAGCCACAAGAACACCATGCCATTTGCAACTATGTATTTTATTTTTAATGTCACAAGGATGAAAAATACAATGGCAATATCATATCTGGTTATGATTAGACACATCTATGTTGTCCAATATGGAAGGAAACGAGCTTCTTATAAATCGAAAGCATCCAATCACCTCCTCATCAGTGTAGGACATTAATGGTTGTTGCAGTGTGTTGATATCCATAGATGGCATACTCGCAGAAAACTCGCCAAGTCAGCAAGTACTCGCTGAGTAAAACAGATGGTGAGTTTTAGCGCCATTTACTTGCCGAGTTCTTGGCAAGTACTCGTTGATTTTTGGCAAGTGCTTGGCAAAAACTTGACAAGTTTAACAAAAAAACTCGCCAAATACATTAAAAATGCAAAACACGAAGAACAAGAAAAAAAAAAAAATTTCAGAAAAAATAGTCAAAAAACTCACTATTTTGCCCTATTGGTGCATGAACACCCCTAACACTTCCTTACATAACACTTGGAGAGAAAATATTCTTAATAAAATGTGCCAAATACCTAATTTCTCCCTTAAGTGATAAAATTGTGAAATGGTGTGCTACAATAAGTATTATGTGGTCTCAAAGGCCTTAATTTGGGCTTGGTGGTGGGGACGTTGTCCCTCAACCCCACCATGTATCGCAACAGGGAATGCACCAAGGGTGCTGCCCCCAAACCCCGCGAGGGGCGTTGCCCCTCGACCCCGTTGGGGGCATTGCCCCCAAACCCCCACTAGTTATTGGGATCTCTTCTCGTATAAGAAATTTGATTGCAACAAGGGGATTTGGGAGTGGAGACTGGAATTGACAATATAGAGTCTTAGACAATTATCTTTATCACTATCATAATATCATTGATTCTTGCCAAGTTTTCACTGGACTACAACAGTGTGCAAAAGTTAGAACCTCTCCACATGTTTTCACTAGACTAGGATAGAGGAAGATGTCAAATGTTGTAATATGCAATTTATGAATTATGACAATGATTTTCAAAGACAATCATCATAAATTCATAATAGTTGCCAAGTAACTATTGTATCAAGATTTTGCATGATGATGCAATTTTGTACTCAATTTGTATTCAAATGAATTAAATTTAATAGAAAAAACTTTTGTACTCATTTATGGACTCATTGGATATATTTTGTCTGTGAATTTTGCAAAAAAAAAAAGAAAAGTGTTTTTAAAGAAATTTAAGCAACTTTTTAAGTTAAGTTTTTGTAAGTCTTTGTCCTGTCGCAAATTTTGGGTCTATTGAGTTTTTGTCAAGTCCGAGTTTTCCAACTATGTCGATATCAGAGTGTACAAATGGTTTATCTTAGAAGAAAGAAGGAACACTTACATGGTATTGGAGGGAAAATAGACTACTAAAACAGCTATTACTATTTTTGTTTACTCATATGCACACTTTCTTATCTTAACTTTAGCAAGTGGTGTTCAAATATTTCTTAATATGTACATCACTAACACCTCAGGATTAGTAGACAGTGGAGGAAGTGATTGGAGTAGGGTATTGGTGCATGTTCGTTGTTATCAAGTTTTCATAAATGTTTGAGCTTTTGCTAACTATTGTAAGGAGTTTCTAAAAGCTCACTAGAACTAAGGAAAAAGAGAAGACAATAAATAAAAAGATTCAAGAATGATGATATTCCTGTCTTCAACCATGCAATCCTCGTCATTTGGACCAATCAGATTCTTCGGCTTCATCATTAGTTCTCTGAAGAATGAAGATTACTAAAAAATAATGAGGACTTGGTGTTGGAGAAAACATTTGAGAAGATAATGCCATTAAAGGTATGGTCCCCCAAAACGCATCCCTTGTAAGGGTTGTTTTGAGGACGCAGGGACGAGTAGGAGATGTCCCCTCCCCATCCCCCTATTTTTGAAAAAACACGAAACGTCCCAAGGCATCCCTCATCCCCTATAGGAGATGTTTTGGAGATGTGGGAACCATTAGAAAGCGTCCCCTTCCCATCCCCCTTTATTTTGAAAAAACTAGCCGAGACATCAAAATATAGACAAGCAATACCCCTAGGAGCTGTAGGGGACGGCTAGCCATCCGCTACAGCACAAGCACTTTTTTGGTGCATTTTAAAAACAAAAATAATTTTGATTTTTAAAAAAGGGATGGGTGGGACCACAAGGACCCCCACACCCCTAAAAAATATACCTAAACCTAAAACAACAAAAAAAACTCATTTTGACATTGTCCAACTTGTGAAGAAGAGCAGCAAAAGAAGCAGCAATGAGAAGAGAAGAACAATGGTTAGAAGGCAATAGGGCATCAAAACCACGTCATTTGAGGTAACTTTACCATCTACTATTCATTTGTTGTCTTTCCCTTGCATTTTTTTAATTTTTTTGAAATTTCCAAACACATGGGGAGGATATTTTGTTTTTTTTCCTTTTGTTTGCACTTGTAGCTATGTTCTAAATTCTTAGCAAAAAGATACAATGAGCAACAGTGGGAGTAGTGAGAATGAAGAGATTGAAGTTTAAATGTAATAATGAACTAGAATTCATAGAAGTATGGCTGCCATTGGAGGTTTTTCTAGGAATGGGAGTGTAGCAAGATCTACAAGTTCAACTAACCCATTTGAATGCCTTTCTGAACTCCTCAAAACCTATGGGAAAGGCTCATTTCACCACAAAAAACCTCTCTTACAATTTGCAACATGATAAGACAAAGACAAGAAAAAAAATTCAAGGAAGTCAAATATCACTGTCATTTGTGCATCAATAACCATGGAGGTAGTTATACTTGAGTTTATTGTCATCTTTTGTGCATTGGTGAACAAGGGATAAAAGATTGTGATACTATAACTCTAGCTGAGAAAGCCAAGATAACTAGGTTACATATGGAGGGGGGATGCAAGAAAGAAAGGAATTTCATTGGAAAATATTCATCCTAGTGTGTCATTGCCTATGGAAACCATGGATATTGGAATTAAATGGGAGAGGGTTCTACTACTACCAAGGGAAAGAAAAAAACTACTAGTGTTGTAGGGTTGTTTAATATACAATCACAAGAGGTGGCCAAGTCTTCAATTGTTACGCTTTTTTATGCTCGTGCCATACCATTTCATGTGGCACACTCTCCCTATTTCAAACAACTGTTCAAAGACGTGATAGATATTGGTCCCTCATTTGTCCCACATGGAGAATATAAACTACACACCACCCTCCTTGATAGAGAATATTCTAAGGTAAGTGTCTTGATGGAAGATACGAAGCCAAATTAGATAAAGGATGGTTGCTCCATCATCATGAATAGGTGAACCGATATCAAACATTGGCCACTCATCGATATCATTGTCACATATTCAACAAGCGCTTATTTTGTTAAAGTTATCAATTGTTCAAAAAAAAGAAAGAATGCAAACTTCCAATTTGAAATTTTGAAGGATGCCATAGAAAATGTTGGAGCCTCTATTGTTGTACAAGTGGTGATTGATTCAACCCATGTGTGTAAGTTAGATAGCTTGATGGTGGAGGGTGCTTACAAGCACATTTTTTGGATCCCATGTTGTGTCTATGCATTGAACAACACATTGAAGGGCATTGGAAAGATACATTAGATGAAGGCGGTGTTAGGGGCAAGAGATATACAAATGTTCATTTGCAAACATCACAATTCACTTGCTTTGTTTAGGACTTTTTCGAGGAAAGAATTCCTCAAGCTTGTAGATATTAGAAATGCCAACTACTTCATTTTGTTAGATAGGACAGTTGGGGTGCAAAAGGCTTTAGAATTAGTGGTGGTTAATTTAAGGTGGGTAGGTGGTCAGAGGCAAGCACACTAAAAGGAAGAAATGTGAAACAAAAGGTCTTTAATGATGATTGGTGGTCCACAATGAGGTCAAAAATTGCTAGTTTTATTATTATTTTTATTAAAAAATAATTATTAATGTTTCTAACTTGTAAATTATCTTCGTTCTTTGTAATAGCATTCACTCTATTATTTGAGTCTTAAATTCTTAATCTTTTTTTTTTTTTTAATTTGTTTGCACTTGCAAATATGTCTGCTCTTTTATAGAGTCTATTGTGCAAGTCATAAAATATGTTGATACAAACTCTCATAGCCTTGGAGAGATTAATGAGAACTTGCATAGCATGCTTGAGCAAATGAAGCAAGTCATTTATAGTAGGAATCCTACTTTGGGATTTTATAAGAAGTGTCTTAGGCATATATTGTGATATAGTGGTGGAAC
Organism: Sequoia sempervirens; assembly: GCA_007258455.2. NCBI lineage: Eukaryota > Viridiplantae > Streptophyta > Pinopsida > Cupressales > Cupressaceae > Sequoia > Sequoia sempervirens. The sequence continues at coordinate 1,242,934,827 of VDFB02271358.1, read as the reverse complement.
ACTACGAACACCACACAAGGCAACCTATGCTCCAAATCCCAAATGGTATGTAGCTAGGCGTAGGAGAGTGCCTCCATCTCATGATGAAGAGATGAAAAAAAGGCTTATGAAAGCCTTTCAAAAAATGTATACTGATGAGTTGTCTTCTTTACTTCACACATAGTGGCTTGCCTTTATCAATCTTTATGGTCCAACCTTCAACAAACCAAAGGCGAGGAAAAGAGCTACATTAGCTCAAACCAACTCTCTTAGATGGTGGATGTGGCATGGCAAGGATCCACCAAAATTGAGGATACTTGCAACTCACCTCCTTCCAAAGATTGTCAATTCCTCTATTGTAAAAAAGGAATTGGTCCACATATAGATTCATCCATTTAGTTAAGGAACAATCTTACCTTAAACGATCAGAGAAGTTGGTAGTTGTACATAATGCCCTTGTGAAATATAAAATCAATAGATCCCTAAGTATCACTAGACTCCAACCTCACATTGGGATGTTGACCCCAAAGATGCTATACAAGTTGATGAGGAGACACAAGGGGGATTGGTTGGGATACTATTGCATGAGTCATCTCCTTGTAGTGGCAATGACTTGACTCCAACTTTGATGCAAACCTACCAAATGCAAATGCTGATTTGGGACAACTATATATTTTCTGTTTTTTTTTTTCCATTTTGTAGTGGAAACTCGCATCCTTTGGGTATTTTGTTGCAATTCTTGTATAATATAATATATATGCACATTAACAATGGGAGCATTTAAATTTCACTAATTTGTTTGTCAATTCTCATGTGAAATCTCAATTAAAGTCTAATGTTATGTGTTATGGTTCTATAATGTCTATGATGAATGCTTTATCAATGTTATCGTTAGGATATTTGAAATTTTCTTATAGTTTTAAAAATTTCCATTTTTTAATAGCTGTCCCCTGTCGCCCCCTAAAAAATAGGCTGAAAAAAATTCATGCCAAAAACACATCCCCCTATCCTCGTCCCAAAAACTTGGGGCATCATAGCATTAAAAACATTTCCATCATTACTAACTTCTTTTAATCATTCCTGGAAAGTTCTCTCATGGAATAATAATCTGAACAATTGTAATATTTTGCTGAACTTGCTAGCTACAATTTCATAAAATATCAAATAAGAGAAACTTCTTATAGTGGGATTCTAGGTGTGTCAACAATAACTTCCTAAAGTTTTTCCTACTATCCGTCCATACTACACCAATTTGCACGCCTCTCTCTAATGTGATAAGATTTACATCCTTAACAATTTTTACAAGTCCCAAAAAGCACTTCAAAAAATAAAGCATGCAAATGGTTATAAGCATTATGAGGTACCTTATAAAAGAAGCTTCCACTTGCTCAAAAATAAAAGTCACCATAACTTTCATAACCAAGGTCTTGTCAAAACAAAAATAATTTCATGACACATAAAAATAACATTTCAAAGTTATTTCTGCCAGGAAAAGAAAAAGTCCACTGCAAAAAGCAAAAAGAGCTAATGAACTACTTTTTGTCCTTGATTCTTTACCTTGCCCTCCTGAGAAAAATGTTCTTCAAGATCTTTCTCCACAACACGAGCAGAAAGACCAGTGACATATAAGTTGTTTCCAGGGTTGACCACATCATCTTTTGAAGAATCTCTGAAAGCACCATAGACATAACAAAAAGAAGTCATAAGCAGCTACCTAATAAAAATTGTTGTATATATCAATATATCATCCGTATTTCCATATGCAAAATCTACGACCATCTATATAGTTCATGCAAGTTTGCTTTAAATTGAGCAGAACTTTAGGGATAAGTCCTGTAATAGGACAAAAACAGTGTGATAATATAATATATAGTTATTAAAATGTTCAAATGGATACAAATTTTGGATTATAGAAAACTGAAAAGCAATTATAGTATACATTGAATAGCATATAATTTTATAAATAAACCAAAATACCTCCTTGGAGGGCTACGAGATTTTGATGGGGATCGAGATCTAGATGCCGACCGAGATCGTGACCGAGATCGCCCATACCTTCGCCTAGGTGAAGGAGAATCTGAATATCTGTGATAAAAATTGATAAAATAAACCATTTACTGTATTCCATTAGTGTCATGTTAGCAAGTCAATATACATGCATTTCCAGAGTGTATACATGTGAAAGCCCTAAACAAAAGTATTAGCAGTAATTTTGCAACGACAATAGTACATTTCTTGAAACATGAAACGTTCAGATAGAAAGTAAAAGCACACTATCAAACAGGAATTGTCACATCTCACCTTCGCCTAGGAGTGTCCGCCTGGTTGCAACACACAAAGAAGCAATTCAAAAAACTGATAAGAACCCAAAATCAAAGTTTCATAGCATATTAAAATCAACAGATACAAGTAATCATGAAAGTTATTCATTGCCTCCATTTCTTTATCTCTTGCATTTTGGAAAGAATACAGAATCAATCATATTCAAGATATCATAGATACAATAATGAATTTCACTTAAATCATATTTCTATGTAGAACTTTTATTTATACGTCTTACAATTATGATCATATTTACAGTACAATGTAACATGAAATACCTTGATTTTAGGGTGATATTGTTTCCAAAACGCACAAAAGAACACACTTTGTCACAAGTACCTTTTAGTAATTTTAAAAATAAAATTAAAAAGCTACCAATTATCCAATGTGAAATTAGAGTTGCAATTAAATTTTTTTAACTTTTTTCTGATTAATGTGTCCAGAATCCACCACCAAGTACATTGATTCAAGTCCCTTTTCTAAAAGTTTTGGATTTTTTAAAATAAAATTAAAAGGATCAATATTTCCACCTATTAGCCAATTTGACTTTGAAGTTGAGAACATTTTTTAATTAGACCCTAATCATTAGTAGCACCCACAACTAATTGCAAGGAAAGGGAATTTTACATGGACTTTCCTTGACTGTTATGGACTTTCCTTGACTGTTAGCATGTGGATACAGAATTCTCATCCCACAGTGAGCTTTAAATCCAAACAAGGTAACCTACCAGTCTTATCCACATGAACTCGGATGATCAATTTTTTAAGTGTTTGCCAAAAAAAATCCAACTAACTAATATGGTAGTCAATCAAAACTATACGGCCCCAATTATGCAATACAAGAAATAACCCAAATCTTAAAATAACAGCGTCTTTGTTGTATTATAATAGTAGTGACCAGATCTGGAATTCAAGCAAGAATTCAATAGCATAAGTTTGATTGGACCTAAAAAGATATCTTGGATTGGATAAAACAGGATGAAACTTCTCAAATCTCTACTGTAAACATTATACTAACCTAGCAAGGTATAGCAGCTGACAATAGCAATCACAGCTAGGATACCAGTCCTTAACTCAAGATGTTAAAAGTACAATCACCAAATGTTTAAATCAAATCTTGAAGAAGAAATTTAGTTCTCATCTTTAACATATTAAAATTAAGGCATAAGTGTACATAATACAAATAAACCCGGACTCATCTGAATAAAATCATTTCCTATTGCAGTACTTGACTCTAGAACAAAGGGAAACTCAATTTTCAACTTTAGCATATTAAAAGTAAAGCATGAGTAAATTTAAATCATATAATACGAATTTCCTCAGAATTGTCTACGTTAAAATATATCCTGTGGAAGTAGTTGACAATGGCACCAAAAACTAAACATTTACAATCAAACCCACCATCCACAGGTTTGACTGGGCCTTTTAAGATAATTTTTTCAAATCTACTTAAAAGATTTGTCTGCTTGTACTCTGTACTTTTCTGCCTCTTAAGTGTATAAACAAGGAGATAAAAAGATGGAATTATTAAGAAAAAAATTAAGACAACATTTTGAAAAACTAGGGCAAATGAACGGAAAATACTGTAGTTTGTGATTTCTTGGGATTAATCAAAAGTTTTTTGGGTGTAATGCTACTGATTACCACACAGAGCTGTGCGGACCTGCTCCAACTACATGGGAATGCATCTGTAATGTTCAATATATACAAAAAAAAAATCTGTGCAGAACCATGCCAACACACTCCAGCCATACAGGAATGCATCTGTGATGTTCTACATGTACAAATATTTATCTGGATAAACAATTTGATTTTCTGGATAGACAATCCCATGCAGAGGTTTAAAAAACTGACGTTACTGCTTAAAACACAAAAATAAAATAGGAAGCAAGTAATATTAGACTGTAGTCCCATTGAGGGGCTTCAGGAACTATTTTTATTGAGCAGGAGGTTTCATGAGGCAAAAAAAGAAAATGCTTCAGGATTAATTAGAATCTTTTCCAGATAAATAGGAGCCCCTACTTTTTAGTTTGTAATTTTAAGTGGGTGCATTTGGGGTAGAGCTATAAATTTCCCCCACCAGCTTAGAAAAATTTCTGCCACTTGTCAGTAATTTGGAGCTTTAAATTCCTGCCAATTAATTTTTTAAATCATTTTATATTTATATACACTGCTGAATTGATTATGAAAAATAATAAAATTTGTGAAACAACTAGCTTCTGTAAAATTTGGAGCTAAAACTTTTAAACTTGAGCTGCACTACAAATCCATGGGACCACCCACCTTAAAATACTCCTAAAAAATCTCAGTACCACCCATTGAAATTTTTTAGGAAGCCCCCTCGATGGGACTGCAGCCTGACAATGGACCAGTCCAAAGAACAGTGGCATAATGATTAAGGGGAAACCCACATCTAGGAGGACATCCTCAGAATGTGCAAGTAAACCAGACGATGAGATAAATTCCTCCTGCGACGTACTTAATTAAAGCAAAAGAGTCTTGCAAATTCAGCGTACAATGCTAAGATTAAAGTGCGATTCTAGTTAAAACTATATATTAAACAACTTACAAAATACAAGTATGAGTGATGTGGGTTCATTGTAAATCGACTGTACGTTTGAGAGATGCCATTGGTTTTGCCCAAGGAAGACATAATCTCAGGGTAAATTTGACTAAGTATTGTTATATTAACTAAAACGTCTTGCTCAAAAGCACAACATTTGATTTAAAAAGAATAAAAGGCTAAAGAAAAGAAAAAGCTGAACTAGTACTCTATCCTAAGTAAGCAATTTAAATTATTAGACATATATTATTTTTTGTTAAGGTGTACCTCAGCAGACAAGACCAGATACAACTCCAGGGAAAAAATTTCAGATAAAACTCTTCCAGAAGCCGCAGAAAAGATATTAATATCTAAAGACAAAGAAAACTATACTAGTAGCCTGGTACTATACCCAAATGGAGCAATTTAAAATTTATATATAACAAAAAAAAAAAATCTTATGAAATAAGGCGATACCAAAAAAACACATCATAATATAAACATTTTTAGCTTTAAAGATCTTGTGTTTTCTTAACGTTTATTCCAAAAAAGGGGCAAAATAATAAATGAAAAAAAACTAACAAACCCTAGAAAATTTTAGAAACTGCAAAAATTCAATGAAAATGAACAGGAAAGGAGATATGTTTTCCAGTACCATAGACAAAGCGCTCCGCAAATGCTTAACGTCTTGTTCTCAGTGGATGGTTTTTTTCGAAGTCTCAAACCCTACCGTCTAAGATGATCCTCTCCGCTTATTCGTACTCCTAAACAGTAGTGCGCCCTTTGGACGTTTTAAGAGGGCAGGTCAGAGGCCGCGGTCACATTAGCCCGCCGAAGTTGGTTTACCGTGTTCAAAACGTGCAATTTTATACTAGTTAAAAAAGTTTTATGATTTTGAAAGAGTTTATAAAAGGGCATTTACTAAAGCTATGGTCAAAAGGTTGGGCTATTTAAATTTTTTAAAGAGAGTTTGAGAAAATTTAGGAGTTTGGTCTAATGAATTTTATAGCAACAATAAAGAAAATTGAATTTATATTTTTTTAGTATTTCGACATGTAAAAACTATCTATTCCAAATTATTTAATGGTGTGAATAATTTATGTACCTTTTAACGAATGAGATGCGTAAATTATTTTGTGGGAGTGAAATTTGAGGATTTTGTTATGTTCTAAGGGTTAAGATGCAATTTTTTTGACAGAACATATTTTAAATGGCAATTATCGAGGATCTGATTGGTTGAGAAGGTTTGAGTCATTTTTACAACCTTCGCGTAGTTTGAAAGAGGCAAGTACATTTCAATAATAAAAAAAAGGCTTTTTTAGTTATACTATGCATCTCGAGTGGTTTTTAAGTAATAACTATTCGAGTCTTTAATGTTTTTGTACTAGATGAAGATTGTTTAGTACATTTTACAATACTATTTAAGGACATATAATAATTATGAAGCATTAATGTAAAGTGGTTAAAGAGGTAATTTGTAGGTGTTCCTTTGATCAATCAAATGTTATAATTTTCTAGTGTTAAGCATTATTTGTTTGATTTGGATTAAAAGGATGCAAGATTTTTAAGTTGTTGAAGCTTTTGCCTTATCGACGTGGTCGCAAATCACGAGCTTTCTTGTTTGAGAAGCATGGTTTGGATTCAATGCGTACAATGCAAACATGTGTCAATCATTTTTGTTTTTTTTAGAAGTCAATAAATGTAAATGAAAATTTTGTTGTGAATTATAAATATTTTTATTTTTATTTTTTTTTGGTAAGCACTACCTAAGGGGGTAGCTCCCTATATTGCTTAAAAAAAAGTTGTACAAAGAGAGGTTAAGGCAATACATTTAGTGATAAAAGTAGCCCACACCATCAACAATATCCAAAAGCCTAATTATAACATTCTAATCAATGAGATAAAGGTTCCCTTCTAGGAACTTAATGAAGTCTTTCGTACTATATTTTTGCTCCATGCCATTTTTGTAGACTTTTCATGCCTTTTGGGGCTTGATCTTTTTCTTCTCTTCATTCAAGTTCAGCATGCCCATAGCCAAACCAAATTCAAGGTCAGTAGCCATGTCGTTAATGGCATGCATGATAGGTTCAACCAACTCTTTATGGAGGAAATGGTCGGCAACCCGCATGCCCCACAACCTGGCACCAACAATTTGAATGTAGTTAAAGAAGCACTCAATGACCAAACTGTCATGTGTGTGTCCACCAGCCCAAAAATCATCCCCCACAACTTTATTGATTGCTTCTTTCTCCTTCTTAGACGCTTTCTGGAACATATAAGCAATTTGTGCTTCGCAAGTCTCTACTACCAGTCCTACCTGGTCTTTCTTATTGCAATGGCAAGCAATCCTAAAATGTGTCGTCATTTCTCTCCAGTTGAAAACTAGTTGTTTATGGCTAGATTTATAACATAGGACTGGCTTTGAGCAGCTTCAATGCCATCCCGAACAAAGATTTCCATATATTTGCAGTTTCCCAAGCCAACACGTGAAGAGAAAAGGAGCAACCAACAACACTTTCAAGTATCAGTCAACTATAGCGAGGTCAATTTCAGACAGACTGGTCTGTGGCTGAAGCAAAAAATTCCAAAATAGCACCAGAAGTGTCGTAGAAAATGACACCAATACTAGGAAAGTAAGAGAGATTATATTTTTCCAGCATGAGTATGCCAACCCGCATTAGCGGGCAACATGAAACCGAGTGCAACCACCCTATCCTTATGAATACAATCATTCATTCCACTTGGTAAAGAATAAGAAACATATACCATGTCAGAATGATCAAGATATACCCCAATGTTGGCCAAACATGACTGTAGCTTCCAGTTCTAAATTGAACTCTTGAAAATCGTGTTTATATAAATTTGTGAATCGCCCTCAATATCTACTTCATTGATCCCCTTCTCGTGGCATAACCAAAGACCTCGTGCAAGAGCCTCCAAAATGTTTATTGTTAACTCTTCAAATTTGCACCCCTTCCAAGTTGTAGAACTCAGCAAATTTGGAGCAACATGGGAACACTCCTAGGTTGTGGGTCACCTAAGCTTGGAGTGGACCTCCAGATAAGGCTGGCTCCTAAATGGTGTCACCTAAACTACTACTAATCTAATGCTTTTTTGAGGGAAGATTGAAAGAAACATGAAAATGAAACTTAACTGAAAACTTTAAAAGGTGATACACCAAGTCACTAACTAAAACTTGTAAAACAACTTGCATTCGCAGGTTATTTAACTATAAGCCTGATAAACACAACTCAACATTTATATGGTTTGCATCATTTTTTTGTAAGAAGGCTGCAATGCACACTCCTAGAAGGAAAGAAAAAAACTTTCACAACTAAAACATTATGATACACAACACAACTTACAACCTGCAGCTGCATATTCTTTCTATTTAAAGATGTCGTTAATGAGACACAAAACTAATGATAAAATTCACAAGCATTTGCATCAAATCACCAAAATCATATAATGAAACAGAAAAATGAGAAGGTCAAATTACTTATCTCCATTAAAACCAAGGTATGAACTAATATACAAATCTATCAAAAGAGTTACAATTTGTTCCTGCTAAAAAGATAACTCCAAAAAACAAGCTACCACACTACAGGAAAGAAAGAACTAACTTCAAAAACTTTGTTTGAAGTTACTTATGTAAAAAATCAAAAAACTACCCCACACATGTCTTTCTAGAAACTCCTGGTTAGAGGCAGCAGAAAGGCCAAAAAAGACACAAACTCCTCCAAAATATCATCCAAATGAAGCAAAGTCAAGCCAAGACCCAAGTCACACTAAAATCATAACAAAACTGCCTCCAAATGGCCCATTCCCTCCAAAACAATCAAAGATAAAACTCACACCATTTCCATGTTGGTAAATCTCCAAACTACCCACATGCTTGGCACAAGCTTGGCACGAGTCATCATTTTTGTTCAAACATGTCTTCAACTTGTTTGACCCACACTTTTGGTGTGTTTGCAAAGGCATAATACTCCTCATTCTGCATTTGAATAACACTTAACCAAGTGGCTTATAGGTACACCACTTAACTAAATATTTCACATTTAAAAATGAATGCAAAAGAATGAGGCTCAACCATATTCCCTCCATGACTTGGTCATATCAACACATGTCTTCTTTCAACTTTGCATTTAAAACAACATTTAATTAAATGACTTATAATTACACCATTTAACTAAATGCTTTTCATTTAATGCAAAATGAAAGGCCTAGATTTAGCCTATGTGGAAGGTCAAAATGCAAACTCCATAAGTCTTGAAAATAAGAGCCTATACAAGGCAAAAAGAAACACAAGGCATAGGTTTTTTTTAAATTGGCAAACACAAGGCATAAACAACATAAGGCATAAGACTTGTATTTGTCTTTTAGTAGGGTTTCAAACCCTAAACACAAAACAATGTGAATGAAGAAAAAGGCACTTCATTCTCACCATCAAATTTTCCATAAACTCTCTACCGTCAACCAAGGGTTTCACCAAGGCATTTTTCGGTTCCTCCATGGCAACTTCTAAGTGATTTATTGTGGAACCCTGAAGGAAGATGCGTGGGGTTAAGTTATTTGAATAAAATTTGTATGTTTGCCTTCATTTTTTTCATGTGGAAGCTTTGCTTGCTCTTGGCCGCCATGATTGAGTTTTTTGAAGTTTAATGGAGGTTTTCCATGGCGAAAAAACTTGCATACTTAATGAAAACAAACAATTTCAAGCTTAGGTAAGTTCCTTGCTTTTCTCCCACATTTCATGTGAATCAAAGCCCATTTCGAGCTCTCTCCATACAACACAATGGCGAAAATGCTTTGTTTTTCTATGTTTCCATGCTTTATTCTTGTATGCTCGGTCTCTGGTATTTCTATAAGTAAATTGAAAACTCTCTATGGAACTTGTATTTTCTTTAGAAAATAGTATTTTTTGTACAACAATGGAAGAAAAACCTTTTTATCATGGTTGCAGCCATGCTTGCATTCAGTTTTCATTTCACATAGCATTTTTCTTAAAAGGCAATATGACAATGTTCCTTCATTTTTTGTATTATTTTCCACTGGTCGCAACCCTACATTGTGTGTATCTTTTTTTTTGCAAAACTTTACCTAATTATGGGCTCAACCCATGATGTAGAAGTGAATGAAATTTACAAAGACAATGATTTCTTTTCATTTTTGTATTGTTTTATGGGTTTTCAAACCCCTTAATGGCTGCGACCATTCATTAGGTGGCCTCCATTTCCTAGGTTGCTTCAAAGCTTGCAGGAATTTGAACCCTTTTTATTTTCCTCTATATTTGGACTTTTGAAATAAAACCCCAAGTGGGTTTTGCATTTTATGAAGAAAATTACTTCTTCAAGCCATGACCATGAAGAAATAAACTAGGTTCTTTCAAATCATGTACAAGATCAAGCAGCTTCTTTTCTCTTGTATTTGCTATTCTTTTCCAAAGAAAAATAAACCAAAAAACTCTTCATGAGAGGCCACGGGTTTGATATTCTTAGACTCTCCTCATTTTGGTAGAAAAAGGGCCCAAAATCTTCAAGCCTTGGTATGGATACACTCATAAAATTTTAAATTAATCTTCCCATGAGATCTTGGCGACTCCAAACCCTAACATTCATTCTCCTGCAAAGGTAACTTGTACGCTTCTTTCATTTGGTACCTTCACTCCATTAAAGCAGTTGCTTATTTGCTTTCAAAAGAATGTATTCCTAACTCCACAATAAAGTAGGAATGTAAAAAGTATTGCTCATTAATCAAAAGAACAACATGATTCTATTTTCTTTCATGAATGCAACTGTAATTTATCATTTCCATTCCTTCTTCACAGCTTCATATGGTTGTCACTGTATTTGGACTTTTCATGTTATAAATAAATGAACAACTTTGAGTTGTCATTAAAACTCTAAAAGTATCAACTACAATTCTAGCTCTTCATTTGGTTAGATTGATCATGTACAAACATAGCTTGCTTGTCCCTATCATGTTATTTTCCTTCATTTACAAATTCATCCATGGGCTTCATTTGCAAGATTATATATCATAGTCTTCATCATTGGTGACTGTCACTATAGTTTTCGTGGAGGCCTATCATTTCCAAATCTGCCCCTTATGGGATCTCTATGCATTCATGAATGACTTTAAACAGTATTTATGTTTACTTGCATTTCTTCTGTCCTTAACTCATCATCATGCTTAAAAGTGATTTGCTTTTGTTACAGACAAGCCCTCAATGTATTCTTATGTTGTAATAAAACACATTTTGCTCAACTCAATGGCACTACTTTTTTGATATAGTCTTCTAGCTCTCCACTCATGATGTTGGTATCTCTTGCCAATGCTTTCAAATGTTCACTTCTTTGTTGGCTGTAATGACCATGCCTTTCATGCACTGCTCCACTTTGTTCATTGTTGTTACCTAATGTATTGTCTTTTACTTAGGCATCCTTTCATAACTATGATGTCATGCTCTATGGCTGAGATCTTCACATTATTTTGAAAACATTAGGACTGTTGGTTCTCATTTTTCATGAATATTTTTTAACATAGATGGATACTCCATTCTCTCCTAACATGCTTACTTTAGATCTTCAAAAGAAGTGTTCTCGCTTATTGAAAAGGCAATAACCTACTTGACAATTTGAAAAGAAAACATATGAAAAGAATGATACTCATCTTAGATACAAAACAAAATACATGTTCAGTACCTTTACTTACAATTCTTGAATGAGCATTTCTCACTGTTTTATCCTTCATGGTTGGTCCCTTGATGCATATGGTGGCTATCACAATTGTCTTCTTCATTTCTCATGTCTTTAAATGCATCTATATGTTATATTTAAACTGTCTCCTTGGCACAAGTTTTGACAAGATTCATCAGTCTCAATACCCATGTAGCTTTATGGTGAAGAGACTTTTAAAAGGTCCTCTTACATTGAGCACCCCTGAGATCTATGCTTGACTGTCACCTAACAATTTGTATAGGTCATAGGCTTTGCATTTTGTTGTCTTTCATTGTTCAATGTCTACTATAATGATTAGAGAATAGACACTAGATGTATGATGTATTCCATACATGACTGTGAACTCTGTTATGAGTTCACTACACTCTACCATTATGCCAAATGACCCCTGTCATTAAGGTTTTGAGTTTTATTTTGCATGGAATTGAATTCCCTTGACATGATTACCAAAAAAACCTTCTCAAAGGCTACCCTTCATGACTGTCCTACATTCATTTGTAGGATCATTGGTATCTCCTCAAACCATCATGCATTGATTGTTTATCAGAGTGTGCATTGTAGTTGTTTATGAATACTCATTATATCAGTAGCAAGATGATTACCAATGCATGTTAGTTACTCATTTGAATCAATGTGCTTTCCTTCTCATGCATTGCTCTTCAAGACAACATACCGACATGATGGCTTTGGCCTTACATTCAATTGTTCACCTTGTGTTGCTCCATGTAACTCATGATAACTCTCGATAGGACTTGATAGCTCATGTACTATGTGATTATCCATAATAGAACTTGATGCATCTCCATAATTGAACTTGATGCATTTGTGCTTCAATGTTCATATTATCACATAAATTATTTGTTTCTTGGGAAGAGACAAACTGTTTCATCTTTGAATGATTGTTGTCCTTGTTCTTGTTCCCTTCTTTACTAGCTTCTTGAAAATGTTGACAATGAAATACAACTCATATCATTATTTAAATGGACTTTGGATCCACTTAAGAAGATTGAAAGACATATCCATCAGAGTAAGATTTCCAAGAAGAGATGGCTGCCCCTTTGACCAGCATGATGGCAGCCTATTGTTTGATTCATTGTGAAAAGATGAGTAATTTTCTTGATAATTCACACCGTTTTGTTGCATCTTTTGAATCTAATAATGAAATTTGATCAACTAGTATGATTCCATATTGATTTAATGCATCAAGAATGGGTTTATCATTGATTTTATCAAGTTGCTCAATTTCCTATCACTCCTAAAACACAAGAGGGTAGCATGTTGGGCTAAACCCTCGTGGGAGCCACATTTTACTCCACATGTTGTAATCAGCTGAATCAAAATAGTAACAAATATTTGTCCTATATTTGCATAAGGAGCAAACATGTTAGATAAACAAAGCATATGATAGGTGTGTTTGATAACTCTTTTGTTTTCCTAGACACCTATGGTATGTTGTCTATTTAATGCTTATGAAGATCATATTATATGTTTATGGATGTTTGCACATATTTTGATTGGTGACCTTTCATTGCTCTAACAACACTCTTCTTACATATGCAGGGAACCTAGGAGCAGCAAGGGAAAACAACAACTGGAAGCAGGACAAGCAAAAGAGACTGAAGATGATGCAGGACAAGGCAACCGGGATTCATCATTCAAGCAATGATGGGTCCCCCTTCTTTTATGTGAATTTCTTTTTTGTATTTGTAAATGTATAGTGTTTTCTTTATATGCATTAGAATAGTCAGTCCCTTGGCTTGTGAGGGACACTATACACTTATCATTATCAATAAAGACTACATTTTGGAAAGATTGTGCACTTTTTCTTATGTTATGTTATGTTATATGCATCTACATGAGGCAATGTAGTATTGCAGTCTTCTGATATTTCTTTATGCATGTGAATGTGACATAGCAAAGTTAAAAATGTACCTTCTTTTTACTTTTAAAACATAAATAACATCACCTGTTTGGGCTAGTAGCAAAAATAGGTAACATTTATATTATTATATTATTATTATATTTGTATTATTATAGTAATGTATTACATATTATGGTTAGACTATTTTACTATAATATGTGATGTTAATAATGACACTTGTAATCCTCTCACGAGTGCCTAATATAGTTTTGCAATGCAATCAACTTTAGAAAATGCACTCTAAAGGCACACACCACTACAATGAAGACCTACCACTTGTGATCACTTCGTTCATCTCAGGCCATCACATTCTAGCTTGTTTTTCATATATCAGAATCCTTCTTGATTGGTGAAGTTTCCCATCTTCTATGGTTTTGTAAACCTTTATGCTCTCCACAAAATTCTTGATGTGAAAGCATGAAAAGCAGTAGGGAGCACTTACTAGACGAGCAATATAAGCGACTACATTGCAACATGTGCAAAATTATCTTTTAATGTGAGCCTTTCTAGACCAAAGGGGGCAAGGCAAGGCAATAATATAATATAATCAAGACTTTGATAAAGATCCGACCAAATTGTTAATAAAATATACATGGCAGTGAAGGCACAAACACAAAATGTTTTAAAACAAAATTAAAAATTAAAAATAATTAAATTTAATGGTTTTTTAAAATAGAGACAATGTATCTTGATACTTTTTGAAAAAACTAGATATATATTATATATTATTTTATGATTACAATAGTATGACGTATTGTATTATTATTAAAAGAGTAAATCTTAATGGAACATTTGGTTTGAAATTTAAATATTTATTATTATTATATTTTGATATTGTTGGAGTGAAGTATTACATATTATGGTTAGAGTATTATAACATGAGATATGATGGATGTTTTTTTTTAGATTATATTATTATTATTATTATTGTAATATTTTTAATAATTTTTTATTTATGGAAACGCTATTGTAGCGCATGTTTTGTATGCATGGCAATTTCGGTTTTTCAACGCTAAAGAAAAGTGCGATAGAATTAAGCGAGCGATGAAAAGGTGTGGAAGGAAAGAAGTGAGAGAGGGACACCTATGTAAGTATTTGATTTCGATGCAAGGCTTGTTCAAGTATGATTTCATGCTTTGGACGCAAAAGGAGAGTGCATTGAGCGATAGTTAATGAAAGGGGGAGAGGTGCTTTAACCTTCATGTGATTTCATTATAACTGTAATTCTAATAACATATATTGTAGATTTATTGAAAATGTTTAAGTTTTAAATGATATTATATTTTTTACTCGAGAAACTTTTAATTAAATAAATTGTCTCTCTAATATATATATATATATATATTATAATATGTTACTATATAAATATAATATATAATATATCACTATATATATAAGTTATAATTTATGGCTATATTAATTGAATCATGTCACATTTATTGTGCGATATCTTTTTTAATACTTGAGGATATGAAATTATATTATATGTATTTTCTAATTTAGTGGTTTGTAGAGTGTGTTAGATTGTGTAGGATTTAAGTTTAAAGTATTGTACTGGTTTGTATATTTTTAATAAATGCACTTTTAGAAGAGATATAATCATGACTATGGTGAGGCATGTTCTGAACTATTCTTTGCAAACAGAGGAGAATTACGGTCCAATAGTGGATTTCCTTCCATTTCAGTATGCTTACACCATCGTCCTTCAAAGCCATTGCAAGTTTCACATTTGGGCAGGTAAACACGAATGGAATCTATTTTTTGGGTTTGAATTTTGAAATGCACGTATTCCGGTTTATATTTTTTAAATATGCAATTGTTGATTGGCAGGTTCGACATAAGTGTAGCGACAGTAGCGAGTATTCCTCGACGACACCATTGAACTTAGGTGAGGTTCTAATCTCACGAAGGTCTTAGCAATTTTCTTTTGATTTTTTTCTTTGCTATAGGATTTTATTATGGTCTGTATTAATATTTAAGAGATTACGAGGTGAGGGTGCTTGTGTAAGAACTTATAGGTGTTTTTTAACACTATAAAATATATGTTGATAGACACACTACACGTTTAGAGGAAATTGATCTCCTATTGAAGCATTAGTGCGGTTTATGTAATTGGTTTATAATGTTTTACGAAGTGAATGCAATGTTGGAGGATTACTTGTAGCATTACTATAAAACATATAATGGGGACTACAAGCTAATATGTGTAACTATGATGAAATATTGTAAGATTTGTGTGTGATTGCGAATAACTAGAATGTGAATGAAAATTTATAATTAATAAGTAAAATAGAAGACAATTTTTTTTTGGGTGGTGTAATATTTGACTTATAGGTTAAGATGTTTGTTCACGAGTATTAAGACATATAGAGAGCTTGTTTGTTCTATTTTAAGGCTTGAATATTTTTGTTGTTTTTAAGAAGGTAGTTTGAACATATTTGAAGAATGAGGAACAATTACATTGAAAGTAAATTACAAAAGGGTCTGGAGACAAATACCTATTGTAATCACATAATGTCTGATGAATAAAGTGGAAGAAAAAGTATTCCATTCCTTGAACAAAAGGTAAGAATTTAAGCATCTATAACATAATATATGATATGAGAACCATAAATAACCCCTGATTATATTGATTCAAAAGAGTGTGTACAATATTGGAGAGCATGATAAGTTGATACTCAAACTTGAGATAATACACAAAGTATTTGAGTCATTTGTTGCTATTAGAGAGAAAATTTACAACATTTCTTATTTGTGTTTTCAAGAAACTTAACTATACAATCTAATTGTATACAAAGACTTACTAAGAATTAGAATGGAACCCCCAAAATGAGGCTTGAAATTCCCTTTTATAACATAAGGGAAGCAACAAGAAAAAAATCCTCATAACATGCAACAAGATTACAAGTAGGCTATTCAAAATCCCTTAGAATATCTATATAGTTTCTCCTCACAACCAAAATTGAGGGCACAAGAAATAAAAATTGATACATAGAAGTGATCATAAACCAAACAGATGATTATACTTTTGATCCCAAGCCCTAAAAATTGATTATACTTTTGATCCCAAGCCCTAAACATTGATTATAAAGGCCATTCATGAACTAAAAGCAAATCAACATTATAGAAATATTATTGATACTTAGTATCAAGAGTTGCATTGGCCTCTTTACAAAAGAGCTCTATGCTATGATCTACATTTATTAACTTATCTGAATAAGTATTAAGTAAATCTACATCAATTGCTTTTACAAGATCTTCAAAATTCACTAAGCAACATGGCAAGTCAAGATTTCTCTAACAATCAAAATCCAAGGCATAAAACATAAAAAATTGACACATAGGAGGACTCATAGGCTGGGCAATTTATTATACTTATCATCCCATGCTTAAACAGTCTTTCGGATGGCCATTCATGGGCAAGGAGTAAATCAACATTTTGTAGATACTCATGATATCTATTGTAAAGTGTTGCACTAACTTCTCTGCAAAAGACCTCTATGTTGTGATCAACATTGACCAACTTATCTAAATAAGAATTAAACTTGTTCATTTGTGTCAATTGTGTTATCTTTATAGATTGCGAAGAGTATAGTGGGAATTGGGATACTAAAACTCCCCTTCCATTCATTTGAAGTTTTTATCTCCCTATCATCCTCCAATAAATGAGGCATAACCCTAGTTTCAATGTGTAGGAAATAATTGAGCTTCACCTGTGCACTTTCAATTATTTTATCCATATATGCCTTTGTTGCTCGCGCTATCTTGGCCAAGTTGTAGGTTGGATGAATGTTGGTGGAGGATCTGGTGAATTGGAAGATCCTTTGTACATGCCCTCTAGAGTAATAATTCTAGGGATCCACTTGGTGAAAATCCTCTTAAGCGTATCTCAAACCCCTTCTACACTAAGAACAACACCTCTCAAATTTATATATGATGCATAGGCATTTTCTAATCTTGGAATCTTGGACAATGTATATTGCAGGATGCATGTTACCACATGCATAATCTCCTTATGTTGGGCTTCCTGAGCATTTTTAATGTGCTCCTCCATCATTTGACCTTTCTTCTTAAGTTCATCATTCTCAAATACTAAATTGTTGAGAAATGTGACTCAAATTTATTGGTTTGATCGACTTCCTAGACTACTTGTGTTTTCCTCCTTCATCGGCTTGAGTTAAGTCGCGAGTTTCTATGTTTTTCTAACTTAAGTCACGGGGTTCTGAATTTTCATAACCTCCCGACTTAGCAGCTTTGTGGTTCTCTTCATTGTCAGCATGTTGTAGGTTTTGGGAACATTGCAACCTTCGACAAGAGGTTCAGAAGTTCGGGTTTGGAGTGACAGAGCGATCCCTTCATTGTTGGCATGTTGCAGGTTTTGGGAACTTTGCAACCTCCGACAAGAGGTTTGGAAGTTCAGGTTTGGAGCGATAGAGTGATCCCTTTATTGTTAGCATGTCGTGGGTTTTGAGAACTTCACAACCTCTGACAAGAGGTTTGGAAGTTGGGGTTTTGGGTGACAGGGTGATCCCTTTATCAGCAAGTCGCATATTCTGGGAATTTCATAACCTTTGATATGAGGTTTTGAAGTTTTGTTTTCCAGCGATGTAGCGACTTGGAAGTTGACGAATGTGGGACCAAATAGGATGGTGGATTGTGATCAAAGACCGATAGGTGGCGATGATGTGGAGGACAAGTGGCACGTGGACTCATGTGCTCAATGTCGATGTGACTTTAGGGTGTCATTAAGACTTCGGTGAATGTCTCTTCAACATGCATGTCTCTTTGATGAACCAGCAGTACAATGAGCTGCAAGACCTTGTCGATGTGACTTCAGCTGGTTGGTGTGACTTTGACAAAATTCTCTTGGACATTCTTGAAGAAGTCTTGTCCATTCTCGTCGGTGAGACTTGGGGTGTTCGGCGAGACTTTGGGGAATCTTTCTTTAACAAAGGTTGTTATGCTGATGACTTGTGGCGAATAACCCTAAGATCGACGATGGAGATTTCTTTGAATGCTTATAAGATGACCAATTTTGGATGTTGGATGATGGCATGGGGATCAAGGTTGAAACCCTAATGTGGTGCAGTAGTTGAATAGTCAGAGGAAGTAAAGTGTTGGTTGGATCTCACTAGGGCAAGCTGAGAGGCTGGGTGCAGGTCGAGAGGCTGTCAGACTACCCGAGAGAGAGAGGAAGGCGATCTCGATGTTGAGAGATGAATCTTGCAGAAGCTGAATGTTGAGCGGTTGTGTGACAGAGAGGCCAAGAGGCCCGTGGTCGAGCCATGAGGTTGTGTAGTTGAAAGAGATGTCTCTCGATGTATGAGATCAAAGTAGGGTTATGCTGCCATATATTCTCCATAATGAAACAAAATGTAAACTCTGTAAAGGTTGTGAGCCTAATATTGTATTTTGTTGTTGAATAATACAATGGCGATTTGGGCTTTTACAGTGTGGGGTTTTTTTACCTGAAAGGGTTTTCCCCACGTATATCTGTGTGTTCATGTCTTATGTTTCATCTTTCATGGTTGTTGGTTATGCATGATTGAATCTAATAATGGTGTTATTGAAACTAATTAGCATTAACTTTTCTCTAAGGGTCAATGTGGGAAATGAACTATGTTTGATTCCACTTTATGGCACAGTAGTCGTGTCTTTGAGGTGATTTGATGAAATTAAAATTATTGAAGACACTACTAATCTTAGATGTTTTTTCTAAGATGATCGAGTTTTCCTTTACAAGTGGTATCAAAGCCATCTTCTGGGATGTGTTCCTTCCTAGTGTGCCACTGGTTCTAGGTTTTTCTTCTGTGAAGATCTCTTAGTTTATTAGGCTTGGGGAAATCTGGAGGAATCGGCTGGTGAATTGATCCTTTGGTGAGTGGAATTTCATGCTCTTTTGCTATAGTTTCATGAGACAACTCACAACATGAAGGATGGGGAAGATGGAGAAACTAGAGTTGATTATATTGTAATGATGTGGTCTGAGGCTTCTAGTTGGCAACGAATGATCTTGGTGCAAGGGGTGTGAATTTATGCTTATGGTTGTGTTGCAACAGAGTGTGGTTCATACTGGGTGTCTGTGTGAGAGGCTCCCTGATGGTATGGAGATGCTTGGGTTTTTATTCCTCCATGGAGTATTGTGCTTGTGTTAGGTGTTTTGACCTGGTATTGAAGGTGTTCTTTGTTACCCTGATTGCATGCAGGCTACAAAGTTGATCCTTGGGTGGTCTGAAAACTTCTGAATAGTTTGACTCTCTTGTATGCATGTGCATGCTGGTGGTTCTGAAATTGGTCTGGAATGGGCCTGGAATTCTTATATTACTTATTCCTTTTTAAGGATACCTTGTACTTTCATGGCTTAGATTCAAGAGGTTTTATAGATTTTCCTAAAAAGTCTATGGTGATGCATATTCATGTCATTTCATTGTTCTGGTTAACCGTGATGGTTGTGTGCAGACTCTTGAGTCATCCATATGTGTAGTGGATATGGGTGTGCATGGGTGTTCATGAACACAGTGATTTTATAGGTGTGATCAAGAGTTGTTAGCTTATCTAAATGACACAAAACAAGATGCAAAAGACAATAAACAACACTTAACACCTCAAGATAGGGCCACATTAACTCAAACAAAACAAAGACAAAGAAAGTAGATTTTACCTTGTAAGAGTTGCTCCTTGGTTGGTCGTTTGATGATTGATGTCTTGTATGCTCCTTGATGGCAAGATGTGATGCAAATGGATTCAAAATGAGCTAAATGAGATGAGGAATACAATGGAGGATGTGGGTAGTTGGATTGATGAGTGCAAATACAAATGATAAAAACTTCAAAGTATGCAATAATGGAGGTTTTTGAGTGCAAGAATGCAAATGTGAGCTAGAGCTCGAATGCAAAATGTGTGAATGCTTAATGAATTTCATTTTAAGGGAGATTTCTCTAGAGAATTGAACGGTTGAGATTTTGCCAACATGGGCAAGATGAAGGGACATGGTGAGTTGAGGACTCACAAGCCCTCACATCTTGTCATGTAGAGGATGAGATGTCACAAGGACAAGTGAGTTAGAAAAGGGACATGTGAGGTGGAAGTACTTGCAAGTACCTTGGGATGAGGAGAAGATTTCCTCAAAAAGGAACATCTTGACCCTATGTGGGAAGGATGTTGACATGTGAGGAATTTTATGGTGAAAAAAGAAGTTGTTGGAGGAATAAATGTGAATTTTAAATTCACATGATTGGAAAGGGAAAAGTGGTTGGAAGAATAAATGTGAATTTTAAATTCACATGAGAAACACTTTGTGGATAAGACAATGTTCTTATGAAGGAAGTTGTTTAGTACCTTGTGGATAAGACAAGGTCTTTATAATGGAAGGTTCTTGACCCCATGTGACTGATGTGAGAAGTGAGGAGTTTTAGAACTCCCAACAATTTGCATGGGGAAGAGGAGAGTCTTGGAGGTATAAATGTGAATTTTAAATTCACATGGGGAAGAGGGTCTAGGCTAAATGTGGAAATTGTAAAAATTGACCAAAAAGGTATGCTAAATGTAGCAAGGGGATTAGATTAAGGTTGTGCAAACAAAGGATTAAGAAACTTAATGAGGGATTAGAGGCAAGTGGAAGAATATGGAGGATGTGACATTAATCTTGATTAAGGTGTGCACATTCTAATCATGGATTAATTAAATTAATTCATATTAGAAGAGGGTTATGGAGGATGTGACAAGGAGAGAGAAAAAGAAGAATTTAAAATTGTTTTAATTCAAAAGGCTAAATGACTAAATTAAATAAATTGATATGTTTATTTAATTTAGAAAGGAAAAGATGAAAGGGTTAAATTAAATACTTTAGGAACCTTAGGCAAAGGGGAAATATTAATTAAATAAGTTATTTAATTAATATTTATGAAATAGACAGATAAGAGAGATGGATTTGACCATATGGAAGTGGTCAAATTTGGATGTCTACATTTTACCCCTCTTCGAAATATTGTTAGAATAACAATGTTTTGAAGAAAAGAAAATACAGATGACTCTATAGAGGAAGCAACTAGAAGATGATGCCCCTACATGGGAGAAGTTATGTGAGCTGCCCAAATGGAGGGAAAAGAAAGGAGATTCCCTAGTCCTGCAAGGGAATGACCATGATAGAGGAATGGAGGAAAATGGTAGGGTATGCCCCCTCGAGAGGGCGGTTGGGGAAGAAAAAGGGGCCTCGGGTGATTTCTTGATATGATGAAACGAAAGATACAGTTGGATAGAGCTCAAAAAACCATGAAGATTGGATTTTGAATAGAGTCAAACAAACATACGGTTTGCAAATGGTGGCCCTGGGAAGTTAGAGGATTAGTTGAATTAAAAGAGGTTTAAATAAAGGGAAAAAATACCCTTTACTTAAAAAGTTAAAAAAAATGAGAGAAAAGTTATATAAGGCAATTTTAGAAATTACCATGGCTCATTTGCACAGCTAGCTATTGAGTGAGAGAGAGAGAGAGAAGAGGAGAGGAAGGAGATGAGGAGACAAGGATGCCGGACAATTACGACTCTAACATCATCCATTGGGGGGACGAGGTACAACAGTTTTACCATGAGCACGCGGTTCCACGCTAGGTTAGATTCAAAACCCGCTTTGTGATTTTAAGCATTTTACGATGTATTGTTAAAGTTTAATGCCTTTTGAAAATATGGGTCTTGGGATTGGGTTAGTTTAGGAAAATGGGTCGGGGGCAAAATTTTGATTTTGCCCAGCGGGTAGGCAAAATCGCCTGTTAGAGGCAAGGGAAAAGGGGGTGAATTTTCCCCATTAGAGGGTAAATGCACCTAGAAAAATGAAAGTAAATTCCTGAAAAGGGTAGAGGGAAAAAAAAGGAGGGTGGACTTGCCCAGGGTCGAGAAAATGCCACAAAAAAATTAGATTATCATCAATTGGGCAACTTTTCCTAGGAAATGGGTGACCCCGCCCCGAGGAGGGGTGACCCGGCCCAGGCGGGTTTGCCTGCCTCGAGGCGGTCCACCCCAAGCCTTGGTGGGCCCTCTTTCTAGTTGGGGTGGGTCTGCCCCGGGTTGGGGCGGGTTCACTCAAGGGGTGGACAGGGAAGAAAAGAGCAGAAGGAAATAAGAAAACAAGACTAGGAAAAATAGGTAAAATTCAAGCCAGAAAAGGGGGGAGGGGAAAAATTAGTGAAAAGAGAGCCTGGGGCTAGGGAAAGGAAAAAGATGTGGAAAAAGAGAAGATGATTGACATGTGATGTGGGATGGATGTTGAGCTTCGACAGTTTGCAAACACACAAGAGGCGATCTAAGGTGCCGGAGGTGACGATGCCAACCATGAACAAAGCGGATCATGAGGCTTTGTCACTGGCGAAACTACTACATTTATTAGGATATCTGACAATTAGAGCCCATCAAACTATGCTAACAACCCTGATAGAGTGGTGGAGTTCAGAGACTTCGACATTCCATCTCACAACATGGGAGATGACGATGACATTAGAGGATGCATGGCGGATATTGAGGTTGTCTATAGTAAGCCACTTGGTGAGTGCGACGACATCAGCGAGGGTAGAGCTGCATCACACCGTGTGGGTGTTGTTTGGAGGAGATGGCCTACCTGTGTAGAGGGGGAGGTTGGACATGGACAATTGTCTGGCGTTGGGGGTGCCAATGTTACCACTATACCTATGTGGCCTAATTAGTGGGTTGTTGCTACCAGACCAGAGTGGGCGCTTCTGCAGCCTGAGTTATATGGAGGTGATACGACACATCATCGAGGGGAGAGAGGGGAAGTTTGCATGGGGTACATGCATACTAGCACAACTTTATAGAGACATGCATGTTATATGTTATCGAGAGGCGCTCAACGTGATGCAGGTGATGGTACACATCAGTGTCGCCAGGCCAGGAATGGTGAGAGCAGGACTGGAGGATGAAATAGCACCAGTAGTGTGGTGGTATGGGTTAGAGGATTGCTGGGTTTGGCTCTATGAGGTTTGTGGGGATTTGGATAGATGGAGGACACTAGATGACCTTCAGGAGGAGGATATAGTGTGGAGGCCTTACATGACACAATAGTTTTAGGATGGAGGAGAGATGAGGCAAGGTAGAAAGGCTACTTCTACACCAGATGCTTCATAGTTGGGAGGGAGCCACAAATAGTGGAGGCACATAGACCAGACAGGGTGACCAGATAGTTTGGGATTACACAGGACATTCTGCATGGACCAAATAGGTTCTGACGAATTACACGAGAGCGGCCCTGGGGAGAGCCAATTTTGCCAAGGTTTGTGAGAGAGCACTAGGAGACATTACAGCTAGTACCCTACCTAGGTAGGACCAGGGGGGACATCAATGCAGGAGTGACAGTTCGATACGCTACGTGGTATCTTCGTCATCAACCTAGAAAAATTACTCTAAAGGAGTCGATTTGGGCCAGAGGATGAGTTGTGATTGGTAGGCTAAAGGAGAGGGAGGAGGGGACAACAAAGGAGAGGACAGGAGGTAGCTAGAGCAACATGGTAGCAGGGGGATGCGGGGGCCACAAGACAGCAGGATAGAGGATAGAGTGAGGTTGGAGCCACAGGGCAGCCAAAGAGGATGAGGAGGAGACAGCGGAGGAGAGCTAGAGTGAGGATTAAGGTAGAGGAGGGGAGAGATGAGGCATGGATGGAAGAGAGGGATGGGAGAGGGCAGGAGGGAGCTGGAGCAGCAGGGCAACAAGAAAGAGGATAGATGGCAGCTGGGGTTGCAAAGTAGCAAGAGAGGGTGAGGAAGAGGAGACCACGAAGGAGAGCCAGGGTGTAGATCAGGGGAGAGGATGGGAGAGATCATACAAATGTGGAGATGATGGATGAGAGATGAGGGAGAGGCAGAGGTGATGGATATGGATGTCCATGATATTCCCCCATTGGCCATGGTGCCACCGATAGCAGAGGATCCAACTACATTATTGAGAGGGACCATGGCAAGATTACAGATCACCAAGCAGAGATTGAGAGATGCAGAGGCTACGAGATGCAGACTAGAGGAAAAGGTGAGTAGACTATGAGCAGAGGTGGCTAGCGCGTAGGTAGAGGGTGAGAGGGTTTTCAGATCTATAGCCAATGCAGCGTTGTAGTATGAGGAGGAGCTACAAGTAGAGAGGGATTGTCTGTGAGCTAAGGTGAGATAGCTATGAGTAGAGGTGACTCAGCTTAAGGGAGAGGTATCTAGAGAGCATGAGGAGTGGTGGCTGTGAGATGGGAGTGAGATAGGCTAGAGGCAGTGGTGACTATATGACAGATGAGAGGACAGGGAGAGCTGAGAGGAGTGATAGATTAGGCATCGATGAAGACCCTGGCACAGGCTAAGAGAGACATGGATGATTTGAGGATACAGGTGGAGGGGCTACTGAGAGAGAGGACTGAGCTGAGACGGGAGCGAGACGAGCTTCGTGACAAGGTCAATGTAACAGATCAGATAGTGGGAGACATGGGGTTGATGTAGGCAAGGGAGGATGCTATGAGGGTCCAGGTGTAGACCTTGCAGATAGAGAGGGATGCACCATAGACACAGGTTCAAACCCTACAGGGTGAGAGGGAAACAACACGAATACAAGTGCTGACCCTATAGAGTGAGAGGGATGCATCACAGAGACAGGTGTAGGTCCTGTAGAGTGAGAGAGGTGCATCACAGAGACAGATGCAAACTTTCCAGAGTGAGAGAGATGCGGTAGTGGCTTGGGAACATATTGCAGAGAGAGAGGGATGCAACACAGGCTTAGGCATAGGCAACATAGGGTGAGGGTGGCGAGGCAAGGGCAGAGGTGCAAAGATTGCAGGCATAAATACAGGCTATGGAGGTTGAGAGGGACAATGCCACAGAGCAGATTTCGTGGATGGGGGCAGAGATGGATTAGTTGAGGCTAGCACAGGATGCATGGGCGCAGGAGCGGAGATCCATTTGTGGGGATTGAGACAAATATAGACATGAGCATAATGCAATCAGGTATCAAGTTGTGGAGAGAGATGAATATATGAGGGAGGTGTCTTTCTAGATGTGTGCTTATCAACAAGTAGTTCCAGATCTAGCACAACACACAAATCACTATGTCCAACAGGTGCCTCAAATGCCTGCACCATCCCAGTCACTAGGGACACCTACCCGAGGGTACAACGACTATCAACGACTCCTCCACACAAAGGGCCAGTGCCTGACTCTCCACAAAGGTCAAATGTGGGCAACTCACAGTAGAGGTGACAAATGATAGGTGACAATATTCCAATTTTTGACAGGTGCATGATGGATGTATAGTACAAAGCAGTAGAGATCATAGTTGATCTATAGCCTTGTATTTGTACTTTATTTGATGATATTTGTGATGGATATGTATTTTGGTTATATGATGGACATTATTATGGACTATGTGATGGACATCTATATTTTTATCTTTATATATGATATGTGACTGCCCTTATTGACACTATGTGATGCTTATGTGATGGATGATTCTATTTATGCATATGTATAATGGATGATCATGATGATATGATATATGTATATGCTTATGTTGATGTATGTTGATGTTTATATCGATGAGATGTATGATATGTATGATGACTAATGTGTATGATGCAAGATGTGATGGATGATTTATGACTTTACATGCTATGGATATGGTTCTAACAACTTATGATGTAGGTGGTGATGTATGCAATGTGTTAATGACTATGGATTAATGTGGAAATGAATAGATAATGAAATGAATTCAAGATGTCTAGAATAAGAAAATATGATTAATCTAAACAACATGACCCTAATGTGGGTTGAGATGCAATTAAATTTCTTAAAAATACTAACGGATAAATAAAATGCAATGTGAATGGTAGATGGACCCTATTTGCGATCATGCTTTCTTTAGCCTATACAAAATAAGGGTATGTGAGATGTGAGTGTGATGGCCTAACGTGAGATGAAATGCATTATGAACGTGAATGTCAATAAGGAAGTGCATAGTAATGAGGGTAGATGGTAGGCATATGGTTGACTTAATGGCAAGTACTTTTCCTGTATTAATTAGAAAATTAAGGGAAGACAAACGTGAAACTTCACCTGTCAAGAACCATAGGTATCTTGAGAAGAATGGGAGATGGAAAGTGAATGTTTACACAACCAAAATCATAGGTCATAGGTCAAATATGAATGCAATGCAACATAGTTGATCATGAAATGCAATCCTAATGTAATTTTCCATTTTTGGAGCACTAATTTTTGCTATAGCATAAGACACTAGGTACCATGGTATGTAAACGAAGGAAAATTAGCGTCTAATGCATAAAACAAGCACAACAGACAAGAAGGCTATCCCAACACCTGAAAGTCGCGAAGAACTTGGTCAGACTAGGCATTGGGATAACCACAAGCACAAAAGGATGCCCCAACGTAACACAAGACCTCGAGGATCTTGGTGGGTACTACGTGGGACAACCAGGAAGACAACAACACAACAAAAAGATCAAGATATGCCCCTATGCCAACCGATCAAAACACACCATAATATGATGGATCATGGTGGCCTTAACAAGTTACGATACAGAGCTCAAAATGATAAATAAAAGCCAAAAGCATCAAAAGATCGCAATCAATTTCAAAACGTCCTTTGACATAGGATCGAGAGGATGGATGGGGTTGATGAGGTCTGTTAGGAAGGATGCATCCTGTTGAGACCAAAAGATGGATACTAAACTAAAAGATCGATAAATGACACATGAAATTCCAAAACCAATTGAATCTCATGAAACAAGTGGATCTCATTTGTGAAGAACTAGCTAGATAAGGACATACTTGACGACACGTCATAAGACGCAAGACACAAGACTGACACACCCTAATGACCTAGGGGCTTGGGGGCTGATCAAAGATTAGCCTTACCTACATGAAAGCGTAGAGCCCTCGTAGTTCAAGAAAAGACTATGGATAAAAGCAGAAAGAGGACTAATGAAGACAAGCGATGGAAAACGATGACCAAGAAAGAAAAATAAAACAAAGCCCCAGGGGTGGATCAAGAGATCAACCTTGCCTACGTGCAAGCGTAGGGGCAATGTAGTTTAAAAAAGGACAAAAGATGAACTAGGGATAAGAGCGGAAAGGGGACAATGGAGACCACAATGGATGACCAAAAATAGGATGGACAAAATGCCTCGGGGGCAGATCAAATGATTAGCCTTGCCTACGTGAAAGCATAAGGGCGACATAGTTCGACAAAAGATTGAAAAGACCAATGAGACGTGATGGGAACTAAATGGAGACTGACATGACGAAGGATCCTAGATGGATACGAAGGACTTACTAGACAATGAGACTGACGACACAAGCTCATATTAGGATAAAAGCTCAGGATGAAAGATATCAGATGAGGTCATCCAATGCTTAACCAAAATATACCAAGTGACTGGATGATGAATTCAAATGAAAGAATATGATCGATGAGATGATAAGATATGAGATCGGGATGGATGGAAGCATCAAGTAACTAAGACGCAAGGTGGATAATGATTAAGCCCTTTACGAATGGTGCCTATGACTAGGTTTTCACCAAACATAGTTATCCAAGGTGCCACCAAGGGTGGTTTTCACCATAGGAAAAATTATTTCTCTTTACTATTTTTGGATTTTCTCTGATTTTTTACAATTTTTTATATTTTTGGCAATTTTCTACTTTTTTTTTGTATTTTTTTTTATCTTTGTAGGAGAGGATACCCCAATTGATTTAAGTGTAGAACCTTTTCAGGTGCATGATGTTAATGGGCTCCTCTAAGGGCTCTCCTTCAAGTGTAGCTAGTCTATGGGCTCTTGATCCATATTTTGCGGTGATGACATAAGGACCAAGCCAGTTTTCTTCAAAATTTCCTTTATTTTCTCAGTCCTGTTGAGTGCATTGATTCTCCTTGAGGACTAAATCACCAATGTTGAATTGGCAAGGACAATCCTTCTTGTTGTAGCTTCTTTTCAAATGATTCTGATAGGCTTGAAGGTGGTCATATGCTTTGATTTGTATTTCATCGAGGAGTTCTAGCTGGCTGAGTCTGGCAACTCAAGCATCTTCATCGTTGATAAGATTTTTTAGGGATATTCTCAGTGATGGGATTTCTACTTCAATCGACAAGATAACTTCGACACCATAAATGAGAGAATATAGAGTGGCACCAGTAGGGGTGCAGATGGAAGTGTGATATGCCCAAAGGGTGGGATGGATGTGAAGGTGCCAATCTCGACCAGTATTGTTGACCACCTTTTTAAGGATTCTGGTGAGGGCTACCCTAGGGGTAATAAGGCGTAGACCAATGACCTTGGATATGAAAGGTGTCACAAAGGTGTTTCATGGCTTGGTTTTTGAAAGGATTTCCATTGTTAGAAATGATGATGGATGGTATTCCATATCTGCAGAGAATATGGAAGAAGATAAACTTGGAAATTTGAGTACCTATGATTTGTGAGAGTGGCATTGCTTCCACCCACTTGGTGAAGTACTTAGTTGTGGTGATGATGAAGGTATGGCCATTATAGGATGGGGGATAGATCTTGTTATGCCTTTCATAACCACCCCATTTTATTCTAGAACAAAATGGGTCCCCCTTCTCTTTTTTCTTTCGTTGCCTTTGTTTATTGGCTTTGGTCTTGGGAATTTCCTTCATTTTCCTCCTAGGTCTGTATTTTGTTTTATCAGATTCTGTCTCACCTTGAGTTGGTCTTCTTGCTAAAAATTGAGTGAAATAATCATAAGCAATAGTGTATTTTATGATAATGTGTCTTATATACGTCTGAGGACTAATGGAGACTTTCTTTTGCAGGATTAAATCATGCACATGATGATATTTGTCAGGGAGCTCAGTTGGAAAGCATCCCCCAATCCAGTTTGGCGTGGAAGTCCTCTAAGTCAAGAGTCAGCAAGACCTTCCAGATGTCTTGCTGACTAGTAGTGGTTCTATTCATTTTGAAATTCCCTGGTTGGCCAGACAGTTTTAATCGTCGAAAGCTTTCATATGTCTCCCCGACATGCTAAAGTCCCGCCAACCGATTGCACACAAGGTTAGCGTCGTCAAAAGATAAAGCCTTCAGCATGATGTCTGGCTGAAGAGGTGAGGTCTCAGTGACAAAGGTGGCTTCGAGGTGAAGTCTCACCGATAAGGTGAACTCTTGGCGAGGTGAAGCGGCATCGGCGTAGCGATTTGGGCTCGCTGAGAAGTCTCAACGACCAAGTGATATCTCACTAAAAGGGATGCCTTCGGGGGAGAGTTGTGCTTTCGGTGGGATGTCTTGCCGAATATGAAAGGTCTCCCAGAGGTAGAATGAAATGACATCAGCGAAGGGAGGTTTCATCCCTATGAGGTCTCGGCGACCCAGTGATGTCTCAGTAACAGGGGGTGGTGTCGGCGAAAGGTCTCGCCGACAAAGGATGTCTTCCAGACTGATATGAGCCCTCACCAAAATTGGGTGGCTTTGAAAAAAGGTCTTGCCGACCTGATAAGGTCTCCCCGACAATTGTTCAAAGGGCTGCATCGGGGAGAAAGATTTATGTTCGCCAGGAGGTCTGGTCGAAGCTTGGAGGTTTCACCGAAGGGTTCTCTGTTTGGTGTAATGTCTTGGCGAAGGGAGCTGGTCATGTCTCAGTGACAGGGGGTGGTGTCGGCGAAAGGTCTCACCGACAAAGGATGTCTTCCGGACTGATATGAGCCCTCACCAAAACTGGGTGGCTTCGACAAAAGGTCTTGCCGACCTGATAAGGTCTCCCCAACAATTGTTCAAAGGGCTGCATCGGGGAGAAAGATTTATGTTCGCAGGAGGTCTGGCCGAAGCTTGGAGGTTTCACCGAAGGGTTCTCTGTTCGGTGTAATGTCTTGGCGAAGGGAGCTGGTCATGCTGACATGGAGTAGTGGTCCCACACGGGGGAGTCTCGGTGGAAAATTTAAGCTCAGTGAAGGGTCTCACCGAAGAGGAAAGGTCTCACTGAAACAAAGTGAACTCAGGGAGAATAGGGGGCTCGCCGTGATGTCTCCCCGATCGATGTTGGTCTTGCCGATTGGCGGTAGCCTTGCCAACATTTTTTCTCCCTTTAGTGTGATGTCTGGCTGACCCTGGGATGTCTTGCCGACACAAGAAGGTTTTGCCGTGAGAGATTACCTTCGCCATAAGGTCTCACCGACCTAGAGATGTCTCGATGATAGGACGTGAGTTCGGGGTGAGGTCTCCCCGACACGAGGGAGTCTCCCCGTGATGGGTGTGCTCACCAAAGGAAGAGAGGCTCAATGTGAGGTCTTGCTGACTATCTTAAGCTACATCGATGGCTACTGTGAGCTATAATCACATCAGGGAGGCACGATTAGTATCTCACCGACATGCGATTCCATTTGAATGACCTTTGACCGCCCGAGAATCTTGCGTGGCCCATGTTCCACCAATAAGAAGAAGCTATAGGAGTGGCCTATTGGCCCTTTGATTGATTGAATATCCCTTTGAAGGAAATCAACTGAATGTAAATGACATGAACTTACTCTATGGATGAGCTGATGGTTCAGCTCGAGAACGATGGTGTTCGAATCTAAACATAGAGTTTGGTGTTGTTTCTAGGGGACGGTCAACATGTAGAGAGGTCTAGAGCAGGAAGAAGGAGGAAGCCACGAGTCTCAGGGATAGTTGTGGAGTTCGCTGGCAAAGATGGATCCGCATTAATGACAATGCTTTGGAGCATTCAAGGCAACTCTGCAAGGGAGTTCGAGGATGGACACAGAGGCCGAAAGTAAATGTTGTAGGTGCAAAAGATCTGAGATCACCCCCGGAACAATCCTTCACCAACATGGACAGCGAGGATGCTATCCAACGCAACATTAACTCTATTCAAAAGATTTGAGGGCCGACCTTTCTGGAGTAAGATATTTTGTAAACCCTAAAATAGGGGGCCAACACATTCTTTTTAGTACACTTTGTATATATGGCATTCTTGCCTCTTTGTAAAGGGGTTGGGAGGAATAGAGAAAATTAGAGGGGATAATAGAGTAGACAATTCTGGAGATAGATTTCCAAGAGTAGGAATTTTCTGAAGGATAGAGGAGACAGAGCTGCATCCTGATTCTTTGTAATGGGAGCTCCTTTTGTCTTCTTAGTTAGGAGTTAGACTCAACATAGACTGTAATGTATTTTTCAAGTTCTCTTAGTATAGATGGAAACAATCTGGAGTCATAGATTTTCTGTACACTGGTGATTATTCCAACTTTGTAAATGTTGCTTATCTGTTTTACTGATAGTAGAAGCAACCAAATTTAAATCTACTTCAGATTGTGTTTCAGAATGTTGTTTGTCTTGAGTTAATCATTTGATTTGAGAAGCTTTCAAGGATTGAAGTCTTATTTTATGTTTTGTTTAAATGGTAAATTGCAATCTATTATTCAAATTAGTATTGTGGATGAAGGAAGTTGTGTGTTAATCACAAGTTTTTTTTTACTCTGCAGTTTTAGTTAATAAATCCCTTGAAAGGCAACAAGTCTGGTTAAGTTAGATGAATTGCCATTTTTTTCGGTCCCAAAGCTCTGATCTATTTTTGTTCATTTCTTTAAAAACCCTGGTTAGAGTAGGTTTAAGTTTATGTTTGATCTCAGAACAATCCAAAAGCTCAATACTAGCAGGCTCCTTGAACATTACTATTACATTGACCATTGAGTAACATCAGCACAGTTGAGAACCAACTACAAAGACCTTGGGAGCTAAGATATCCATGTGTTTTCTTTCTCTTTCAGGAGAAACATAATAGTAATATTTTGTTTGCATGTTGTTGTGTCATTAAGACTTATCAATAGAATTGGCGTTAGGAGGGCCTAGAAGGGCAAGTTGGATAATACTGGGTTTTTCTCACCAGAAAGGTCCTGTAGAGTTCTTCGATCAGCTGAAAATCCACCACCTTTGATAGAACTTAAGACCCCAATAAAACACAAGATTCACAAGACTGGGGCAACTATCATACCACCCTTGTCAACTCCACTCACTCCACCAGGATTTTCAACTATACCCCAGTGGATACTTGTTCATACACCTCCAAATTCCTCTCAATTGCCATTGCAGCTGGTTCAACCCATCCAATAGCTAGCTCAACCACCACCACCACCACCAATGGCATTTTTTCAAAATAATCCCTCTCCATTGGGGACTATTCCTGGAGGCTTTCATGATATGCCTAAGAATCTTGAGAAATTTTGTCCCAAATACATTCATGGCGAATCAGGGAGTGTTGAAGAGCACATACAAGCTTTTAAGGATGCTTGTACCAGAGCTCAGATAGCTCACCATGATGTAGTTTGTAGGTTGTTCCCTTATTCCTTAGGGGATATGGCGTACAACTGGTATCTTAATCTTCCACGAGGTTCTATTCTAACCTAGACAGACTTGGAAAATGCTTTCATCAATTAGTTCAGGGTTTATGTGGACCCAACCCTTTTGTACCACCAATTCGCTACCATCAGGAAGGAGCCATGTGAATCCTTGCCCTTGTTCAATACCAGGTTTCAACCAATGTTTAGGAGGCTATAAGATCCCTATCTAGTTACTGAAAATAGTGCCATTCAAGCATATTTTAGAGTTATAGACCCTTTGCTCGGCTTATTCCTACAAAGGACCTATCAGCCGGCGGATATTGATTCCTTATCCAAAGTTTATCATCTAGCCATTAAGCTGCAACAACAAACTAACTCTCAACAAAGTTTGGGAGGAGGTTTTCCTTCAATAGGGTATCAGATGCCTGGTCCAACCCCTTTATTCAATACTGTCCCAGGAATGTCTCTTTCCCATTATGGGCCTATATCTGAATTGCAGACTCAACCTCCCGTTCCATTCTTTGCCAACGAAACTCCTAACTCCCTTCAACAATCATAGGTTCTTCAAAGTTCCCATGGTCATCAGAACCAAATTGGAACACCAAATCATGGTGGTCAGCCACCTGTTGCTAAGAGTGTGGAAAGTGAAAAGACAATTCAACTCACAAATGAGGTAGAGACCTTAAAAAAAATGTTGTCTCAAGTCACAAATGACATGGCTCATCTCAGACTAAACCCCTCTTAAAACCAAGGTAATTATCCTAATCAGAGTAGTAACAACCAGGGTAATTATCAGAACAACTACAATCACAACCAAAGGGGTTATCAAGGCCAAAATTCACCTAACTAAGGCTATTAAAATTAGAATAGAGGATATCACCAGATGTCAAATAACAACCGACAATGGAATATAGGACCAAACAATGGTGGAGTTCCTCACAATTATCAAGCTAATGAGGGAAGGTCACATACTGCAAATGTGGTTGACCTCAATTTTATGACTAATTGGTGTAGGTTGCATGATACTGCAACCCATTCTAAGGTAAACTGCCCTAAAATGGAAAAGATGGTCAAGATGGCACAGGCAGATGCCCAAACCTTCCAAGGGAATTCAAACAAAGAAGGCGGCTTAGTAGATACAACAATGACTTATGACCTCTTTGAGGAAGAACCTTCATTCCCAATGCAAAGTGAGAATGAACCAGAGGAAGATTCATATGATGCCCAAGCTTTTCAGACAAAAGGAGGACACTTTCTAAAAAATCAGAATAAGGGTCCATTCACTACATCAGCACCGCCTAATCACATGGTGCATTCGAATCAAAGTGTTGATAACAACCCTCCTCCACCAAAAGGCCCACCTAACTTCCATAATAGAGGTAATTCACTTGGGGTTGTCAAAAGTAATGCAAGTTATAATACGAAATTTGATATTATTTATGAGATGCAGAAACAAAAAACCTCTTTGTCATACTTCGACATCCCAAAGTGGTGCCCTGCCCAACGGGAGATAGTGCTGAAAGTTATGGAGCAAGCTGATAAATCAAAAGAAAAGAATAGGGTGGAACCTACTACAGACATGAACGCAACCTTATACAGAGGCAAGGTACGTACTCCACCATTTTTTTTAAGTTTAAGAATTTGTGGGAAGAACCTACATAACTGTTTATTAGATTTAGGGGCTTCTGGCAATGTTATGCCATTCTCTATATGCAATAAATTGGGATTGAACCCTATCCAAACAAACAAGAAGGTCATCCAACTTGACAAGACATAGGTTAATGTAGTGGGAGAGTTGAGAAACATACATGTGCAAGTAGGGTCAGACCCTAGGATTCAAACCAATATAGATGTTTAGGTGGCAGACATTCCTGAGACTTATGGTATGCTGCTGAGCAGAGATTTGATGAAAGGTATAGGGGGATATCTCTCCCTTGACTTTTCACATATGTGGCTACCATGGAGGGGAGTGCCTACGTAGATTAGGATTGAAAGTGAACCTCGCTTCAAGCATGTCATCACTGAGTATGATTTCCCCAATGAGGTAGCTTACTTTGAAACCGGGATGGGGGTTTATAAAAGAGAGGAAATTTTAACCTTTTATGTTCTTGATCCTAAAGAACTACCAATACAAAATTTTCCTGATTCTATGATTAATAAAAATCAACAGGCATTGATTAAGAAGCTGCAACAGGATCAACTGGTCTTAGGGGAAGATACTGATCTGCAGAGTCTTCTACTCCCCAATTGGTGCAGGGTGCATTACCAAAATCATTCTGAATTGACTTTCCAACCTTACATTAGCATTTTAAATCATGTTTCCCAAGGTGGGGAAGCTAGTTTAAGTCACCCTAAGACCGTTGCAGATCATTTCTAATTTGAAGCCAAAGAAGCAATAATGTTAACCAGGGATAAGATGCCTTCAAAGGAAGTTTCTTCTCAAATTGCACCTACCCCAGACACATTTCCGAATCAACATATTGATGAAGAACAACCCCAAGGTTTGTTCGACATCCTTGCACTCACCAGTATACCAAAACTCAAGGGGTTAACCAAAGGCACAAGTGACTGTCAGAAGGATAGCCACAAATTATATGATATAGCTGTGTAGGAATTAGAAGGTGTACCTAAAGAACCTATTGAACACTCGTTCCCTATATCTGATGTAAAAGATCAAGCAGCCCCACCTCTGGCTCATCCTATCCAAATGCCCACACTAACCTCCAAAGAATCAACCCCAACTCATGATCAACTGTGGACCCTTACTTTTGATGGATCCAAATCTAAAATAGGTTGTGGTGTTGGAATTGAATTAACCAGCCCGAAAGGGAAAACTTTCTTTGCTTCTTACAGGTTGCAATTTGGATGCACTAACAACATAGCAGAATATGAAGCTCTAACTCGGGGGCTGATGTTCGCACATAAGAAGGTCACAACCTTGATGGTCAAAGGAGATTTAGAAATAGTTATCAAGCAAGTGCGCAACCAATACACATGTCACAATAGAAGGCTGACAACTTATAGAAATCGGGCATGGAACTTGATTGAAGACTTCGATGCTTTTGGGATTAGCTTAATCCCAAGAGAGGAGAACCAGGTAGCTGATTCATTAGCTATTGCTACAAGCACCCTAGAACCTATGCAAAGCTCCAAGCTTAAGAGATTCTCAGTGGAATTAATTTCGATCCCTGTAGTTCCTGATAATGTCAGGAACTTTCAAGTCTTTGATGATGATCAACATATTCTTGCTTTTCTAGCAAGCTCAGATGTTTTCGGAGGACAGATCATTGATGAGTCCAACAGGGATCAAGGAGATTGGAACCCTGAAGATTGTGATACAGAAGGGGTCCTTAATGTAAAAAGCAATATAATTCCCAAGGGAATGGTGGCCTTGGAAATAATTTTTGATTCAGACCCAAGGGCTCGAGAGAAAATATCAGTTGAAGATAAAGGAGGCGAATATGAAACTGTTAACCTAGCTAATTTTGGCCCTAAAAGAAGTGTTTACATAGGGAAAGCTTGCCCTGAAGCAATCAAAAAAGATATATTGATGGCACTGAAGAAAGATATTATTGTGATAGCCTGGGGATATGAAGATCTGAAGACATTTGATGCTTCTATAATGACTCATACTATCCCTCTGAAGCCCGAAGCTAAACCATTTCAACAGAAACAATGCCCTGTCAACGCCCTGATTGAGCCACTGATCCTTAAAGAAGTTCAGAAATTGCTTTCTACAAGAATAATCTTCCCTGTACGACATTCAACATGGGTGGCTAACTTGGTCCCAGTCCGTAAGAAAAATGGAGAGATTAGGCTATGTGTAGATTTCAGAAATCTAAACAGAGCTTCAGAAAAAGACAATTACCCACTCCCTTCCCTAGATGAAGTCTTGCAAACTATCAATGGATCTTAGATGATATCATTCCTGGATGGTTACTCTAGATACAATCAGGTAATGGTTAACTGTGAAGACAAAATGAAGATAGCATTCACTACAAAGTGGGGAACATTTGCATACAGAAGGATGCCATTCGGTCTGATAAACGCTGGAGCAACTTTTCAGTGTGCCATGGACATAGCATTCAAGGACTTAATTGGTAAATGCATTATTTTTTACATGGATGACCTGACAGTGTTCTCCAAGGATAGATTGAACCACGTTGCAGACTTAGCCAAAGTTCTTCAAAGATGTATCTAGTATGGCGTCTCCTTGAATCCTAAAAAAGTGTGTGTTCGGGGTTTCTGAAGGGAAGCTTTTGGGACACGTAATCTCTAAAAGAGGAATATGAATCGATCCAGACCAAGTTGAGTCCATTCTGAAGATCACCAGGCCAGGAAGCAAGAAGGAAATGAGGTCTTTCTTTGGAAAGATCAATTTTGTGAGAAGGTTTATCACGGGCTTTGCAAAAATCGTAAAACCATTGAATGAAATGCTGAAGAAAGGCACCAAGATAGAGTGGAGTAATGAGGCTAAGGCCACATTTTCATAGGTCAAGTGATCCATTTTGGAAGCGCCAGTCCTCACCAGCCCTAACTACTTGAGGCTGTTCTATATTTACTCTTTTTCCTTTGAACATTCCTGTGCAGCTGTCTTAACTCAACGAAGAGAAGAGGGAGAGGAGAGGCCAATCGCCTTCATGAGCTCTCCGTTTAAGAATGCTGAGATCAAATACCTACCTCTTGAGAAACAAGCTTTTGCGCTAGTCAGAGCTGTCAAAAATTTTAGGCACTACATTCTCCGAAGCCAAATCATTGTTGTAGTTCATGATGTTGCTGTGAAGTCTCTACTTATGCAGAGCGAGTTGGGAGAAAGAAGAGGGAAATGGATGGCCATCTTGCAAGAGTTCGATTTGGAGATACGCCCTATAAAACTTGTTAGAGGCACAAGCCTATCTAAATCCATGGCGAATGCTGGTGAGAACATTATTTTCCAG
Source organism: Sequoia sempervirens (assembly GCA_007258455.2). Classification (NCBI taxonomy): domain Eukaryota; kingdom Viridiplantae; phylum Streptophyta; class Pinopsida; order Cupressales; family Cupressaceae; genus Sequoia; species Sequoia sempervirens. The sequence continues at coordinate 1,242,897,052 of VDFB02271358.1, read as the reverse complement.
CAATACACTACTCGGTCCTTTTCCAACGAACCTTTGTATGTTGATATCATCTATTTCATCCTCAACAATCGATGTCCAGAGGGAATGAACACCACTCAAAGGAGAGCACTGAGAATGAAGAGCTCTCATTATATGCTCAAAGGAGGATTACTATACAGGAATAATTTTGAGGGAGTGTACCTACGATGACTTGATCAGCAAGAGGCTAAACACGTGATCATTGAATTCCATGGGAAACACGACACAGGTCATGGTTCTACAGACTCACTGGCACACCAGATCCTCAAATCTGGTTATTACTGGCCATGTGTGTTCAATGATTCCTATCAACATACAAGAACGTGTCACATATGTCAGATTTCTACATCAAAAGAATGCCATTCGACCATGCCATTGCAGTCTGTCTATGAGGTAAGGCCATTTGCCTAGTGGGCATTGGATTTTATTGGGGTAATTAACCCAAATTCTTCTGCAGGACACAAATTCATTTTGACTGTCACTGATTATTGCACAAGATGGACATAGGCTATACCTTGCAAGAACATCACAATAGAGGTAGTGATCAAGTGCCTCACCGAATGCATCACAACTAGGTTTGGGGTACCCTTCGCTTTGGTATGTGACAATGGCTCTTCCTTCTCTTCTGCTGAGTTCATTTTGTGGGCTTATGATCACAAAATTGTCTTGAAATATTCTTCAAACTATTACCCACAAGGCAATGGAGTTGCAGAATCAACCAATAAGAATCTCTTAGGGGTAATTAAGAAACTGTTAGAAAACAATCCTAGGGACTAACATATTCAGCTGAGATTCACGTTATGGGCAGATAGAACTAGGATCAAGGCTGCTTTAAAGACTTCACCATTTAAATTAGTGTATGGCCAAGAGCCTGTGTTCCCTATTCATTTGCAAATACCTATCCTTGAGTTCATACATAAATTATACTCTAGTGATGATAGGATAGAGGTAAGATTAGCAGCCTTGTTGAAATTAGAAGAGCAGAGAGATGCCGCCTTGTAGCAATTCTTTAGACATCAGGATGTTGTCAAACATTGGTTTGACAAAAGAGCCAAAATCAAGGCTTTTAGGATATCAGACCTTGTGTTGTTATGGGATAAAGCTAGTGAAAAGAAGGGCAGTCACCAAAAATTTGATAAGCTCTGGCTGGGTCCCTATCAGATTGTTGAGATCCTAGGAGAGAATACTTTCTGATTGAGTAGTTTAACTAGAGAACCTGTTCCCTTGCCTGTCAATGGGTAGTTTCTTAAGCATTATTTCGAGTCATAAGGCTTACTAATTCTGTTCTGCATGTAAATAGTTTGCTGTTCTTTATGTAAATAATTTGTTTGTTTCCTGTTTGTAAATAGTTTGCTTTTTTCTATTTGTAAATAGTTTTGTTGTTGTTTGGTGGTTCTTTCTTTCTGTCCTTTCACTTCCTTTGCTATTTGGTTTCTGTCTTATTGTTCTTTGGGGTTCCTCTGTTCTTTCCATCTTTAAATAGTGGGTTGTTATCTGAACCATACTTTGGTTATTAGGACGAAAGTGGTTTAGATATTTTTAGGTTTGCTGATTGGGTGATTTTGTCCTAAACTTTTGCTTTATGCCCATTGTCAATAAGAGTTGTAGAAAGTCTTGAAAATGAGGTGCAAAGTAAATAACCTTCATTAGCTCCTCTGAATCTATCACAAATCATCAAGATCATCTTCCTTTGTAATGGTATATTCATCCTAGGACTGTGGTGTTGTAAGATTTGAGTGAAAAATCTGATCTCCCAAGTGCTGTTATGAGGTCTATGGTAGCTTTCAACCCAGAACAGATGTCTGACATTTGACATATTGAAAATAAAATTGAATGAAATATCTGAAACTCCAAGAGAAAAAAAAAAGAAAAAGAAAAGAAAAAAGGAAAATAATGATCTAAAAGAAAATTGGACTCAATATGAATGGGTGATTCCAGTATCTCTACCGGGGCTATGGACGCCTGGCTAGTAGTAGAGCAATGCTGTGAGAAAACTAGAGGTTTCTTCGTCGGGGCTATGGATGCCTGACTAGCAGCGGAGCAATGCTCAGGACCTCATTACACGACAGCTAAAGAGAGTCAACTCATGTAGCTCAAATCTTGCACATTGTTGTTTGAAAGATGAAGAAACTTTATAATAGAGTGATGCACAATCAAGCACACACATAGATTTAGGGGTAGCCATTGTTGATTTAGATTTGAGATTTTAGCTCAGCCTTGGTTGTTAAAACTGACCCAATTGGAGTTGTGATGTTCATAAACCAGGGGTTCTGGGTAGTTGAATCCTGCAGTTTCTTGAAAATGGTTAAACCATTTTCCCAGCTGAGTCGCCATTTGTTATGCCTTGCATAACCACCCCATTTTATTTTAGAAAAAAATGGGTCCCCCTTCTCTTTTTGCTTTCGTTGCCTTTGTTTATTGGCTTTGGTCTTGGGAATTTCCTTCGTTTTCTTCCTGGGTCTGTATTTTGTTTTATCAGATTTTGGTTTTGTCTCACCTTGAGTTGGTCTTCTTCTTGCCAAAAATTGAGTGAAATAATCATAAGCAATAGTGTATTTTATGATAATGTGTCTTATATGTGTCTGAGGACTAATGGAGACTTTGTTTTGGAGGATTAAATCATGCACATGATGATATTTGTCAGGGAGCTCAGTTGGAAAGCATCCCCCAATCCAGTTTGGCATGGAAGTCCTCTAAGGCAAGAGTTGGCAAGACCTTCCAGATGTCTTGCCGACTAGTAGTGGTTCTATTCATTTTGAAATGCCCCGGTCAACCAGACAGTTTTAAACGTCGAAAGTTTTCATATGTCTCCCCGACATGCTAAAGTCCCGCCGACCGATTGCACATAAGGTTAGCGTCGCCGAAAGATAAAGCCTTCGACATGATGTCTGGCCGAAGAGGTGAGGTCTCAGCGACAAAGGTGGCTTCGAGGTGAAGTCTCATCGACAAGGTGAACTCTTGGCGAGGTGAAGCGGCATCGACGTAGCAGTTTGGGCTCGCTGAGAAGTCTCGATAACTGAGTGATATCTCACCGAAAGGGATGCCTTCGGGGAGAGTTGTACTTTCGACGGGATGTCCTGTCGACTATGAAAGGTCTCCCCGAGGTAGAATGAAATGACATTGGCGAGGAGAGGTTTCATCGCTATGAGGTCTTCGCGATCCAGTGATGTCTTAGCAACAGGGGGTGGTGTCGGCGGAAGGTCTCGTCGACAAAGGATGTCTTCCCCACTGATATGAGCCCTCACTAAAACTAGGTGGCTTCGACAAAAGGTCTTGCTAACTCGATAAGGTCTCCCCAACAATTATTCAAAGGGCTACATCAGGGAGAAAGATTTATGTTTGCCAGGAGGTCTGGCCGAAGCATGGAGGTTTTTCCAAAGGGTTCTCTATTCGGTGTAATGTCTCGGCAAAGGGAGCTGGTCACGTCGACATGGAGTAGTGGTCCCACATGGGGGAGTCTCAGTGGAAAATTTGAGCTTGGAAAAGGGTCTCGCCAAAGAGGAAAGGTCTCACCGAAACAAAGTGAACTCGGGGAGAACAAGGGGCTCACCGTGATGTCTCCCTTATCAATGTTGGTCTTGCCGACTAGCGGTGGCCTTTCCAACGTGTTTTCTCCCTTCGGTGTGATTTATGGTCGACCCCGGGATGTCCTACCGACACAGGAAGGTTTTGCTGTGAGAGATTACCTTCGCCATAAGGTCTCGCCGACCCAGAGATGTCTTGGCAATAGGATGTGAGTTCGAGGTGAGGTCTCCCCGACACGAGGGAGTCTCCCTGAGATGGGTGTGCTCGCCGAAGGAAGAGAGGCTCGATGTGAGGTCTTGCCGACTGTCTTATGCTACACTAATGGCTGTTGTGAGCTATAATCACATCAGGGAGACACGATTAGTGTCTCACTGACATGCGATTCCATTCAAATGACCTTTGATCACCCGAGAATCTTGCATGGCCCATGTTCCACCAATAAGAAGAAGCTACAGAAGTGGCCCATTGGCCCTTTGACTGATTGACTATCCCTGTGAAGGAAATCAACTGAATGTGAATGACATGAACTTACTCTGTGGATGAGCTGATGGTTCAGCTCGGGAATGATGGTGTTTGAATCTGAACAGAGAGTTTGGTGTTGTTTCTAGGGGACGGTCAACGTGTAGAGAGGTCTAGAGCAGGAAGAAGGAGGAAGTTGCAAGTCTCAGGGACAAGTATGGTGTCCGTTGGCAGAGATGGATCCGCATTAATGACAATGCTTTGGAGCATTCAAGGCAACTCTGCAAGGGAGTTCGAGGATGGACACGGAGGCCAGAAGTAAATGTTGTAGCTGCAAAAGATCTGAGATCACCCCCGGAACAATCCTTCACCAACATGGACAGCGAGAATGCTATCCAATGCAACATTAACTCTATTCAAAAGATCTGAGGGTTGACCTTTCTGGAGTAAGATATTTTGTAAACCCTAAAATAGGGGGCCGACACATTCTTTTTGGTACACTCTGTATATATGGCATTCTTGCCTCTTTGTAAAGGGGTTAGGAGGAATAGAGACAATTAGAGGGGATAATAGAGTAGATAGGTCTGAAGATAGATTTCCAAGAGTAGGAATTTTCTAAAGGATAGAGGAGACAGAGCTGCATCCCGATTCTTTGTAATGGGAGCTCCTTTTGTCTTCTTAGTTAGGAGTTAGACTCAACATAGATTGTAATGTATTTTTCAAGTTCTCTTAGTATAGATGGAAACAATCTGGAGTCATAGATTTTCTATACACTGGTGATTATGCCAGCTTTGTAAATGTTGCTTATCTGTTTTACTAATAGTAGAAGCAACTAGATTTAAATCTACTTCAGATTGTGTTTTAGAATGCTGTTTGTCTTGAGTTAATCATTTGATTTGAGAAGTTTTCAAGGATTGAAGTCTTATTTTATGTTTTGTTTAAATGGTAAATTGCAATTTGTTATTCAAATTAGCACTGTGGATGAAGGAAGTTGTGTGTTAATCACAAGTTTTTTTTTTACTCTACAATTTTAGTTAATAAATCCCTTGGAAGGCAACAAGTCTGGTTAAGTTAGATGAATTGTCATTCTTTTCGGTCCCAAAGCTCTAATCTATTTTTTTTCATTTCTTAAAAAACCCTAGTTAGAGTAGGTTTAAGTTTATGTTTGATCTCAGAACAATCCAGAAGCTCAATACCAGCGGGCCCCTTGAACATTACTGTTACATTGAACATTGAGCAGCATCAGCACAGTTGAGAACCAACTACAAAGACCTTGGGAGCTAAGATATCCATGTTTTGTCTTTCTCCTTCAGGAGAAACAAAATAGTAATATTTTGTTTGCACGTTGTTGTGTCATTAAGACTCATCAACAGATCTTGTAGATTAAGTTGAAACCCCACTGAGTGAAGGGCCATGGTGCTACAAGAGGATGTAGGTCCTGTGTTGGAGCATGTATCAGATTAGCATGCTGTTGATAGGGTAAGCACGTCTTGACGAAATCACAAGAATCATGTTCTAATGTAGGCCAGTAATATCTTGCTCGGAGAATTCTCTTAGCTAGGGCCATGCCATTTGAGTGGGCCCAACATATACCACTATGTACCTTCGTTAACATAGTATGGGATTTAGTCTCGTTTAGACATTAGAGGAGGGTTCCATCATACCCATGTCGATAAATTGTATCACCTACGATGGTGTAACGGGATGTACGTTGGATGAAAGACTTACGTTGGTTTTGTGTGAGATCGAGAGGTAGGATATTGTCGCGAAGGTAGGTGTAGATATCATGGTACCAAGGGGATGTGGGACCTACAATGTCACACACCATCTCACATTCTGGGATATTGTATGCCAGGATTAAGAGTTGTTCAACAAGGAACTCACACCCTGTTTTGTCTTTGGGCATGTCAATTAAGGAACCAATAGTAGCCATAACATTTGTTGCTTTGTTCTAGACTCTTGGAATATGATCAAACTAGATGGAAGTGAAATACTTCTTGAAGTTGTCTACCATGCGTTTATAGGGCAGCAACTTATCATCTTATGTGAAAAACTCATCATTGACCTATTTGATGATTAATTGAGAATCACCAAAGACTCTTAAGTGGGTGATATGCCATTGGATTACAATTTTGAGGCCAATAAGAAGATCTTCATATTCAACTATGTTATCTATGCACGAAAAGGCCAATTTGAATGACTTCAGTATATAATCCCCTTGGGGGGTGATGAGTAGGATTCTTGCCCCTGATTGATTGTGTGTGTATGACCCATCAAAGTACAGTGTCCATATGGTCACCTCTGTTACTGTGAAAACTCCTTCATCAGGAAATTATGTTGTTAGGGGGTAGGCATCTACCAGGGGAGCATCTTCCAGCTAATCAACTATCACTTGTCCTTTAATAGCTTTCTAGTCCACATATTCTATATCAAATTCACTTAGAAGCATTACCCACTTAGCCATGCGACCAGTTAGAATTGTCCTAGATAATAGGTATTTCAGTGGGTCGACCTTGGATATGAGCTTAACTGGATGACTAAGCATGTAATGTCAAAGTTTTTACGAACTAAAAACCATGGCTAGGCAAGCTTTTTCCATTGGGGAATAGTTGAGCTCATAACCCACCAGGGTTTGGCTGATGTAATAGATTGCTCATTCCTTTGATGACTTATCGTGTTGTGCCAGTAATGCCCCCAGTGCCACTGAAGTAGCAGAGATATACAATAGGAGTGGCTTATCAAGAATTGGTGGCATAAGGATTGGCGAGTGAGCCAAATATTCTTTGATTTTGTTATAGCTGATTTGACACTATTGGTTCCACTTAAAAGCGGTATCTTTCTTTAGGAGATGAGTGAATGACTGACACTTATCAGCTAATTGAGCAATGAACCACCAGATGGATTGTAATATACCCTGAAGGCTCCTTAACTGTTTGGGGTTGCGTGGTGGAGGCATATCCATAATTGCTTTGACCTTCGCTAGATCTACTTCTATACCTCTTTGAGAGATAATGAAACCTAGTAGTTTGCCTGATGTAACCCCAAAAACACATTTCTTAGGATTTAGCCTTAGCTTATACTGCTCTAGATGCTCAAAGATCTTCTTGAGTACCACAAGATGTTCTTCCCTTGTTCTTGATTTGCCTAATAGATCATCAACATAATCTTCCATTATTATATGAATGAGATCATGGAAGATAACAGTCATAGCTCGCAGGTAGGTTGCCCCCGCATTTTTAAGGCTGAAGGGCATAACATTATAACAGAAGGTGCCCCATGGTGTGGTGAAAGCTATTTTATGTTGGTCTTCAGGTGCAATTTTGATATGATTGTATCTGGAGAAGCCATCCATGAGGGAAAGCATCTCATGTATCGCAGTGAGGTCAACCAACATGTCTATGTTTGGCAAAGGAAAATCATCTTTGGGACAAGCCTTGTTGAGATCACGAAAGTCTGTACACATTATGATAGCACCGTTTGGTTTGCCTATGGGTGCTACATTGGAGATCCATTCTGAATAATCAATGGGTCTTATGAATCCAACATCCAATAGCTTCTCCAATTCTTTCTTAACCAGTAGAGCCACCTGGGGGTGCATTTTCTGCAGCTTTTGCTTGACAGGTTTGGCATCAAGACATACATCCAAGTGATGTACTACTAAGGCGGGGTCAAGGCCTGACATGTCTAAATATGTCCATGCAAAATTGATGATGCCTTCTTTGAGAAGCTTGGCGATGGTAGAATGTTCTTCCTCTAACAATGCTTTGGCTACATATGTAATTTTGGGATCCTCTTTAGTTCCCAAATTTATTTCCCATGTTTCCTCTATCAGGATGGATGATCATTCAGAGAGCTGAGTTCCTACAAGGGGAAGATGAACATCCCCATATTCTAGCGCCTCATCGAGGTTTTCACTATTATATACACGCTTTGTTTTTACTTTTTCTAGGTCAAGAAGTGCCTCGGGGAGGTTTTCACTAGGTGACCTTTTTTGACTTTGCTTCTTTTTACTTTTGCAGTTGGGGTGTTCATCTTCCCCCAATCCCATAAGATGTACATACTGATCCATTGAAGGAAAGGTTTCGATAGGTGCGCTACCATGTAGGTCCCAGTCTATGAGTTTGGGATGTTTAAGGGATAGGCTAATGGTGCACATGTATAAGCAATCAAACATGGAAAAGAGGTTGATGTGATCTACAAAATTGTATTCGCGTATGATGGATTCCTCCTTTGGTATGTCTTCAAGGAGACCATTACTCTCTCACGTTATTAGAAGCACTAGACGATGCTATAGGTCCCTTTTGTTTTATGTCATGACCCAAGCCTAAGTTTCTTGGTCTTATTGTAGCCTCAATATGGTGTTTCCTTCCTTTCTCTTCAGTGCCAAGGCCTCCCCCCTAATAATTGTACTTTCCTATGAAATTAGATGGCCAAGGATAGTTCTCCTAGAAATATTCTTTCAAAGGAGGAGAGGGATTAGGTTCCTCATGGTAGACCCATTGGCTTATGTCATCTTCTAGCGCATCTTGTCTTAACCCAAGAGAGTGAAAGGTGTTGGATCCCACATTCAAAACATTTAAGGTGATGGTCTTGTCTTCTAGTTTTGGTGTAGACTGCGAAGGTTGGCCATATGTGTGCGGTGAGGGTGGCATAGTTGCCACATTCAAGGTTGTGTGCATCTCATATTTACCACATCCCTTGTCAATGATCTAGACTTTTGTGAGGGTGGAATCAGATGTGGATGATGGAGTGGATGAAGTGGTGGCTAATGCGGTGGTAGATGATTGGGATGATGATGTCTGCGGCGGTCCCATTTCCACTCTAGGACAATAGTGGGAATGAGGAAAAGAAGCTTCTAATGCGTGACAATATTCAAATGGTTGGGGATCCGGGTGTATGGTAACTTCTACCCCATTGAATGGGAATTTTAGACATTGATGGTATGTGGATGGAACGACCTACATGGTGTGAATCCATAGATGACCAAGGAGGAGGTTATAGGGAAATTCCAGATCAAGGACATGACATGTAGTATATTACACAACTGGACCAACTTGAATTGGAAGACATATTGTACCTTCAGAATCACGCTCCGCATTATCATACACCTTGATTATGATGACTTGATTATTTAAATCAGCATGGGTGTATCCAATCTATTTTATGAATTTCAATGTACAAAGGTTTAGGGCAGAACCATTATCTACCAAGACCCTTTTTACTTTGTGACTGTTTACCAAGACCTCTAGATGAAGGGGATGATTATGATTGGACTTGATGCAGGTCATGTCATTTTGGCTAAAGCCCAGTTGATAGGTGGCAGAGAGGTGCCCTACTAATGCTTGAAATTGTGCAGGATCTATGTCATTAGGAACTTGAGTGTCCTATAAGGCCTTATTTAGGATTTCTTGGTGTGCGGGAGAAGACTTAAGGAAGTCTAGAATGGATATCTATGACGAAGTCTTTCCCAAATGATCAAGAATGTTGTATTGAGAATTGCCTGGCTATGGCTGGGTGGAGTGGAGGCTCCAAGGATTGTGATACGAGTTCAACAGGTCATAACAACACATTGAGGATCCTTGCCTTTTACGCGTATCATAGAGACACGTGGTTCCACTTGTTCGATGTGCATGATGAGCCCTTCATAATTAAGTGCCACATTTTTGTAACTGATGTTGCTGGTGCTATTATTCTGATTATTGTTATTGCTAGGCCCTGGGTTTGAATTTGATGTACTAGGACCTTGGTTATGCTTAGGGAAAGCATTTTGATATATTTGCAATTGAGCATTGGACGAAGATGTCGTATTGGCATCCACATGTATGTCACCCTGATCTATGAGATCTTAGATGTATGTTTTCAGACTCTAACACTTATTCAATGTATGTCCTTTAATCTTGTGGAATTCACAATACTCATTTTCTTTAAACCAAGTTGGTTTGGGTTTGGATTCGTCGAGTGGCTTGGTCACAGGATATGTAATTGAGTAATTGGCTTGAAGAAGCCTATTAAACACGTCACTTAGAGGTTCTCCTAATTGAGTGAATTGACGCTTGTCATTCCCTTGGTTATTCTGATTGGATTGTTGGTTGGGACGAGGTTCCCCCTGTGGCATTGATATAGCATGAGGGTTTGACTGTTGAGGAATATATTGCGGCTTCTGTGAAGCATTAGCCACTTGGATGTGTTTAGTGCTAGTGACACCATCATTGACAACATTTTTATTTTTGTTCCAATAACGGGGCTTATCTCCAGATGATTTCTCTCTATCAGAGTTAAAGATTTTGACTAGCCCTTTGGCGATGAGGGCTCTCTCAAGAATAGGACCTTTCTCCACGATTTTAGCAAAGGTTTCTCCGTCCCACTGCTTTTCTTTCAGGAGATCTAAGGTGTCGATATTCTTCTCCAGGTTGAAGGAGAAGTGGGAGACAAACTCTTATGAAAGCTATACAAAGGACTTGATAGATCCTTTCTTAAGACCCATAAACCAATCAAGAGCTATTCCATGTAAGCTCCTAGGGAACAATCTCATGAGGTAATTGTCATTATGCATGACTTCTTGGAAGTGGGCGTAGAACTCTTGAAGGTGAGCCTTGGGGTCTTTGGTTCCTTTATATTTATTAAATTTTGGCATTTCAAAATGCTTTGGGAAAGGAACTAATGAAACAAAAGTATCAAACAGATAGGGACAAATGTCCTCAAACTTGAACGATTGTTTGTTGATCCTAGCTTGTAAGTCCTTTAACACAGCTTTAACTTCTTCCAAATCTTGATTGACAGGTGTTGCAGGAGTCAGATTGGATGAACTAGGCTAATTGTATGGAGGATACTATTGATGTGATGAGGATGGTGCTAAAGCAACGTGATCATAAGCCGGTTGAGGTGATATGAAGGTGTTTGTTAGTATTGATTGGCGTAAGCGGATTGAGGATTGATGTAAGGCAGATAGGAGGATGATGAATTTTGATGGTAAGAAGTGGAAGCCGCTTGATAGTATGGTGGTTGTTGCTGATAGTATGTGGTAGATGGGATACCCTGTTGGTATTGCATGACAACTTGATAGTACGATTATGTGGAAGCTCCTTGCTGATAAGGCAGTTGTTGTTGATAATATGAGGTGGATTGATCACCCTAGTGATAAGGTGGTTGTTGCTACGTATATGATGTGGATGAAGCACCTTGTTGGTATGGAGGCTATTGTTGAGCATAGTATGGATTGGGCTGGTAATTATATGCAACATTAGGTTGTTGTGTGATGTATGGAGGTTGTTGTGGATTAGATTGATGTTGGTACGGGTTTGTGTGCTATTGTAGAGGATTAGTGTAAGGAGGCGGTTGAGTCCGCGAGGGGTTCTGAGTAGTCACATGAATGTTTTGATTAGGATTGGACATAGTAGCATAAGTGGTGTATGTACTAGACGGGTGATAAATATATTACGTGAGAGGATTTTGCTGCGTTTGTGTAGGGACATGTGTATGATGTGGTGGTTGTTGCTGCTATGGCAGCTGCTGGTAAAGTGGGTGAGATGAGATATGTTGTTGTTGTGGGACTACTATAGAAGAATTATGGGGTGGTTGTGGTGGTTGTGATGTAGTTTGCATGACCTGATGTGGGGGTTGTGTCATAATGGTAGTGTGTTGTTGAGGAATTGAAACATTTTGCCATGGAATGATGTCATTTTGTTGCGGGATAGTGACGTTCTACTTTGGGGGTTGTTGATGGGGTGGTTGAGATGAAATGGTAGCAACAACATGTTGTGGCGGTGTTTGCGAAGGGATAACAGTGTGTTGTGGTGGTGCTTGCATCATGGTGGATTGATGTGGATTGACAGGAGGCTGCTGAAATGTAGGGATATTACCTTGAGGTGGCGGTAGTAGATTACCGGCAGGTGCAGGTCCTGAAGGTGGCATCGATGCAAGAAGTGGATTTCCCCCAGTATTGACGGGTGGTTGACCAGGACACTAAGGTGGAAGTGGTGGAGCAGATGGAATATTCTGTGGCATGCCATAGGCATAGGAATCATTAGGATCAAGTGGTGTTGTAGAGGCAATAGATGGGAGCGGAGGATAAGTGGTGACTTGGTGCATCACAACATTTTCAAACTCAGGATGATACCAATTCTCTATAGGTGGACCTTTAGGAACATACAAATTTCTTGGAACGTTTTGCGAGGTCTGTGGATCTTGAGGTGCAGGAAGAGTCTGGGCGTCGGTATATTGTGACATATTAAAGTCAGGTGGTGGTTTGACTCCTTTCATGATCAAAGTAGCGAGAATCTTATCCCCATGCTCGTTGAGGAGGCAATCCGTCATTTAAACATTAGTGGGATTGCTTAGGTATTTGTCGACTATGACTTTGGGCTGATTGACCATGTTTTTGTCTCCGAGCAGTGAGGTGTTTTGGATGTCGGTGTTGGACTATGACGATGCATCGTTATGGGGATCTTGAGGGATATTTACACCGTTGTTGGGATCTTGTGTGGTGTTTGCAACGTTGTTAGGATCTTGTGGGATGTTCAATTGGGAACCTTAGGCTTGTTGTTCAACCATTTATTTCTTGGCTTGTGATCGGGTCTGAACGGGCATGAAAATGCAAAATTACTATGTGACTAAGATGAGGTTAAACTCTAGGATGCAATGCCTAAATGATGATTGAAGGATTAATTTGGTTGAATAGTGGATCAGTTGTTTAGATGATTTGATAAGGATGAGATTGGATGATTGGATATGGATTGGATTAGATTAGATTGGATAAGGTTGGTTGATCAAATGATTGATAAGTTTGGATGATTGGATGAGATTAGATGATGAAAGGGATTCTAAACCAAGTTCAGAGATCACCCTAGGTGACTTAAGGTGTTGATTGATCGGATTAAGGATAGGTAGATGATTGTGGCACTAAATCCAACTTGAGATGGAAGTGGATTGATAGGGCTGAATGATGATGACTAACTTAGGATGGATGTCGATCCTAAGCAGACGTTGTAGGATGATGATCGATTTCAGACACCCGGGTCAATTTGGATAATGACTTCAAACAAAGTTAAGAGGATTTTGATTGCAAAAATGATGATGGATATGCAACTTAGAGATTCTTTAGGATGTGCCTATGTAATTCAGATGATGTAGATGCAAATTACGGAAGATGCAGAATGACGGGATAAAGATCAGACTCGTTTAACCAAGGTGTAGGATCACCCAACTAGGGGGAAAGGTCACTTAATTGGAGGTTAGGTTCGCCTATCTAGAGGTTAGGTTTTCCCAACTAGAGGTCAGGTTCACCTATCTAGAGGTTAGGTTCGCCCAACTAGATGTCAGGTTCACCCAACTTGAGGTCAGGTTCGCTTATCTGGAGGTTAGGTTCACCCAACTAGAAGTCAGGTTCGCCCAACTGGAGGTCAGGTTCGCCCAACTGAAGGTCAAGTTCACCCAAGTTAACTTTTAGAATTTTCTAAATTAGAAAAGAGGATCAAACAGAGTATCAAAATGGGCAAACAGATGCTCAGATCAGGGAAATAGATACATGAAATGAGTAAACGGATGGTCAAAATAGGGAAATGGTGAATCAAAACGAGAAACAAATGCTCAGAATGGGTAAATACACATTTGAAATGGGGAAATGGATGCTCAGAACGGGGAAACGGGTACTCAGAATGGGGAAATGGGTACTCAGAACGGGGAAACGGGTACTCAGAACGAGTAAACAGATGGTCAGAAGAGGAAATAGATGTTCAAAATGAGGAGACAAATTCTTGAAAGGAGGAGATGGATGGTTGGAATGAGGAAACGATGACTCAGAACGAGAAAATGGGTACTTGAAATGAGCAAGCAGACGTTCAGAACAGGGAAACAGATGCTCAAAATGACTGAACGGAAGGTGAAAATGGCTCTTTAGGGGGCAAGTTCACCCAAGTATAGGGTAGGTTCATCTGTTTGGAGATAAGATAAATAATTATGACAAAAAAAATGAGAAATGACTAAGACAAAGGCAGGTTTGCCCCTATTTAGGGTAGGTTCGCCCCTGCTCGGGGCAAGTTCACCCGTTTGGTGAAAAGATAGACAATTCTAATAAAAAAGGCTAAGAAATAACTAAGACAGAGGGAAAGTTCACCCCTGTTCGGGGCAGGTTCGCCTCTCAGTGCAAAAAACTAAACTTGACTTAAGTGAAAATAGCTATGGCAAAGGAGTAAAAACACAACAAACAACAAGCAAAAGGTAAGGCTAACTTGACTCAACAAAAAATCATTGGTTTAGCACAACAAAGACAGTTCAAACAACACAAATCCTAAGATTAGTGAAAAGGGGTATGGCCAACATGGTCCTTTAACTAGGTTAAACAAGGCAACTAGGGAGTCTTTGATATACGCTCAGTACATGAGGCACAAACCGTGAACATCAACCCGTCACAAGTGTGAGTCGGGAACCTCGACGAGATACTAAAGGCTCAGACCAACTCTTCACATCTATCTAGGTATCACCCTAGCTTCGACACTCCACCAGACATGACGTGATTGGATTGGGGTACAACTTTGGCTCTCCCCCTTTTGTATACACCATCAATATGCATGGTTGGGATCATCCCATGGGGTGATGAAATCCCCAAGTAGGTTCCGCTAAAAAGAGAACACTAATTGATTTCAGCTACTCCCTAGACTCACATGAAGTGCAAGGGGAACGCGTGAACAAGATAATTCCCCTTGGGTGACACAATGGACTTTCAAATATGACAAACAATATGTTGACTCCCCCTAGTTAAACTATGTGCCTAAGTAGTATGAAAAATGAAAGACAAACAACTAACTAATAACTGGACCCGTCCATCCTGCAACAAATATGTTAGAAGTTTTTCTTTTCGATCTTCACCAAGCATGAAACAAGCTGCACAAATGTTAGTAAAAACTATCAAAAACAACAAGAAGATGGGTTAGGGGGTCAGTATTAATCAAAATGGCAGAAATCTCTGTTTAGGGCAGGTTTTCCCCTCTACAGGGCAGGTTTTCCCCTCTGCAGGTTAGGTTCGCCTCTTTGTAGAAAATAGTGAAGAAATTTGGCCTTTGTTGCTCAGAAGGGCGACTCTGCAGGGTAGGGTCGCCTCTATTGAGGTCGGGGTCACCTATCTTTGGGCAGGTTCACCCCTGTTTGGGGTAGGGTTGCCCCTATCTAGGGCAAGTTTGCCTCTTTGTGACCTAAACCTACAAAATATCAAAAAACAACAAACGTAAAAGTAAAAGGACTCGTTTGTGGGTTCCACCGGGCGTGCCAGAAATGTGATCAAGAGTTGTTAGCCTATCTAAATGACACAAAATACAATGCAAAAGAAAACAAACAACACTTAACACCTCAAGATAGAGCTACGTTAACTCAAACAAAACAAAGAAAAAGAAATCATATTTTACCTTGCAAGAGTTGCTCCTTGGTTGGCCCTTTGATGATTGATGTCTTGTATGCTCCTTGATGGCAAGATGTGATGCAAAAGGATTCAAAATGAGCTAAATGAGATGAGGAATATAATGGAGGATGTGGGTAGTTGGATTGATGAGTGTAAATACAAATGATAAAAGCTTCAAGGTATGCAACAATGGAGGTTTTTGAGTGCAAGAATGCAAATGTGAGCTAGAGATTGAATGCAAAATGTGTGAATGCGTAATGAATAAAATTTTAAGGGAGATTTCTCTAGAGAATTGAACGGTTGAGATTTTTCCAATATGAGAAAGATGAAGGGCTATGGTGAGTTGAGGACTCACAAGCCCTCACATCTTGTCATGTGGAGGATGAGATGTCACAAGGACAAGTGAGTTGGAAAAGGGACATGTGAGGTGGAAGTACTTGCAAGTACCTTGGGATGAGGAGAATATTTACTCAAAAAGGAATATCTTGACCCTATGTGGAAAGGATGTTGACATGTGAAGAATTTTAGAATTCCTCACACATCATCATGGGGAAGAGAGAAGTTGTTGGAGGAATAAATGTGAATTTTAAATTCACATGATTGGAAAGGGAAAAGTGGTTGGGAGAATAAATGTGAATTTCAAATTCAGATGAGAAACACTTTGTGGATAAGACAAGGTTCTTATGAAGGAAGTTGAAAAATACCTTGTGGATAAGACAAGGTCCTTATAATGGAAGGTTCTTGACCCCATGTGACTGATGTGACAAGTGAGGAGTTCTAGAACTCCTAACAACTTGCATGGGGAAGAGGAGAGTCTTGGAGGGATAAATGTGAATTTTAAATTCACATGGGAAAGAGGGTCTAAGCTAAATGTGGAAATTGTGAAGATTGACCAAAAAGGTATGCTAAATGTAGCAAGGGGATTAGATTAAGGTTGTGCAAACAAAGGATTAAGAAATTTAATGAGGGATTAGAGGCAAGTGGGAGAATGTGGAAGATGTGACATTAATCTTGATTAAGGTGTGCACATCCTAATCATGGATTAATTAAATTAATTCAGATTAGAAGAGGGTTATGGAGGATGTGACAGGGAGAGAGAAAAAGAAGAATTTAAAATTGTTTTAATTCAAAAGGCCAAATGACTAAATTAAATAAATTGATATGTTTATTTAATTTAGAGAGGAAAATATGAAAGGTAAAGTATTTAATTGTTAAATTAAATACTTTAGGAACCTTAGGCAAAGGGGAAATATTAATTAAATAAATTATTTAATTAATATTAATGAAATAGACGGATAAGGGAGACAAATTTGACCATATGGAAGTGGTCAAATTTGAATGTCTACAACAAGTTTTACATGGTCAAGAAAAAAAACTTGTGGTTTTGTGGAGCTACTGTTAAGCTATTTTTCTAGACCCTGGCTTTTGGAGTGTGATTGGATGAGATGTAGTTCTGCATGCATGCTTCATGCATGGTGTGAGAAGGTGTGATTCTTTCTCTGCATGGGAATGTTGGTAAGTGAATTGTCACTCGACATTCTTGTGGTGTTGCTTGGTGGTTTTCTTGACTATGGTGCTCATTGTGGACATGATTGGAAAATCAAATATGGGCTTGATCTACTGTTTGAGTCATGTTGTCTGCGTGACTATTCTCTTTGAGATCTTAGTGTTTTTTCCAGTGCGATGATGGGTTTACACCATTCATTATGATTGATCTTTGAGTTATGCAGTTGGTGGATTAGCTACCCATTGGCTGTAGTGAGATAACTCAAAAGTGCACTATCTATATCCACAAGGTTGATTTAGTTTTAGTGCAAACTTGTTAGTTGGCCTTGTTTGTGGTCACTTGTGCATTGGTGTGGTTGTTTTGAGATGAAACGATGAATGGTGTTAAGTACCTGAATATTTGGTTAATGGGACTTGTAGCATGTGTATCATGATGTCATGAAGAGCTTGATACAGTTTCAGTGGAAGCTTTTGATAGTGATGGTGTTGTCTGCTTGGTTTGGAGATCTTGGTGTCACTTGGTATTGTTGTAAAAAGACATGTTATTGTGTGGACCTGAAGGATTTCTAGTTTAGCAGATGTTTGGTCATGATGCTTGGAAAGCTTGGTTGTCACATTTTAGTGGGAGCTTTATCAATGAGTATGGATTCATCACTTGGTGGTGAATGGTCTTCTCTAGTGTTGCAAATGTTACTAGGAGGAGCTCTTAGATCCTGTTGTTGTAGAAGGGTTCTTTCACATTTGCATGGACACTATTTAAAGATGTGCAACATCTCGTAGCCGTGGAGGATTCTTGAAGTCTTTGGTTGAGGTGTTGGCAGTGCTTGACAGGTGATGTTGTTTTAGAATTTGTTGTGTTTCATGTGTCATGGTATACTCTTGATTGCGCATTAGAGTTTTGGCATGATGCATTGCACTTGAGACCATGGTATGTTCACTTGGAGAATGGGATCTCTGAAGGGAGATGTGTAGATCATGATGTCATGATAAGTTCCTAGTTCAAATGATTGGAGCTTTGACAATGGTCTAGTAATTCTTTATGTATTGGGTGTATTAGTCATATGCCTGAGAACTTCATGATGGTACAGTGATGCATTTGGAGTTTAGCATGAGATGATCGGTTGCAAGTGCTCATGGATACATGAAGAACAAGGTGAGGCTGGAATTCTCTTAAGATGAGAAAGGTGTTGTTGATGGTTACTCTTTACAAAGATTTTAGCAGAAAGTTCGAGGAGCCTACACCTTGGTTGGACGTAAGTTCAAGAGAGACCAATGAGGAGATTACTCTTGGAGAAGTTATGATGACTTGGTTACCTTGGAGGATCATTCTCATTCCCCACTCTTGGTCTACTTAGTAGTTTATCACTTGAGAGAAGTCTCTTATTGGTGAGATAGGCTAGTGTCAAAGGGAGATGTCCTAAAGTCTCCCCAACGCCATGATAAGCTGTTTGAACAATGTCAGCGAGAAATGGTTGCATCGGAGTGAGGTTTTCGAATCTCTCTTAGTCATTCCAACGAAAGAGTGCCAGCAAGACATGGTGTGATCGATAGGACTTTGGGAGATGTCTCCTTGACATTTCAGTAGAAGGTTGCAAGGACCTTGTCAGAGTGACTTAACGTTGTTGCTAGGACATTGGATTATGTCTCTTCGACATGTAGGTTGAGTCTGGTGGAACCTTGTCGCTATAACCTTGTGCGATCAACGAGACATTGTGAGATGTCTCTTAGACATGTTGGTTGAAGACTTGTTCCTTCTTATCGATGAGACTTCAGGAAGTCATTGTGAGTTGGTGAATAGTCTCTTTGATATGCAGGTGGAAGATGTGGAATTTTTTCTGTCATTGGTAGAATTGTTATGCCTTTGATCTTTCAGATTTGACATTACCCATGTAGTGGGAGTTTCTGGTTGTGATTTTTCTTCTTTGACTGGTTGGCACATGGAGATTTCTTTTGCAGTTGATGGGTTGGCTATGAAGATGGCATGAGTTTACTAATGAGGATACCTTGGAGGTATGTGTGATTGGATGGATTAGCACTTGTTGTGTGTACTATTTTCAGCCGCATGGGTTGATCAGTTGGATGTGAGCAGTTAGTTTTTTGGTTGTTGTTATAGCTGATGTTTTATCTTGTTTTTGGAGAATTACTTCACAGTTGTGTTTTGGTTTGAGTTTGAAGTAAATACTACTTTTGTATAGCATGTGAGCACAGTGGAGTGGTGGCAGTGTTGAAGGCTTTGCCGTCTGTAGGATCTGATGCTTGTGTTCTTGAGACTAGTGCATATACGCCTTGGCTTGCTCCTTTTCCTATGGTGGATGGTTGGAACTATTTCTTGAGTTGGTGGACATCTTGGATGCCATTACAGGTGTCTTGGTTGGAGTGCAAAAGCATTGTTTAAGATTCATGGGTTTTCTTTGGAAGGAGCTAGTAAGTTCTTCCTCAAGTGGGAGAATGTTGAGAAATGTGACTCAAATTTATTGGTTTGATCAACTTCCTGGAGTAGTTGTGTTTTCCTCCTTCATCGACTTGAGTTACGTCGTAGGTTTCTAAGTTTTCCCAACTTAAGTTGTGGGGTTTTGAATTTTCATAACCTCCCGACTTAGCGACTTTGTGCTTCTCTTTGTTGTTGGCATGTCACGGGTTTTGGGAACTTTTCAACCTCTGACAAGAGGTTTGGAATTTCAGGTTTGGAGCAACAAAGTGATCCCTTTGCTGTCGACATGTTGCAGGTTTTAGGAACTTCACAACCTATGACAAGAGGTTTGAAAGTTCGGGTTTGAAATGACAGAGTGATCCCTTTGTTTTCGACATGTCGTGGGTTTTGAGAACTTCGCAACCTCCAACAAGAAGTTCAAAAGTTCGGGTTTTGGGCGACAGGGCGATCCCTTTATTGACGAGTTGCAGGTTCTAGGAACTTCACAACCTATGATATGAGGTTTTGAAGTTCAGTTTTCCAACAATGTAGTGACTTGGAAGTTGACGGATGTGGGACCTGATAGGATGGTGGATCATGATCGAAGGCTGACAAGTGGCGATGATGTGGAGGAAAGGTGGCATGTGGACCCATGTGCTTGGTGTTAGTGTGACTTTAGGGTGTCGCCAAGACTTTGGTGAAAGTCTCTTCGACGAACCAGCGATACAGTGAGCTGCAAGACCTTGTCAATGTGACTTTGGTTAGTCGATGCGACTTTGAAAAAGGTCTCTTAGACATTCCTGAAGAAGTCTTGTCTATTCTCGTTGATGAGACTTGGGGTGTTTGGTGAGACTTTGGGGAATCTCTCTTCAACAAAGGTTTTCATGTCGATGACCTATGGTGGATAACCCTAAGATCGACGATGGAGATTTATTCAATTGCTTATTTGACTTCTAGATTTGGATGTTGGATGATGGCATGGGGATCGAGGTGGAAACCCTAATGTGGTGTAGTAGTTGAATAGTAAGAGGAAGTAGAGCGTTGGTTGGATCTCGTCGGGGCAGGCTAAGAGGTTAGGTATAGGCTGAGAGGTTGTCAGACTGCCCAAGAGAGAGAGAGGAAGGTGATCTCAATGCTAAGAGATGAATCTTGCAGAAGGTGAATGTTGAGCGGCTATGTGATAAAGACCAAAAGGCTCGTGGTCAAGCCATGAGGCTGTGTAGCCAAAAGAGATGTCTCTCAATGTGTGAGATCGAAGCAAGGTTATGTTGCCAAATATTCTCCAGAATGAAACAAGATGTAAACTTTGTAAAGGTCGTGAGCCTGATATTGTATTTGTAACTATATTTTGTTAGTGAATAATACAATGGTGGTTTGGGATTTTAGAGTGTGGGGTTTTTTACTTGAAAGGGTTTTCCCCACGTATATCTATATGTTCATGTCTTCTATTTCATCTTTCATGGTTGTTGGTTCTGCATGATTGAATCTATTAATGGTCTTGTTGAAACTGATTAGCATTAACTTTTCTCTAAGGGTTAATGTGGGAAATGAACTATGTCTGATTCTACTTTATGGCATAGTAGTCTTGTCTTTGAGGCGATTTGATGAAATTAAAATTACTGAAGACACTACTGATCTTAGATGTTCTTTATGAGATGACCGAGTTTTCCCTTACATAAATTAGCTGGAGGTGTTGTTGAAGAGGAGCCTACTTCTTATGTAATAATAGGAGAGAATGTTGCCCGAGCCTCTAGCATTTTTAGTTTGTTTTACTTTGAAATAAGAGCTATATGATCCTTCAATAGTGTATCATACTTATCCTACAATCTTCAGATAGTTGCCTCATTAAACTTAGCAACATATAATACTAATGAGGCAGCTTTAGGTATAATGCCCCTTCAAGAACTAACAGATTAAATCCAATTGTTTAACCAATTTAAACAAATACTAATAGAATTAATAATAAATGACAAACTTCTTTTGTTTAATTTATATAATACTCTTATTAAAGTGTCTACAGTAAAATGATAAAATATTGACTACTGCAACTGCATAACAATAATTTCATCGGTTAGTTAGTTACTTCAACAGAAGAGGACACAAATCTCTAATGAAATATGAATTTGAGATATGACTAAGAACTAATACAATTTGAAATTGATATCATTACTTTTTATTCAACTTTCGCAAATAAGCTCAATACTGAATGTTACATTATATTTCAATTATATTCATTTTGCACATGTGAAAATATATATGAATGTATATATTTACTAAACCTATAACTAAAAATTAATGAATAGATCCTAATTCTACTTGCCAAACTGAAGTGGAAATTATCTATATATATATTTATGAATCGATTAACAAACTTAACACAATTGTCACGTATGCTCTAATTATAGAACATACACTCTTCATATTATATTTGCTTCTAGACATAGTGGTTTCATTGCTAACTTATTCTATGAATGCAACAGTGCTAAGCTTTATTCATAATGTAACGCTTCACTGGAGGTTTAATTACTTTCTTTTACAACCTAAAATGCTAATCATAATGATGACCTAACATCAATCCAAAACATCACATATTCTTCAACCACAATTGCAAGCTAGGGAGAAGATGAGAGAAGACAACATATTAGGCTATGCAGCAAGGTAAAGTCCATAGATGTTTGCACTGACCGAGTGTACAATTCTCAGAAATTGGGTGAGAAAAATGATAGCTAGAAGTTTCAATATCAAGCTTAAAGATGACTATAGTTTCTATTTCTCTTATGATTCCATTAATGATTCATTAAGAATTTATTCCTTAGATCTTTATTATGACATATAGTGGATAAAGAAACGTTACTTTCTATAGACATGCAAAATGTACAAGTTGACATTGCGCATCTAAGTCTAACTACCAACATCATTTCATCCTAAATCATTCCCCGACCTAACCATTTAATTGAATATCTTTATTTGATTAAATTCATTTGTTTTCTTCTCTTAATTAAACAAATCATGTGTTTAATTAAGTCTCTTAAATCATTCTCCATCTCTTTTAATTAAATAATTAATTTTATTTAATTAATTAAATCTCTAAAGTCTATCTATTAAATTGAATAAATTAAAATCTTATTTAATTTAATCTTACTTCAATCTCTTTAATTAAATAATCAAAACATATTTATTTAATTAAACTCATTAAATCATTTCCTCTCTTGTTTGATTTAAATTAATCCAAAAATCTAAGTCAAAATAAGTCAAACTTCCTAATCTTCATTAAATTGATCAAATCTTGATTAAATCTAATCTAATCTTCAAAATCCTCTAGCTTTTCCCACTTGCACAAATAAATCAATTTATTGATTTATTAAATCTTCATTTTCCCTCAACAAAGCATCTTTTGGAGGAATATTCTTCTATTTCAAATTCAAAATTTGAATGACATGTCCTTCCAACATGTTATTTACTCTCTCTTACAAGTCCTTCCAACAAGGCATTTACTTCTTCTTACATGTCCTTGCCTTGGGCCAAGTGGCATTTAATGCAATTTTATTTCCCCCTCTTACATGTCTTCTCAAAATTCAAATTCAAAAAATGCATTTATTGGCACATTTGTCAAAACTTGCACATTCCTAACCCAATCACATTTGGACAAGTGGAATTTTTCCATTGGCCAAATCTTTATCCCACATTGCTCTATTTTGGCTTTGTTTCCATTTCAACATTCTATAAATAGAATGTTTCACCATGCATTTGATCATCCACAATTATGCAAAGTTATTATGCACAAATATCTCTCAAATTCCATCCATCTTCTTAACTAGTTTATTGCAGATTTTGGAGCTCATTGAGGGACTTATCAAGTGGATCAATCATCTTCAATCAACATTTTCATTCAAGGAGTTGGGAAAGGGAAAATCTCCACACACCTATTTGCACCAACTCCCCCATGGGATCAAGTGTTTGCATGCTAAATTAGGATTTCATATTTCCATTATGTTCATTATTTTCTTTGTTTTATTTCCTATTTTTAGCTTTGTGAATAGATTTCATGGGGAATCCTTGTTCATGCTTACAAGATGACTCTCTAACATTTTTTGTTGTTGTGTTTTTGTAGGCACTTCGAATTGGGGTTCACACTTTCCTTTCTTCAAGCTAGTTTATAATCTACAAGAACACCGCAGTAAATTGTGATACGGGTTAATCATTTAAATAGAGATTTCCACCTTGCAACAACACAACTCAATTTCGCATGAACCTAGTGTAAGTGATAAGAACATTTAATATCAAACAATTAACCTTGCAACAACCAAACTAGCGATTACAGGTTGCAATACACGGGGGCGAGCAAAAAGTCTCGAACTTGAAGATAATATGGCATCATAATAGCTACAACTGTAATTACAAGTCACTTGTTAGTAAGAGATAGAAGAGAATAAAGCAGAGTAACAAAAGGGTCGATAACTTGGGAAAGACGACTAAGTGGTTAATATTTCCATATTCTAAACAACACAATGAATAAAGTAAATCAAATAATAAGGTATTATTTGATGGACAAAGAGAACTCCATTGTAAACCCCTACAATCACAAAGCAAACGTTAGTCACAAGAGTCAATAGTTCAGCCATTGATACATTTTCCATTCAGAATCTATCCTATCACAATTACCGACAGATACAAGAGGATTAGTAGAAAAATCAAGCAATTTTAGAATAGAGATCACAAAATCCATAATTCTATTTTTTTCATACCAAAATGTAAATCATGTTTGGATTTCAAAATCAGTTGGTTTGGAAAACTTGCTAATTACAATTATGCCTAGCGCAACCTTGCTTATTAATGTTCCAATCAATGATCAGGCCAACTGAGCTAAAACAACAAGGCACAAATCAAAAGGGAAATCTAGATCATGAGAAGAGTGAGTAAAGGAATAAGGCAAAGTATCAGCCAAGGAATAACCAATATAGACCGCTATCTTCAACGTAATAACCATAACACAAATCAAGGGTGTGGTTACAGAGTTTAAATGGAAATAGCATCGATAAAATGGGATTTATTTCTAAACACGATGTTTAAAAGGATATTGAACACATAACAAAACGTGAGCAACAAAAATATCAACACAGACCAAATCAAATCTCTTGCAAATAATTAGTTCACCAACATAGTAATTTTATTTACAATATCATATCCCAAACACAACTTGTACTCAGTAACTTGACATTTGAGATGTGATTGTTACCATTAAGAGTTACACACTGACCTCAAAGCTTTTCCAACATGGAACTATCAGATAAATCCTAAGAGATCATGTATATAGTCTGTGTGATGAAGCTGAAAGGGCGAGACCATTATGGTTCTCCCATTGTCAAGAACTTACCTTACATATTTGAGAGATACAAAATCTTTACGGTTTTGGCTAGATATGCTTCTCCTACAACAAGTTAGAAAATACTTCATATTTGTGCAAGATAAATAATTTTTTTACAATAATACTTGTCCCTCCGTTGTCTTGCTCTGCTAAACCCTTCAATTTTGTTTTTGTTTTTTTGTTTGTTTTAATTTTACAGATTCTTGGTTACAAAGATGTTAGCATGTTTTCTTTAATTCAACACAATTCATAGATCAAGATAAACAATCACCTAATCCCAAAATGTGAATCTACATATCTCAATTTCACACAGGAATCAGTACTATGTAGATATCTTCATCAAAGATTGAAACAAGCACAATTACATCTAGTTTCTAAACTAACTAATTGTGTTCAACGAAAATGCTTTTCCAAAACACACACAGTTACTAATTCAACAACTGTAAAATAGGTCACAAAAACTAATGCATTAATTAGCATATCTAAGGCCTATGACAAATCGACATGAGGCCTGGGCTATGCATCTAAGTACAAAATATGAATGATAAATTCAACTACAGAGTTGAACATTTGTATCTGTTGTGATTCACAATGCATGATTCACTCTATATTCACTGTTCATTTAGAGACTAAACAAGGAATACCAACATCTGCTTACAAGTGGAATACTCAAGAAATACCTAATAAACCTCCTTCAACCTTTGGCTAGATCCCTTCTACCCTCTTTGCACCTTATTTCTTTCTCTCACTTCCAAAACTCCTTTTGATCCTTCGTGTCAACTCCCAACATAGGAATTACTTCTTCATGTTGTCTCTAATATTTTTCTAGAACCCTGCTCAAAAATGAGGAATGTTGCCATGCTCCCTTCTTAGAAGTTTCTCTTTTTTTCCCCCCCTAGAAAAGATCCCCCACTTCTTCTAATTCTTAACCTTTTTAAAACTGAACATGACTTTTCATATGCAAGTAACAACCACTTCTTGGCCCAAATTAGAATTTAAAGAAAAACATATAAATAAGAAAGCACATACATAATTTATTTTCTAAACAATATTAAATCATTTAATTATTTCAAAATAATGTACTTAATTAAAAATATAATAAATGGTTTTTTCAAGTATGCCTTACATCAGGGGCAGAAGTATCTGACACCCTCTTTACAATTAGGCTTCCTTTTATATCTTTTAAGGGTCTGTGCAAGATCATGGGGGTCCAAAAAGTGATGATGTGAAAAAAGGCGTTTTTAACTTGCTAAAAAACACGAAAATCCTCTTTGACTTTTTTTAGGCTTGGGTAGAAAGTACATGGTGTCAAAGCAAAAACCAAACTGAAACGGATATCCATTATATTTAGGTCATTTTTTTAATTTGGTTGGGTCCGAGATTGACTACTTATTTATTTTAATATATTATAATAATCTTTTAATATAATTATAATAATGTTTGAATATAACATGGATATTTAATTTAATACATTATTATAATGTTTTTTAATTTAATATTATATAATAATATATTTAATATATTATATTATACTATAATATATTAAACATAATATTAATTTTATTTATTTATTTTTTGATTGTAGGAATCAATATAAACTACAGTGCGCCTGGTAAAATTTTATCACGTGACCAGTTGCACTGGCGCGACACGCCCTCTGGTACCACAGGTTGGGAGAGACTAGACCTCGTGACCTCTTTCGTACAATAAGATGCTAGTGCAGGAGCACCTAGGCTAAACTCCATTTTGCTAATGATCAATTTTGGCTTGTACTTGACCTTAGCCAAGTCAGGGTAATAGTTTGTTTATTTTGGACCTTAGAAGGTCTTGCTTATGTGTGGAATAGGTGAATTGGTCATTAGGACTAAGGTCACCATAGCTTAGTTTTGTTAATTATCTTTTGCTTTAATTAGCCTTAGTAGCTTAAGTTTGGAATAGAGCCTTAAATGTGTTCTAAACGCATCTATGTTGTTAGGAGATGCTAAATGGCAGTTAAGGGAGTTGGATGCTCGAAATCAAGGAGTTAGAGGTCCTAAGAATTAGGGAAATGACATAATGATAAGTTGCAAAAAGTTGTTGCAAAGTTGCATGACAACATTTGTCAGGTTGCATGCAACTTAGTTATCTTGGATCCCCTCAAAGTTAGGAGTGTGGGATCGACCAACATCCCTAGAAACATGGAAAAAGGCATCTATGAGGCAAGAGGCTCGAGTTATAAGATTAGGAGATTGTAATTAAGGAGGTTGTTATGCTTTTGAATAAAAGAGAACTCTATTTTTCTATAAATTCCATGTGTTTTGAGGTGATAGTGATATCAAATGGATTATATGTACTGATTTGGTATTGGATCTGAGTTTACTAAACCTATCTAAGCATTCTTTCTTTTGTAAGTAAGTTCATTTGATTTAGTTTAAGTGTTTTGTGTGAATAAGTTAGAGTTTAGGGTCTTTACTATCTTATTCTGAACAATCAGTCCTTTCTATGGCTCCCCCATGAAATCTAACCACGGGGTCTTCCTGAGGAGGGATGGATATGTTAGGGGAGCCAGTAGTCTATAAATATTTAGCAGTAGGAGTCATGTGGAGTCAAGCAAGCATTTTTAAAATCAAACCCTAGGCGAGCTTAGGAAGTCTGGTTAGGAGTTTGATAGAGAAAAGTGAAGAACATAGGCAGGGGAAGAAGGTATAGTATGTAACAAGTACAATTCCAGGTAGGGTTTAGTCACATCTTGACATGTTAGAAGGATTGTGGCCTATCCAATCCATTTGTGTGTGAGAGGAGCAAGAAATAAATGTAACCCTAGGAATTAGGCCTATTAGCCCTATTTGCCCTAGATTGTAGGAACCCATTGTACGGAGGAGTCAGGGGTCTAAAACCCTATGAATCTTTTAAAGGTTCCAAAAGGGTGTCCGAAAGTGCAATTTGTTTGCCAGGTTGTTTGGAAAGTTTGATCAAGAAAAGCAAAAAGGTCACTGTCAAGGGCTACAAGGAATTAGGCCTCTTCAAGGCAAATTCTTGGAATCGGTAAAGAGGAAGATTGAAGACCATCAAATATGGATCTAAATGGATGTGTTTGGCAAGTTTTCAGTGTCTCTAATACCCTTGCAAGCAGTTCAATGTTTTGTGTGATGTTGGCACTTAGAGTCTTCTAAATGTAGGAGAGAGCTTTGCAAGTTCAAGTGGTGTCAGTCCTCTAAGGTGAAGCACAAGGAGTGAGGCTCTTGGAGAAGAGTTGAGACAGGACTTAGCCAATCATCTAAGCCTAGCAAGAACCTAGAAAGGGATCAGGTTCCTGGATGAAGACAGTGAAAAGTCTTCTTAATTGATTGTGCAAGCAAACCAAGGAGCACTTACACCAGATGCTTTAGCCAATCGAGCTAGGCTTCCAACCCCATTAAATTTATTATATTATATGATTATATAATATTATATTATATTATATAATATAATAATATAATAATATAATAATATAATAATATAATAATATAATAATATAATAATATAATAATATAATAATATTATATTATATAAGGAGATCGATGTTTCCAACTTGAAGCAAGGATTGGGTGGGATACTTGGTGGGCCCTACCAATTAAGAACTATATTTTGTCCAAGTGATTCCCTCGACCTATCAATCCTCGACAATGAAAATGGGTGAGTGTAGAGAGCAGCTTCGAATCCCTAGAAATAAGATCTTGCAAAGCCCAGGCCAGATCTTGTAATATTGGGTAGAGGGCCCTCCACTTGTCAATTCTCAGTTCATAATTCCCCGCGAACTATGTCCACGGGTACAATCAAACTTATACATTCTTATTTCTCACCAACAACAAAATATTTAATATATTATAATATTATATTATATTATAATAATACTTATATAGTATTAAATATTATATTATAATATATTATAATATAATATTATATAATAATATAATATATAATACTATAGTATATTATATTATATTATATTATAATATATTATATAATATAATTTTATATTATAATATAAAATAATAAATGATTACCTTATATTTCAAAAAGTTCTGCCAATTATTAAAAAAAGTTCATATGTATATAGTGGTCGAGTCCCCGACTTGACCAATTATTAAAAAAACTACATAAAGGAAACGAATATCCCTTTCGTAACAGATATTTGTTTCCTGTTCCATAAAATAAAAAATAGAAAACCCGGTAGCTCATTTCTTCCATAGTCTGCACACGGGTTTTGTATTCAACGAATCATATATATTAGTTTGGGGGCTATTTTTTTGCTCAAATCAATCACATTTCAAAGGTATTTACGAATTTTTAAGTTTTTCTTTAATTTATATTAGTTTTGCATTGTTTTTTTGGTGAATTTTAGTCAAAAATAGGATTTTTAATAGTTTTTTATTGCATTAAAATGATTGTTAATTTTGAAAAAATATATCAATTAACAGGCTTAAGAATGGTTGATCCCAACCATACTCAACATGAAAACCCTAGCCCCACTCGACATGAAGACCCTAACCTCGCTCTAAATGAAAACCCTTCAAATCCTCCTTCACCACGACTGTTGTTTCCAAACCAAAATGTGCCAACAATACATGAATATATTCATAGAAATTTAGATCAATTGAGAAATGTATGTGAAATTTATGATACACTCCTTGAGCTATCATATATGAAAAACACTTTAGAAACAATCATTTCAAATGTTGAAGCTTTAGCAAATGAACACAATAGGTTTGCACAGTGGCGAGAGGAACAAAGGAAATTTTATGCCAATGGGTTATCATATGATGACGTGAGGGCACTTGATATTGACAAAGCCCAATTAGTCCAATTATTCATCAATCCAAAAATAGAACATCCCGTAAATATGTGGAAGCCAAAATTTTGAATTAAATGGTGCACACATAGAGGTATATTAGCTAATTCCTGGAGACGTTGGTGGATGGTTTTTGATAAACCACCCAACAACAATCTTGACACCCTCGGTATTTTCTTTGAAAATTAAATGCCGAGTTTGTCCTAAGGAGGCATGTTAATTACTTTAACATGCGATATTTCCAAGGTGTGGGTAGAGGGATGCCATAGGATAGACGTAGAGTACACCGAGTCACCCTAGTTCTTCCTACTCCACCTATTGTTGCCCCAGCTCCACTACCTTACCTTGAGATTGCTTTAGATGCAGAGAGTCAGAGCATTTTTTCCTTACATTCATTGAGTGATCATTTGGTCATGCAAAACCATCATGTTGTGCAATCGTATGACGGTGCATCCCATCATGATGGTGATGCACCTAATACATCCCACCATGATGGTGATGCACCCACTACATCAGCTCCAACTGGTACATCATCCTCTTTAGCACATATTTGTGTGCCCCATTATTGCATGACGTGCAATAATTTATGTGTGGGTCCTCTTTGATAATCCATTGAGGCTCCCATAGACACATTCAACTATGAGGTCTAGGATATGTCAGATGTAGGAGTTGATAGAGCACAGAGTGGACCATTTCTAGGAGAGACATCAGCTTCCAGGGACAATGTGAGAGCACTGGTAAGACTTAAAGTAATTTCATAGTGTGTTTTATCTAAATTCTTTCATATTTTATAAGAGATATTTGTACTAATATATGTTTATATGCTAGAATCTTTAATAGTTGTTGATAGAGGACCAAATTTCCCAAGTGTAGGAGGCTATGCAATTGACCATTTCATTTGGCCTAGGGACTTAGTATACGGTATCATTTAAATTGTTATTTAGATGTTAATTTTTTGAAATCTATTATGTTTAAATACATGTACTACATAGATTGATAGTCTAATGTAATCTTGTCTTTTTATGCAGTAACCTGGTTCTTTTACAGCCGTGTTGACTGAGCCTGACCCATTGGAAGAAGTTGCACAACAGGTATATGTTTTTTTAATATTCTTGACATTATGATTATATGTGCATGTGCATTTAAATTGTGTTACATTCTTGTCATTTTTTTATATGGGAAACCATCTTAGTTGCTTCATCTACCATGAGTCCATATAGTGTAGAAGCATCACAACAGGTATGTGTTTATTTTATATTGCAAATATTTACGTTTAGATAGGAGTAGATATATGTTTAGTAAATATGATTATTTTTCAACAATTATATGTTAATGTGTATCATTTTTATTTTACCTGCTATAGTCCTCTGCCCGAATTAGGACTGTGATGAGTGTGGGACCATTTCTTTATACGAGGACTCCTGATCGTCCTAAGGGACAATCATATGTAGACTGTCTTGCAGAAAATAGAGCAAGAATTGAGGTAAAAAAGAATTGCATTATTGATATAATATAGTACATATATAGTGATTTTGATGTTAAATTCATAATTTATAAATGATAATATATAAGTTTCTATTTACTAGTCTATCTTGTCAACCATTCATATAATTAATCTAATTTGTGGTTTGAATTGTTATTATGTAGGAAGCTTTAAAGCAACTAAGTTCTTCGAGGAGGCTTGATTTTGATAGTCCAGCACAAAATTAGGATTCAATATAGATTGATATGTATTTAGGGTTTGATAGATCTTGAGATGGCATATATGCCACAATTTTTAAAACTTGTAAAAATTATTTTGAGGATCTAATTTGTTCCTCGTGTGCATTTCTCTCTACTTTGAATCTTCAAAATGGAATGTATAGTTATCTTAAAATGGTTTAAAGTTATAATTAATAACATGTTATAGATTAACAATTCAATTACATTTTAATAGAACTTATGAATTACAATTGGTAATCCATCTATGTTAGAATTCATTCATATTAAGGTTCACATAAATTACATTTCATGAGACCACATTTCTTTGATGAGTTTTTTCAAACAATTCACTGCCTTTTCTATTGTACCACATTTTTCATACATATCTACCAAAGCATTTTTATCAAACACTCAATTTCAGAATACACATGATTTCAAGCTCTCTTGAATGAATTTGTATTTGACATTATTTTGTTTTTGGAACTCTTGTAATGAAGTGGGTAGCTGATTTTTATTTCAAAAGAAGTTAAAATTAATGAAAAATGGTATGAGCACTATATAATATTTGTTGAGAAGAATTGTTTGAAAATATGCCTCAAAGAATTGTGGTCTCATATATACAAGGCAAAAAAGATGAAAAAACAACTTATGATAGTTTTATGGCATTGATTCTTTTGATTGATTAAAAAATTCAAATGAATGGATGCAACTTAATGAAATATGTCATTAAAGTGTTCATTCAAAAGTAATATAATCATCTTGATAAAAATAAATGTCACTCAATGTTCATTGAAGCTTAATAACATGTAAAAGGTATAAAATGATCACGAATAAGAATCACTATCTTTCAACCATAGGGGTTTGATGCAACCTTCAAACAAAGTCCTTACAACTGAACAAGATACATGTTAATTAGATTGTTCATGTGAAATCTATACAATAATCATGATCAACAATTAAGACATCACTCAACCATGATGCAACCATTAAACAAACCAAATGAGTGTGATACAACTATTAAGCAAACCAAATACAATTCCATGGCATGCATGTTATTTGACCTTCCACATGCAATTTGTATTATCATAATTCACAACAATGAATGTTGCTAACCATGATGTATGAATAAGCAAACTAGGCATACCATATGGGCTTGATGCACACTAGTCATAATGCACACTTTGCACAAAAGCAATAAAACTCATATGATATTGTCATATATGTCAATCAACCTTGACCCACACCAAATTTGCTATATCGCAAATGTTGTCATATATGCCATTCAACCTAACACAATTGAAGTTTTGTATTTGGTAAGAATTTGTGCAGGCAAAGAAAGTGAGAGATGATGCTTAAGATGGATTTGAAAAAAATGAAGTTGTTGTCCTAAGCATTGAAAAATCTATCAAACAAAGGGATGTTGTTGTCCTAAGCGTTGAAATTGAAGCAAAACAACTGAAGACTAAAATTAACCACTTAGAAAAGGAATGAAAAGATAAGAAAAAAATTACCGTCAATGAAAATGAGGTTAGTATACTCTAGAAATAGTTTCAATGCATCTAGTTGGGTATGTTTAGGCTAGGAATGGTCCTGTTTCAAACCCAAACATGCTTACAAACTCTCCGTCTGAGGTTATGGGATCGCGTTGAGAACCTATACAATAACCTCTTTTTTTTTTTTTTCTATCTCAAAGGTGTTTTCCCATGGTGATGAGTTTTTTAGTTGAGGAAAAAGTTGTCAAATATAAGCAATGTAAAGTTGCAAATTGTTGCAACTTTCATTTTGCAACTCGTACGACCAAATCGACTATTCCAACATGTCTAGATTGATATTTTTATGCTAGGCATGGTCCTCTTTCACACCCAAACATGTCGAATCACTCTGAGCTACGTTCAACCGAATCGATCCCTTAAGAGTCCAAAGTCCAAAATGAATGCAATATTTGATGGGCTATTACTTAGAAACCGTGATGCTTACAAAATATTTTTCTGAGGCTATAGGATTGTGATAGGACCATCTACAATAACCTCTCTCAATTTTTTCTATCTCAGAGGCATTTTCTTGTGGTGATGAGTTTTCAGTTGAGAAAAAAGTTGTCAAATGCAAGCAATGTAAAGTTGCAAAGTGGTTCAACTTTCATTCTGCAACTTGTATGACCAAACCGACTGTTCCAACATGTTTGGATGGGAACATTTACACTATGCATGGTATTTTTTCACATCCAAACATACTGAATCACTTCGAGCTACATTCAATCGACTCGATCCCTTAAGAGTCCAAAGTGCAAAATGGCTGCAATCTTTGACAGGATATTACTCAAAAATCATGACGCTTACAAAATCCATGTTTGAGGCTACCGAATCACATTGGGACTCTCCACAATAACCTCTCTCTATTTTTTATATCTCAGAGGCATTTTCCCATGGTGACAAGTTTTCATTTGAGGAAAAAGTTGTCAAATGCAAGTAGTGTAAAGTTGCAAAGTAGTGCAACTTTCATTTTGCAACTCATACGGCCAAATCAACTGTTCCAACATGTGTGGATGGGTAAGTTTATGCTATGCATGGTCCTCTTTCATAGCCAAACATCCTGAATAACTCTGAGCTATGTTCAACCGACTCGGTCCCTTAAGAATCCAAAGTGCAAAATGGTTGCAATGTTTGACGGGGTATTATTCAAAAATTATGATGCTTATAAACTCTCCATTTGAGGCTACAAGATCGTGTTGGGATCCTCTATAATAACCCCTCATTTTTTCTATCTCAAAGGAATTTTCCTGTGGTGACAAGTTTTCAGTTAAGGACAAAGTTGTTAAATGTAAGTAGTGTAAAGTTGCAAAGTGGTGCAACTTTCATTTTGCAACTCGTACGACCAAACTGATTGTTCCAACACGTCTAGATGGGTATTTTTACACTAAGCATGGTCCTCTTTCACACTCAAACATGCAAAATCACTTTGAGCTACGTTCAACTAACTCGATCCCTTAAGAGTCTAAAGTGCAAAATGGTTGCAATCTTTGATGGGCTATTACTCAAAAACTGTGATGCTTAAAAACTCTCTGTATGAGGCTACAAGATCATGTTGAGATCCTCTACAATAACCTGTCTTGGTTTTTGTTATCTTGGAGGCATTTTCTTTTGGCGATGAGTTTTCAATTGATGGAAAAAGGGTTAGATGGATGCAGCGTAAAGTTGCAAAGTGGTACAAATTTCATTTTGCAACTCGTACGACCAAATCGATTATTGCAACACATCTAGATGGGTATGTTTACACTAGGAATGGTCCTCTTTTGCACTCAAACACGCTGAATCACTCTGAGCTATGTTCAAATGACTCAAAATGGTTGCAATCTTTGATGGGATATTACTTGGAAACCATGATGCTTAAAAAATATCTGTCTAAGGCTATGGGACTATGTTGGGACCATCTATAATAACCTCTCTTGGTTTTTGCTATTTTTGAGGTGTTTTCCAATGGTCGTGTGAGTTTTTAGTTGATGAAAAAAGGGTTAGATGGATGCAGTGTAAAGGTGAAAAGGGGTTTAGGGTTCATTCTGGTCCTCATGAATTAACTGAATGATTTACTCAAATACACTTAATTCATGAACTAAACACATGAATACAAAGTATACGCATGAAAACACGTAGGTCGTAAAGTATACATTGGAATACTCATAAGGCACAAAGTATACACATAAGTTGTAAAGTATAAACTTGAATACATGTAAAGTATACACAATATACATGATATCATCATTCAAGAATTGCTATCAAATATAGGATTTACAAAATGCCACGTAGGCATACAACAAATGACCCTAATACATAGTCATTTCCCAGTAGAAGGAAATAGATCATAATTTTCCTTCGCGGTTGGCTAGATGGAGTTTTTGTTGATTCTTTTGTCTTTCAAATGTGCCCACTAGTCCTCCTCTCTTCACTCATCTGGAGATGCAACTGATAGAATAAGAAGTATA